>QODF01000236.1:0-254152 GCA_024372805.1 Oostethus manadensis | reverse complement strand
AAAATGCACAGTTTTTGCAAAATTCCTCGTTTTCTGGGAATTTTTCCCCATTGGAAATGAATGGGGAAATTTTCAGAGGCCCATATTTTTTACATTTCTCAACCGATTCGGACCGTGCCCAAGACAAAATGCTCAAATTGTTGGGAAATTGATTGCTTTGCAGCCGCTTGGTTCTACGCCATACGGTGAGGGCGTTTTCTTTAAAGATTCGTCCCAGGTGTCTTCCCAGAGAAGTCTTGCCTTTGATAAGTGTGTGTGTGTGGGTGTGAACTGTAGTTGAGGGTGCATGCAGCAGAGGGCAGCTACATTCATGTTATTATGCTGGGTGTTAGCATGCAGCGGCATTGCAGTTTAGCCCCAACGTGGCCAGCATTCACACGCAATTTCCCCTGAAATTGCACAGGTCTAGTTTGATACCTCATTCATTTTTCTACCCCAAGTATTAAGGAAGTTATTTCACACCACCAGATTAGAATGAAATTAGATGTGCAGATAGATATTAAAGTGAATGAATATTCTACATACTGTAACGATTGCACAGACGCTATTAAAGTTACAGGAGGTGTTTGATCAATGAGCTTGTCATTGCAAGAAAAACAGTGGCTCCCAAATGACAACCCCCGCCCATTCAACCAGAACACAAACATGCACAAACTTAACGCTCGCTACGTGCCTTTTATCTTGTCCTGATGCTCCCATCCCTGGGTTTGAAAGGCTTCAAGTTGGACTTTGGAGTGGTCCAACACTCAAATCAAATCCCATACCAAATTGAAGAGGAAGAAGTAATCTAGCTAACAAACATGCATACCAATGAAAATACACCCCATAACCTATGAAAAATTGTGTATTTTAGGGCGTCCACAGGGACTTTTCTAGCAGGGCGTGCACGCTCAGCATCACATGAGGTCATCCGTGCGCCCCAGTCAACAGGCATGACTAATGGACTTACGACAAATCAAACTTACAAGGGTAACGTTTAACATCTTTATCATTAAACTAGCTAAAAAACACACACATCCATATAAAGCCTGTTGTACTTAAATCCAATGCTTTATTTCCTAGTACCGATTAAATCGATTGATTACCTTTCAAACGATGTTAGCTCGATATATGTTGTCTGGAATGGCAAGTTGGTGAACACAGATTGATGGAGTTGGATCATAAATCGATGCATCGATCTAGTGAATGAATCGTTACACCCTTATGTATTATGTGTTAATAATTATTAATACATGTACATAACACATTTTTTATTATGTATTAATAATATTATTTGTATTATTATTAATATGTATTATTGCTGCTTGAAACTGCTTGATGGATCCATGCATCCATCCATCTATCTAGCCTGATGGGATTGATATTTTTCAGTTCCCGTGGGTGCGTTTACATCAGTACAACAAATAATACAATGCAGTTACAAAAAAAAGTATATTCACGGTGTTTGTCCAGTGTCTGCACGGTGGACGAGTGGTTAGCATGTTGGCCAGACAGTCAGGAGATCCGGAAGGGTTTGAATCTCCGTGCGGATTGTTTTCTCCGGGTACTCTGGTTTCCTCCCACGTTCCAAAATCATCCATGTTAGTTAATTGGCGACTCTAAATTGACTGATAGATAGCGAATGGTGAATGGTTGTTTTTTTTCTATATGTGCCTAGCGATCGGCTGGGTACCCCGCCTCTCGCACGAAGTCAGCTGGGATAGGCTCCAGCATACCCCCCTGCGACCCTAATGAGGACGAGCGGCATTGAAAATTGATGGATAGATGCTCTTTGAACACTTCCCATTTCCCCCGAGCACTACTGGTTACTACAAGACACGTCCGGTTTACCCATCCTGTCACATGGCTTACAATAAATCAAAGGTAAACAATCATTTTTGTGTACAGGACACGTTGAACATTATAATGCAAGGCGCACAATGTAAACAATGAAAATGACTGCTGTGGACATACAATGCAGCGACCACATTCGGAAATACATGTGAAAATGTAACGAGAATCAATAATACCAAAAAATACAAATGTAGTCATATTCTCTTTCCATTTTGTCCTTGCTTTTCCCTGTTTTGCTGTTTGTCATTGCATTTTGCGGATGCCTCCAGCTGGCCACAAAAGGCAAAAGCAAACGAAGGCTGTGGGCGGCATCCTTCCTACTTCTCTTCCTCCTTCTGCCAGGGTGACGAGTCGATACCTGATCACACCGTGCCTGTTTGCAGTGGCTATGTAGTAGCTATGTTTGCACGTAGCTGTTAGCTAGGCCTTCATTTGCTTTTTCCTTTTGTCCCTTTGTCGTCCAGTCAAACGTTGAATTAGAAATAGTACAACATTTAATATTACAACTTTTTTCAAGTAAAAATTACAACAAAAAAAAGCAAAAACAGAGCAGTTGTGCAAGTTATCTTGGGTTAGCATCCTGATTAGCATCATCTCACCGGTACCCTCACGTGCCCCGCCCCCTTCCGCACGAGGCCCCCTTTGTCATAGCTGTCTCAGGCAATGCCAGTTATCAAGTTACTTCCATTCTCACACATTTTCGACTATTGCAATAATGTTACGATCTTTTTCTCGTAAATTTAAAACTTTATCGTCGCACACTTACGACTTTATTGTCAAAATCTTAGATTAGTTGAATACTTTGTAACAGGCTTTGCCTATGACAGCTATAAAGACAGGGGACTTGTGTGACCTTTGGCTGGTCAAAGGTAATATTACAAGTTTTATTCTCATAACATTACGACTTTTAATCTCAAATCAAATTTTTTTTGGTTATGTGGCCCCAATACTCAAGCGTGGTTAAAAGTTAGGCAATGCAGTTGGACTCCTACAGTGCCCTAACCAGAAAATGTACATAAACTAAGACAATTTTTTTGCATACATTTCAGACAGTGGCTAACCGGGGCGGACGCTAACCGAGGTTCCACTGTATTTCACTATTTACTGAGATTCAAACCTGGGTGCAATTTATTTGGACTAAAGGTGTGCTTTTGTCCTGCTGGATTGGTGTGGGGCCAAAAAGTTAAAACAATTTTTTTGCTGAGTCTTTGCATTAATTTTGCTGTTTCTGTACGCTGCGCATACGGCTGTATGTGGTGCTCAATTCCCAGGGTACTCTGCATACATATATGTATCGGGCATGCACAGGAAGTGAAGGAGGAGGTCATTTTGGCTTGGCTGTGTGTTGCATTAGGTGACTGTGGTATCATGTAGACGTGAAATGGCTGTGTCAGCTGCTCATTTCTCTTTATCGCAGCAGCCGTTGGCCTGTAGTGAGAATGCGGACATGAGGCCACGGCGTTACACTAATCTGCAACTTCTGCCAGTTGTTATTGCAGTAGACAGGTTGTGTGGCGGACCTACGGACGAGATGTGCTTGGTGACTCCGGGTGTGGCAGGGTGTGGTGGTTTGGCTTGGCTAGGGAAATAAAATGGGCTTCAGGTGTTGAATGATACATTCCAGTGCTCTTAACGTACACATTTTGGGACAAAACTTTGAAATCAGAGATGATTGGGAAACCACGAGGGGCCCTTTCCTACATCCCCGCCTTTTTCAGGCTTACCGTATGTACAGGATATGTTCAAATTGGTGTACAGTCGTCCCTCCCAGCTAATTCTGTGCAACACCTGTACAGGTCGCCAGTCAATCTTATTATATTATGCATGAAGGAGCACACAGCTCCTTCATGCATTTCAACAAAGACCATCGAGCCTCTCCTCATGACCACGCAGGACACAACGCAGAGTAAAGAAAGGCGGGTTACACCAGTCAGGATGAGCAGTTCCCATAAATGTGCATAGTTGTGGCGGGTCATGCATCCTATTTTCCAACCTGCCTTGCTGAGATGCTGAGTAGACATGTTCAGCTTGTAAGCCGCTTGTCCGTTGGGCCTTTCATGGTGTCGTGTGGCCGCTCGATGCGCATTCCTCTACGGGAGCAAATCCACACCCCCATTCTTCACACCCGCTCGAGTTACGCGGCGAAGTCAGTCTTCCTTTGAAGAAAGTGGCTCATGTGAACGTCTCCATCATTCACAGGTCCTCGCATCCCACATGAGCTCTCTTTCATGGGCGCCAAGTTACAGGAGCACGGGGGAGGTGGGGGCCGGCTTGCGCTTTTACCATGCAAAGTGTGTGGCAGGGTACCATGCTGATCTATAAATATTAAATCAAGCAGGAAATACAATCTGCTCAGCCACTGGCGGTGGATTTGCAGAAGCCTGGAGAACAAACAACACACGCAAAGGGCGATGTATGTACACATATGTCAACATTCCGGAATAAGGGGCTTGGTGATCCATCATGGAATGTCGCACGAGCGTTGTTTGCTGACATCACCCTTTTACCTCTAAGATGGAAATAGTCACAGCAAAAAGAAGTCAATCATTTCCTGGAAGGGACACAAAAGCTGCTTGTCTGCCTCACGAGGAACCGTTTGAGACACGGGAAAGCACTGTTTGTTTTATTCTATTGTCTGCGCTACGCCGCACATCCGATGCCAGCGTTAGGCCGCAATTTTCTGCAAGATTGCTCTCGCACACGGCCTCGGTTTTTGTACTACAATCTTCAATCTTGTGCTTTTTAAAAGTCAGAGCGAACCCCTGCCTAGGAATGGTTCTTCAGCCGGTGCTGTCAGAAAAGAAACAAAGCTGGATTTTCCTCTCTACGGAAGGACAGCAGTGACAAGCACCTTGCAGCTTACACACACACTTCTTCAGGATCACGCAAGTAATGTAAGGCACTCCCATATTTATATATATTTTACTGTTTGATTAGCAGGAAAAATTGTGTATAATTCATGTATAATTGTATTAGTGGCAACATGCTGACAAAAACAGGAACTGGCAGGCGCCACGATCCAACTCAGAGAAGAAAGGCAGCGTCATTTTAGGTGTATCCTCTGTATTTGAGCGGGAAAAAATCGTCACTTTTTACCTAAGAATATGTTTTAAATGATTGGATTCATACTGATAATACAGTTATAATACAGTTACAGTTAATACAGAGAATATTATAAGTTGCTGTTTTACAAAAATAAACTCATAAAGGAAAGATAATCTCACTTTGGTAGAATATATTTGAAGTATTAAAAGAAAAATTGTTACTTTTTAAAGTCGTAACATCCATCCATTTTCCTCCGCTTATCCGGGTTCGGGTCGCGGGGGCAGCAGCTTCAGTAGGGAAGTCCAGACTTCCCGGTCTGCGGCGACCTCTTCCAGCTCCATCGGGAGGACACCAAGGCGTTCCCAGGCCAGCTGTGAGACATAGTCCCTCCAGCTTGTCCTAGGTCTTCCCGGGGGCCTTCTCCCGGCTGGGCGTACCCGAAACACCTCACCAGGGAGGCGCCCGGGAGGCATCCGGACTAGATGCCCGAGCCACCTCAACTGGCTCCTCTCGATGTGAAGGAGCAGCGGCTCTACTCTGAGCTCCTCCCGGATGGCCGAGCTCCTCACCCTAAGTCGTAACATGACGAGAATCAAATACAACCAAAAAAAAACTTTACAGTATTCTAAAAAAAAAAGCAGAAAACTTTAGACAGCTATCAAAATGGATCAAAGAAGAACCAGAATGGCAAAGGCTCAGCTCCAGGATGATGAAAGACAGTCTGGAGTTAACTGTAAGTACTGTGACAGTTAGAAGACGTCTGTGTAGAAGAGTTTGCAATTTGGCAAAGAACTCATCAACTGGACAGCAACATTTTGTGGACAGATGAGAGTAGAACTGTTCTTTTTGGGGTCCAAGGGACAACCCCCACACTCTGAATTCAATTGAATGAAGAATGAATATTAGGCCGCACGGTGGCTGAGTGGTTAGCAAATTGGCCACACAGTCAGGGTTCAAATCTCCGTTGGGCATCTCTGTGTGGAGTTTGCATGTTCTCCCCGTGCGTGCGTGGGTTTTTTCCGGGTACTCCGGTTTCCTCCCACATTCCAAAAACATGCATGTTAGGTTATTTGGCATCTCTAAATTGTCCATAAGGATGAATGTGAGTGTGACTGGTTGTTTGTCTATATGTGCCCTGCGATTGACTGGCGACCAGTCCAGGGTGTACCCCGCCTCTCGCCCAAAGCCAGCTGGGATAGGCTCCAGCATCCCCGTGACCCTAATGAGGATAAGCGGTACAGAAAATGAATGAATGAATGAATATTCTTGTTGGAGAGACAATATGTTCGATGTAATGCGGAGACATCAAATCAAATCAAAACTAACATTTAAATCACACATCAAAAAAGTATGCAGCCGTGTAAAGTTGAGCTTGTCCAATTTCAGATTCATTAGGTCGCATTCATCTCTGCAGGCAGCTAAAATGTTCATGCGTGCTATGGTCTTTTCCCGCATGACATGCTGTCTTACAACACGGTCACAGGCAAACCAAACAACGCTAAAACCCATTGAAGCACTATACAAACAGACAATCAAGATTCTAGATAAAAAACCTCCAAGGCATCATCATTGCACCGTTTTACCAAAGCATAAATTGTTAAGCTGGGAAAATGTTCTCCAGTATGCAAATCTCTGCCTAATACATAAAAGCATGAATGGTCTGTCATGTCCTCCACTCAGTCAGTTTGCAAACATAAGAACCAGCTCACAGAGGCTAACACGAGGGTCTGCCCGTGGAGACTGTATTGTTCTTCCAAGGAGACGTGTCTTCAGTCAGAGGGCCTTCTCAAGGGTGGAACTCGCTCCCTCAGAACATCAGAGAGATGAGTACTTATATTCTGTTCAAAAAGCATCTAAGACATTGGTTCATAACGCATCAAACATGTCTGCATTACCAATACTAATGACTTCCCCCCTGACTAACCGTACTAGCACTTGTGTTTTCTTTTGAACTGGGTGTGGTGGAATAGCTGGTGTTGGTCTTGTATGATGCCTGTGTTTTGCTTGTCTGTGTTTGTAATATCTGTTTGAAATGATTGTTTGTTTGTGGGTTCATTATGGAACATTGTCATTTTTGTTTTATAATATTTTGGTCTTGTTTTTAAGGGGGCCAGGTTTGCCGTCTGTCCAGGGACAACAGATGAAAAATAGCCTTTTGGCAAATTCTGGTGCATTTGCAGTCATGCTATTAATGTACACTGTCCCTGTCTAAATAAACTCATTAATAAATAAATGATATGGGCATGTTTCCCCTACTATGGTGTTGGCCTATTTATCCCATAGCAGGGATCATGGATCAGTTTGTATATGTCAGAATACTTGAACAGGTCATGTTGCCTTATGCTGAAGAGAACATGCCCTTGAAATGGCTGTTCCAACAAGACAATGATCCCTAACTCACTATAAACCAGCAAAATCTTGTTTCCAAACCAACAAAATTCATGTTATGGAGTGGCCAGCTTAATTCCTGGACCTTAATCCAATGGAGAACTTGTGGGGTGACATCAAAAATGTTGTTTGTGAAGAAAAACCAAGAAATGTTAATGAATTGTGGAATGTTGTTAAAGAATGTTGGACTGGAATACCAGCTGAAATGTGCCACAAGTTGGTTGGGTCCATGCCACGCAGATGTGAAGCACTTATAAAAACCTAAATATTAGCGTAGTCATTACATTGCCAAATGCTTAAGAGCGTGCATATCATGAATGCTGGCTCTTGTTGTTTTCAGAAAATCTACTGCACAAATTGGTAACTTGTTTGCCATGCGGCAATGCAAACACACTAACAACAGCGATTCATCTGGTAAGTCCCATTGCACTGCTATTATTTTGAACGCTACTGTACAGTATACATGTGTTGCCTTGCAAAATACCAGAAGGTGGCCCGCGCTGGAAAAGACCGGACAATTAACTGCTATTATTGGTGGAACATCATTAGGAAGTACATTTGTAGAATAAGGAATAGGGACTCCAGATGGATAAACCGTGCGTTTATGACAAGAGTGCACTGGGTCGCTGATATCAGGTGGAGTGCGGAGATGATCTATCCCATGTCTAGCAGTTTGGAGTCTACGTGTGCTTATGTGTGCTCTGACGAGCGTTTGTTGGTTTGCTGAACAGAAGCGTCTCTTAGAAGCGTTATTGTCCGAAGCGCAGGGTGAACAGTTCAGTGTTCTTCGTATGAAACAGTGTCTTGACTTGTGCAAACACAAGAAACAGCAAGCGGGTTTCCTGGGACTTATTGAAGGGGAGGATGGTCTGGTTTACCAATCTGTGCAAGTCAAAAAAAGTTAGGGAGTGTCAAACCGAAGGCGGTGAGCCGCAGCTTTGCTGACTTTAACCCTGAGATGTTTAAACCAGTTCTGTCTGAGAGGTTCTATCTTTGTTCCTGAAGCTTATGCAGTACCTCTCCTGGCAGGAGGAAGTTTAAAAAGAAGAGTCGGGGTACAGTAGGTATCCATACTTACACTCGGTATCGATGTGGCACCGGCGACGACCAGACCAAAAAAAAAAAGTGTCTATCATTAACTAAATAAATGCAGACTGAGCCACCAGCAACAAGGGCTTGAAGGTGACATCCTGCAGGTAACATCTTGTAAGTCTCCCCAGAGGAACTTAGGATCTCACATTCTTTTCAAACTTTATTGCCTACCTTACCACGCCAACAGCAGCGCTCAGTTCCAGCTGCACGTCCACATTTTGCCCGCAACACAACACTTCCTCATAATGGACCAATCACGGTCACTTTGAAAACGCCACATATCTCTGCTGAGGAACACAATGAGCATGAGTGCACTGATCTACGCCGCTCACTTTGCGGTTTACATCACCTTCTTCTTCTTTTATTATTAATGCGGGCCTATTGTGGGCAGCACAACGGCGCTTGTGCCTCGCAGTTAAGTGGTCCTGGTTTTGAATCTCGGCTTGTGGAGTTCAGGGTACTTTCAGTGGCGATTGCTCTAAGACTGCAAGACTTTTTTTTTTTATACACACAGTCGGGCGCTGAGCATCTACTGACTTCGATGGGAAAGCGAAGGGTGGGCTGTTCCATTGCGGAAAACTGGAGATTGGATAAATGCTGGGCGCAGAGTGTCCCTGGTGGTCTATGGTGCAGTGGGCTGGCCCGGACGCCTGGCTTCTGCACGATGATTGGATGATCTGTCTGAGGCGGAGTCTTTTTTTTTTTTTGCTTGATAGTAAAATGAGCAAAATGAGCATTTTCCAAGTTTTTCATTGAACTCACCCAAAGACTGGACCGATCCTCCGCTTATTAAAATCGACCAGGAGGAGAGGGTAGCATTTACATATAAATAAACAAACATTTATGATGTAGGGCAGGAAAAAATGAGCTTCCCCTCCTTGAATGACCAGCTGATTGTGAAATACTCCTTGCTGACCTTTTCAACCTACTCAGACACAAAACACCACCGAAAGAAAATTGGACTACTTCAGGTTCTGAGCAGGTGTGATACCACAAGTGTGCACATCTGATGACCCTCACAGAGGTCCAAAGAACGCTCAGGTCGTTTGTGTGTCTGCTCAGGCGCTTGAAAATCTAGCAGGGACATGGAGTGTATTTCTAAAGGCTGCTTCGTTGCAACACCATTTTGCTGGCTTTGCAAAGCAATTGAGCAAGTCCTCATCCTTATATCACTGTAAACACGAGGAAGTCCAAATGATGCTCCTTCCCCTTCAGCGCCTTCTTTCTAAAACTCAAATGCACGTGTTGGATTGATGAGCGTGTTGGCCGAAAGCCCCGCAATTTCAAGGCCTTGGATTGATTTGTTGGCTCCCGAGTGGTTCCTGTTTTTCTTTCAGGACTTTATCTGTGACCGTGACGACATCGGATCTCGGCAGGATGGGTAATAGGAGCAAACATACCCGCGAGAAACATCACCGTCCCCGACAATGCTGGGAATGTGTTCGTGGGTGGTTTGCGGACCGCCTGCAAGTGACCCTTGCGCTGAGGTCGCTGTCCTTCTGCACACAAGTCCCAGTCAAATAGTAACAGACCAGCTGGGAGTTCAGCTGGAGATGGCCTGGGCAGGAACGTGCAGATCTATAACAGAAAGAATGAGGACATCGAAGCAAACAGTCGGGCATTGGATCATGGCAAACTATATGCAAGTTTAAGTTGTATGCAACTATTAGTTACGGTCTGTAACTAAAGAGTAGATGGGAACAAGAACATGCTGTAAATATTATGCTGCATGGATCTTCAGGTGCACGACTCCTAGAAAGGAAGATCAGCAAAAATTGTGCCTTTACTAAGTCCCCCCTCTTTAAGGGAGTCCACACACTCGAGCACTTTGACATTAGTGCTCATATGTGCATACGTCAGTGCATACGTGAAACCCCAAGACTTTCTGTCTGCATCTTTTTTTTTGCTTTGAGTGTATGTTGTGTGCACTTCTAGAGCTGTTTTTGCAGTGTGCTGCAGCAAGCATGGTGCATAAGCGCTTTTATGACGTGTAAATCTGTAAAGCGGGGCTTTCTAAAGGGTTTTTGCTCTGCATCTGGAGACGTGAGTAGATGCAATCTATAGAAGGTCATTTCACTGCCATATAAAAAGTGATTCCCCCTCTGACAGATCATCCATTCATCATGCAGGGGCCAAGGGTCCCTGCCAGCCCATTGGCCCATAGACCCCCAGAGATGCCGAGAGTCCGATGGTCAGGACAAAACACAATTTGTAAATATGCAAATATTGTTTATCTGGTCTTCTCTTTACTTTTTATATTATTTTTATTTTATGATATTTTACTTATATAATATAATCTAATATTATATATAATATATTTCATTTTTATGGGAAGGGATATCAATATTAAAAATATGGGCGACTATTTTATTCAAAAATAATATTTAGGTCGTTTTTTAATATTTTTCATGTTTAATGCGAGCGGCGATTTGTCCCACTGTTTGACGGCCCTTGAACGCACCTTCTTTGTTCCCACACGTTGCACAAAAAAAAGACTACTACACTGTATTTTTACCCTTTTGCTTTCACCTCATATATGCTCCCAAATGCTGATACTACGTGGGAGTGTGTAAAGGTAAGATTTGATGACCTTATTGAGTGCTAATGTGCATATTTGTGGTACACAATCTCTCTGAAAAATGTACGCCAAGTGGATGGTGGTTCTGTATTCATTTAGTGCTCTTAATTTGATGTTCTTCCGGTCATAGTTTTGCACAATCCATCCTAAATTAGATCAATTAGATGGCTATAATGCACGTACGATCACTATAATGCTAGTATCAATGGCATAGCATTCGCTAGCGCCCCAAATAGCTACTCGCTTTGCCAGTAACTAGCACCTCCTAGCCTAAATCTTAGCGATCAGTTCAAAGCAAAACGAGAGATGGCTCGCATTTAAAAACACTTGTTAGTTGGGACACTTTATGCCAAAGTACCACTGTATAAATGACAAAACAACACCTGCAGTGCGCCGGGAACTTCCCACTTCCCCCAGAGGCGATGTCACAGCGACATAAATAACTTTGGTCTTGTTGAGAGAGCCATCTGCCAGGGCTTCGGAGCTAATCTTGCCATTCAAAATACCCCTTCCTTTGCCTGTTTCTGCTCAACATTTGATCTAGCTTCACGCAAAACTGCCGTCGCTGTGGTTCCTCAAACTACGGTGCGGGACGAGAGTCCCCCGTGGGCACATTAATCATGTAAAAAAAAATTGGGTCGTGAAAGGACACTTCCGTTAACTTTGACAGTCCTGATCTGAATCTAAAAATAAGCGGTGCATTCAAAACCCAGCAGACAGCACCTTGTTTTGGAATCTCGGAGTTGTGTGCTTACTGGCTGCAGTGTTTCACCAGGAATGAAAGTGATTTGAATCTGGTTTTATTATGACTGGACACACTCAGCTGATTCAGTCCTCTTGGTCCACACTGGCTTTGTGTCTGCGGCCGCCTCGGACCAGTCACATGGCGGTCAAGTTACACAGGTCGGGTTACTTCAGGGTTTGTGATGTCAGATTTTTAGTGGTTGACTATTTCAATCAGAGCAAAGATACAAATGTTTGACTAAAGTGAGAGTGGATGCCGATGGGACACAATGGGGGGTATCAATTATCATTTTACGGTGATGACGTGTTCACTGCGACAAACCGCAAGCACGACTGTGACACGGTGTATGCTAATCAAAAAAGACAAAAAAGAGAAAGACAAATTACTATTTTTGTGAAAGAGCATTATGAAAAATAAATAATAATCATCTTGTAATTTGTACTATTTAGTTACTAGAATCAAGTCAAACAATTATAGGAATGAAGTCATAATTAATATGGTATGATATAAAGTATTCAAATTGTATTAAATTTTCTGTATTTTTTTTTTCCATACCAGCTTTGTGATATAGGAGATATATTTTAAAAAAAAAATGAAATGTATATTAACGTTTTGCTGTATTTTTTAATTCTCCAAATATAACAATGTAATATATATGGTTACTTTACTTTACAACATTCCTATATTTTAACTTTATTTCCATAATAATACAACTTTTTCCCCCACCTAATTTTCCAAAAAACAGACAACTTTGTTTGTTCATTATGCTGTAACTTTAAAAACAACTTTTTCTTCAATATTTCAACTCTGTCACTA
Organism: Oostethus manadensis; assembly: GCA_024372805.1. Classification (NCBI taxonomy): domain Eukaryota; kingdom Metazoa; phylum Chordata; class Actinopteri; order Syngnathiformes; family Syngnathidae; genus Oostethus; species Oostethus manadensis. Next base: position 241,655 of record QODF01000236.1, on the reverse strand, counting down.
AGTTTGATGTTCCCATATAATATTATGAGTTTATTCCCATACAATTGCGACTTTTTTCCTCATAAAATACCAGCTGTATTTTTTCCCCATTGTTTCTTTTTTTAAATAATTTCCAATTATTTCAACTTTTTCTTGTAAATTGTCTTTTTGTCTTTGTGATTTTGACTTTATTTGCATAATATTCCCATTTTCCACAAACATTTTAAAAAATTCCAAAAATATTATGTTTGTTTCTCATAATATTGCAAACGTACATAAAAATAAAGCTTTTTCTATATTTCAACTTTGTGCCAGTAAAATTACGTTATTTTTCCCTCATAATATTACGACGCTATCCTTGTACGTGAGGATGTGCTGGAGCCTATCCCAGCTGACTACAAGCAAGTGGTGGCGTACACCCTGGATTGGTCGCCAGCCAATGCGAGTATGTGTAATAATAAAAAAATAATAATATAATGCGCAATACAGACCCATATCACTCTCTTGCTATTTGGCGTTTTTTCATAAATGATCGCCGTTTCATGGTAGACTACGATCTATTAATAGTCAAAACATTGAAGTGCAAGTGATATCTAGTATTCTGGTCACTAGGCGGCAATAATGACACGAAACCTTGATGAGATATTAGATTACCTTAACACTGTGGGGGACAAAAGTTGTCCTCCCATCCCGTGCGGGAGTGGTTTTTGGCTTCTTAAGTTTGGTTTAACTTGCTAGCTAGTGGTTTTTTTGAGGCCCTGCAGCATAAGAGTTGATTATTTAATGTCTACAGAGCTCTAATAATGTTTAAAAAATTAGAAAATGATATACAGGTTTTTTATGTTTTAACTACATAACTAATACATTTATAAAGACTGAATCCTATATCACAAAACTGAATTTATCGCTGTCGTGTTTAGAACCAATTAACCGCTATAAACTGGGGAGGACTGAATAGGATTCAATGTAAATAAATGGACTATTTCCATGTAACGTATGCATGTCTGAAACAAACATACCATGCCTTTATGCTGCAGGGACTCGAGGCGGCTGCGAGCCAACCAGTCAGCCTGGAATTCATTTCTTCTAAACATAAGAAGCCAAAATCATACCACTTCCACACGGAACGGGAGAATGTTTTTTCACTATCATGTCAGACATGCCATGGCGGACTTCCTGCAGTGTAAAGGTACAGTAATGTAATGCAAGCTAATGTCTCATCGCTGCATTTGCATCGGAATATGTTCGGACTAATAGTCTGCCACCAAACAAAAATCATTTCTGAAAAAATGGTAATATTGCAAGGGAGTGATATCGCAAAGGAGGACTGTTCTTGTTCTCTAGTGCATCGGGCTGGTTGAGGTTGTTGTATACGAAACCTTTAATTAGATACATTTGCTGGGTTAAAAAAACTTCCCCAATGAGACTGTTGAGTTTCATGGACAGATAAACACCAAAGCTTGTGTTTATAGTGTATGCTTATCACATGTTACGAACATTGTGTGTGTGTGTGTGTGTGTGTGTGTGTGTGTGTGTACTACCATGTATGATGTCAATCAAATCCCGGTATTGTTTTCCAATGGTCTCCTGTTGCTTCTCCCATTGTCCACATAATAAAAGGTATTTGCACTCACATGAGTCATTACCTCCAGCTAAAGGTGGGAATTGACAGTAATGTGTAAACACTTCACAATGTACAAGCTACGAGAGGAACAGCTGCCAGTCATTTTGAAATATACGATTGCCTTATTTGTGTTTGAAAAAAGTCACCAGCAAGGATGCTCTCCAGTACCCCTCCCGGAAAGGTGAGTACACCGAGCTGCAATTTTGCGCGTACCCAACAAATGGCAGTCAGGACACGTTTCCCAACCCAAAGACGTAGAAATGCGACCCTCTTGTTCACCGGCGATGACGACAACACAGAGACACCAAGCCGGGGGGGGGGGGCTATTAATAAGCTCACAACAGTTCGTTGCCTCTACCCCGCAGCACAAGGTCAGGCTCCTTCCCCACCAGCGAAGTGAGATTTCATGTATCAAGAACCAGATTTGGTCATCAAAGACCCGGTCACCCAGGCGCCCGCCCTCAACCGCCACTCAGTACGGACCGCACCAAACCCTTATGTTTGCCCCCGCAGGTGGTGGGTCACGGGGGAGAGGCTTCTTCGGGCTGGGCATTCATCAAATCCGATTCTTCCTTTAGCTTTCAAGTCTCATCCGGCTTTTGCAGTCAGCACCATGCCGCCAAACAAAATAAAGATATGTTGTAATATATATCTGTTATCAATCACACAGGCATACAAGGTTTTTTTTTCCTATCCCAAACTTTACTGAGTTGAGGTTTACAAAGGGTGTGTGTGTGTGTGTGTACACACGCTTGACGGTGCCTTGCATCAAACCGAAACCAGCAGTGGCCGTGACATCACTAGTCCGCCATCCTCACTAGTTCAGGATCTAACATCTCTAGTGCTAGCTGTCTCCAGACAAAAAAAAACCCTAAATAATGATACGAGAGAGGCTCAGCTCTTTGGAGGCCAAGTCGAGAGTAAGTGCTTTTCAGATTCACATCACACAATTCAAATCAGGGGGGAAAGCCCGAAAACTTCAAGTGTGTCTGAAAACCTTCTAATTTAATAAATATAAATACATCTGAGGTTTTCTACAGATTGGGAAATCTTCAAAGGAGTTGCCCCCCCCCAAAGCCAATCCACCTGCATAAAATAAGTGGTTTCCTATCATAGTCAAAATAAATCTGATGCTTTCAGGGTGTGTGGGGGGGGGAGGGGTAAACGTGGGGAAGTAAGGCTCGTCGTCAGGAATACATTTCTTCCATTTTGACTGTTGAGATGCAGATGAACCCAAGACTACTGACGACGGGGAGGAAAATGTCAGCCTTGTTGCTGTTTAATTTCTTTGGACAAACAACTTGATGGGACAGCGACCTTAAGTCAAAAGGTTATTGTAGTCCTCCGCTGATTTAGCACATTTGCAACACCCTAGTTGATGTCGTCCTGGTTAAAAAGTCACCCAAATGGAAGGCAAATCACGTAATGAAAACATGCCGGTTAAGCTGCACGGCGCCGACATGAAGAGGAAAAAAAAACATCAAGTTGCTTCAGTAAGTAGTGCAAACTTGATTACTGGCTGATGGCTTCTTCCCCCCCCCCCAAAAAAAATAAATTATTAAGCATAAGGGAACTACAAGCTACAGAGCATGACAGGAAAGAGTGGTACTCAAAGCACACCAAAAAGTCATTGGAAGTCCCAGCCGAAGTTTTTAAATAGAAGCCTGACAGGCCATGGAAGCTAAAGTGGGGTGGGGGGTAGTGGGGCTGGGGCCTTGTAATCAGCGGTAGCCAGACCAGGAAACGCCCAAACAAGAGAAACGGACGTCACTCCATGATGGCCCGATAAATGACAGGCTCCATGTTGTAGTCCTCTCTGTATCGAGAGTTGATGACCCGTTGTCGTTTGGAGTTCTGCTTGACGTCACTCTGAGCAAAGAGCTCGAAGCGCATGTCCGACGCCACCGACTGCGGGAGGGAAGCGACATGTTCAATCCGTACGTGAAATTAGACAGGCCACCTTAACGTTCGGGACGTACCATTCGTGACTTGACTCGTTTGGGGAGATCTTCATCTAACGTGTACATGTCTTCTCGCTTGACGGAAATTTGAGACCCATCTTCGAATTCCACCTGAAAGTCAGGTGGTTAGTAAACAGTGTTAGTAAACAGACATGTATACGTGCGTACGGTACAACCTCCAAAGATGAACATAATTTGTTCTGTATTGAACCATTTGTAAAGTGAATGAATTTATTATGTTCAAACTGTTGCTGTTTTTTGGTCGCTGTTTCATGGTTAAGTAAGGCCTATTATTAGTAGAAAACATGCATAAACCCATTAAGCAGGGGTGTCCAAACTTCTTCCACCGTGGGCCACATATAGAAAAATCAAAGGAAGCAGGGGGCAGCTCTGCTAATTTTGTGTACATTTTTTCATTTGACAAAAAGCCTAAGAAATGCCCTATTTATATAAATTTTAGATTTGTGCTACTAATAAACATAGCATTTTTCTTTACATTGTGCCTTTTTGCTGTATTTTTATTTTTTTTTTTACCATTTTCGCTTTTTTAGTGTTCTGTTACTTTTAGAACATGCCGTGGGCCAATAATAACCAAGTCACAGGGCTGCACTTTGGACACCTCTGGTCTAAATTAAGCAATTTTCAGCATAAAAATGGCAAAATGAACTAAATACAACACAAATACAAAGCAGGAAAAAAGCATTGTAATTGTTAATGTAGTATTCTACATTGGCCACTAGGTGTCAGTAATTGTTCGGGGTGACAAGCACAAGATATGCTTGCCAGAACAAGCGTTTATTGCAGGTTTAAATGATCTCACAATACCAGTAACATAATAATCATAACAACAGTTTTCTTTAGGGGCCATAAATAGCTAAAACGCTAACTAGCATAACAGGCTAAAACTCAACTCTGAACCTCGGACGCCACTTCCTGTCCACAGATTTACTGTGACACACACAAGCAGGAGTATTATTTGTGTCTTTAATTTACTCTTTCAGAAAAAATAAACATCAAGGAACTGCTACTGTGAGTCTGTTATCTTATTTATGTCTAATTTGTCTTATTTTGTGTATTTTATATATATTTGTATAAAAAAGAAATATCAACTACTGTATATTGGTTAATATAAATGTAAATGACTATATGGGTGTTATTTCTTGTCAGGATGGCTCTAATAATGGTAAAGAATATTTAAAAGGTGGCAAACAGGTCTTCGGGTGCCAGAACTATGAAAATATTGCATTTATGAATAAAGTATCCAATTTGCAAAAATTCACTTATTGCTGCGGGGTCTGGAACCAATTAACAGCGATAGATGGATGACATTTATTTAATTTATTTAAAAAAAAAATTTTTTCACACTATTGTGTTGAAAGCAATTGTCACTGAGTATTTTCTATGACTCAACAGACACGGATACTGACGTCGTCACGGATGTAATGACCTAATAGTGGGATTCTGTGCTGCTATGTGAATGTGCACGCATTCCCTGCAGCGTCCTGTGTGAAATGCACCAATGAATAAGTATGGCTCTACTGTTCCAGCTTTGATGTGCTGATTTTGTTGGACAGGGCACCATTATACAAACCCCAGACGCGTGGTAGCTAATGGGCGGAGGTGAGACGTACAGTTTGTTAATGCTGACAGTAACAGAAACAAAAAGCCGTCTGACTGTTTGTTGACGGTTTAAACAGGCAAACACTCAGCCGTGTCAAGTTTACACAGGGTCATGCTGGTATAATGTCAAACCGTTTACACATGTGATGCGGCTATCGGACACACCTTTCACTAGAAACTTGAGCAATGTGAAGGTTTACTTTTACAAACGTACCGTGTCGAGCTGAACTCAACAGGATAACCTGGTGGGAAATTGAGACAGGGAGGGGTGGTGAGACAAAAGGACCTACCAAATACATTGGGATGGAGTGGAACACCACAAACTTGGCCCCATACACCAACCCGTCGGTCCACCGCACTGTCACAGCAGCACCCGCTGCAGGTGGCCCGAGTCTAACACAGTCGCGGTTCTGGAGAAAGAGAGCAAACTGGAGTCAGTCCGGACCTAAAGTATGGGACAACCGATGTCTGATAAGTTACTGACCTCTATGTCCTCTGGAAGGAGGTTGTCGCTGTATGAGCCATCGTCGAACACGACCTCGTAGAAGGTGGCAGTGGTCAACTCGACTACCTCGCTGTGGTAGTAACGACCATTTCTATATTTGCAGATCACCCTCTGCCCCACAGTCAGCTCTCTCATGGAATCCTTATTACGCTGTGGGCACCACAGCCACACTGTTAAAGAGTGTCGTTTCATCTTGGCTAGATTGTATAACCTGCACTATTTGTGTCTATTCTCTATGGCGGAAAAAGGATTATTGTGGAAAATCAGTTGAAATTTGTCGGCATACAGTTTACTTTCTCACCTTGACAGAAACCTCATTGGCAGTCACAAAACGTAGACTTTGTTTTTGCACGTTTCAGCGCACCGTGACAGATGTCGGCCCCAATTAAGAAATGAAATTGGAACTAGAAAGAATCCCCATGGTGCTTGGCGGGCTGTGAAGCAGGCATTAAAATTCTCACTGCTTTGTGCGGCTTAACACTCCAGTGCACAAAGCTAAAATACGGGCTAATTACGGATTTGCCACTTTAGAAAAATGTATTTGCCTTAGGACAAAGACTCTCTTTGTTATCCAGTGGATGAAGCAGGAAAAAATAATTTAAGAATGTCTGGAAATGAACAACAAATAAGCAGTTTTGGCAGTGCTTTGCATACGTTGCTTAAAAAGGATTTTTGGAAGCTTGTTGTTCCCATTAATCAAGTAATCGATTAGGCTTAAAAATCATTATGAACCAAACACAAACTGTTTTCAGAAAAGAGGCAAACATGTTGATCACTGTTTTCCTATGTCAGCGGTTCTCAGTTATTTTCTGTCATGCCCCCCTAGGGGACAAAACTGTTTTTGCGCCCCCTATTTGAAATACTATTGACAAACTGATTATACACAGTATTTTTTTTAACTGTAGTGTACACATTGAACTTGAAACTGCAACAAAATGGAGAGCTTTGAAGCATATACAAGTGTATCCAAGAGTCAAATTTGGACATGCTGGCAGGTTTACACTAACATTGAAAGTGCTTCCTGCTTCTCACCCCCCCATACATTTGTCCAATGAAAAGCACGTATCTTCACATGAAACTCTAGAATTATTTATTTATTGATAAAGAATGGTCATTCTGTAGCATTACCTCAACTATAGGGGGTGCTTTGTGCCTCTGACAGGTGATGTAGACAATGAAAGGCCAGTCGTCCGGGTGCATGATAACGCCGGCGGCCTGAGCGCAGGTGGGGTGGAAAGCAGTAGAGCAGCGTCCGTGGGAGCACTGAACACAGCAGCCTGTCACCTCCCTCTTCATCCGCTTCCTGCAGAAAACACATTTCTGCCAAAGACAAAAGACCCAAACCAAGTGGGGGCGTCAAGAAGAAAGGTTTGAAGCGAGGGGGTAAAGTCATGGTTATACAGGGGGGAAGGAAAGGAGGAGGAGGAAGGAAACAAGTAGGAGAAAGATAAATAAGACCGTATTAGATGCAGGCACACATAAAAACAAAAATTTTTAAGGCAGCTTCCTATTGAATAAAATCTCTGACATCATGGTCACTTATTTAGAAACACATTCACGGACTCAGGCCACCCTCAGATGAAAAGCACTGACAATGGAAACAAAGCCAACCACTGGAGGTCAAAGCCCTGCAAATAATATGCTTCATCATTCACATACAAAATGCCACACGTATAACCAAAAAAGCTGAAAATGAGGAGTAAAACTGTGTGAGGAAGACATTTTCACTTTACTAGTAGATCTGCTCAAAAAGATGCCATCCTTTCAGTCCAGTTTAGGGCTTCATAGGCTTCAACGGTTTCATTCTTGGTGACTTGCACAAGGAAAGTTCCGGGGGCCTTACTTGTGATGTGCATGCATCACAGATAGGAGGTGTTGGTATTCTTACCAGTCTGAATCGCGGCAATGGGATTGCAGAGAGATCAATAGGACTCCGCTCAGTGATGTTGACAAAGCGAGCTTCCAGTACAGTGATGGCACACAGCACATGAACCCACCTGGCGGACAGACAAACACTAAGGTGACTCCAGACAAACAGTACCAAGTTCAGGGAACAATATTGTGCAACCAAAAATATTACTACATTTTAGTCTATGGTAAAATGTTTTGGAAAACATGCTATGTCCACTGCAGCACATTTTAGTAGCGTGCTAATCTCTGTTTAATCTACACCCTGTGAAGGGAAAAGTCCATAACTGTAGTGTAAATTGTCGACAGCAAAAAAAGATCAAAATTAATCAAAGATCAAAAATAATTGTTTTGTGTCAAAGTTAACATATTGTAACTATTAACATACAATTATTTAGTTTTAAATACAGTATATAATGTTTTATTAATAATATAATGGATAAGGGGCGGAAAATGGAATTAAATAATATGTAATAATAATATAATAATATTTAAATATACTGGTGTAGAGTTACAGTGTAGAGTTACAGTAAACACATACATTATAGTTCCATATTAGACATTCTACATTGAATATTTAATCTTTCAAGTGCTCAAATAAATGTAAATAAATATCTAAATGTCTAATAAATGCAAGTATTAACTGTAATCCTACTTTTGGCTCACCCTGTGTAATATAAAAAGCGGGTTCTCAACAGGTGGGTTGCAGATCCATTCCAGGAGGGTCACAGACAGATACATTAAAATATGTAATACACAACCAGTACACAGCCTCAGATGTCTGACTTTGGTAGACATGCCTTGCACAGTTACTTGTGAAATTATGCATTAGGTGAAGTTATGCATTATCTGTATACATGCAATTATGTTTTACCTCATTTACTTGACATAACGCCCTAATAAATTCCCAAATTCACTTGCAATTCTGTGTATTAAGGATTTTTTTGCCGATGTCGTCCAACTGTCAATTTCCGATTTGCCACGTTACTTATAATGAGTGCTATTGGCCATGTGTGCGGTGTAGAGGGGAAAAGTCCTGACAATTCCATGTCTCTTGACTACCTGGGAACCCAAGAAATAGGTAAATAAATATTTAAATGTATTATTTTAATTATAATTAAATAATACAAATAGTAAATTAAGTTAAATAATTGTTCATTTAAAGGGAAAAAAACAATACAATATAAAAAAATATATTTACTGGGTTTGACTAATATAGAAGTATTTTTAAAAATAATAAATACAAAAAAATAAAAATGACTTCAGGCCGCACGGTGGTCGAGTTGGTAGCACATTGGCCTCACAGTCAGGAGGTTCAGGGTTCGAATCTCCTTTGGGCATCTCTGTGTGGAGTTTGCATGTTCTCCCTTGTATGTGTGGGTTTTCTGCGGGTGCTCCGGTTTCCTCCCACATTCCAAAAACATGCATGTTAGGTTAATTGGTGACTCTAAATTGTCCATAGGTATGAATTTGAGTGTGAATGTTTGTTTATCTATATGTGCCCTGCGATTGACTGGCGACCAGTCCAGGGTGTACCCTGCCTCTCGCCCAAAGCCAGCTGGGATGGGCTCCAGCATACCAGTGACCCTAATGAGGATAAGCGGCATAGAAAATGAATGAATGAAAAATGACTTTGTAAAAGTGGGTTTGGCCTTTGGAGCGGCCTTTGGAAAATGTGGGTCCCACTGGTCCAAAAGTGCATGTGTACCATGAAATCAAAGTTAGATTTTTTTTTTTACATTTATTTATTTTTTAAAGGTAAATAGTAGCTTCAAAAAGTACCCTAACCCCACATGACAAAAGATATGAGGACAGTCAATGGCACTGAACAAAAAGTTTTCATGCAGCTAGTTTAAATGGCAAGCAGTGGTGTATGGCCTTCATTGAGGAATTTCCCTGCATTTTCGTAAGGCTGAGCACAGGTGATGACAGCAGTCTACACTACTTTGCATTCTTGCCTTCACTTTATCACTTTCTATGTCTTCTACCTTGACAACTGTCAATTCAGAGAGCAAAAATTGCCTTAAACTTCCAGTGCCTGATCATTCCAGCATAGGGGATGCGCAATTGACTACTTTTATTAGTCAATCCATCGTAATTTTGTAAAATATGTAATATTCAAACGGGGTGTGATAATCTCTCCAAAGCAGTTGAAGCTCAACGTCACAGAGCTGATATTTTTTAACCAGTAAACCAGTTGAGGCTGAATCAAAGTCTCCTCGGGTTTGCAATGGTGCAGTATGTGCAAGTCATCCAGAGGATATGTGGTGTAGTGATGGCTGCAACAAAAACAAGTGTTGCTGTTGCTGAGATGACTTACTTGTCATTGTTGGCTCTCTGCAGAGCTCCACCTCTGAGAGAACACAGACAACAATCCTGGAGGAAGAAACAAAATTTTTATTGTTAATTGGAATGGAAAACCTATAAATCTACAATTGAAAAACCACAAAAAAGTGAAAAATCTATATCCTGCAATTACAAAGCAAAACATCCCTTTGATTGAGTGCATTTAAATATACATGAGACCTACACTGCATGCAATATGTCAAATATTGGGCAATATTCCCAGATTGATAAAGACTGATGGGAATGCTAACAGATAAGATAACACACACAAACAAACTGAGGAACAATGTTTTGACAAACACACAAGGGAAGGGAACCCTCCTAGTATGTCAAACAGTGAGGCACAAAGCCAAGTGTATTTTACAGTGAGAAAAAGTTAAACGCTACAGCAGGTTTGTGCTTTTTACAACATCATCCCAGCCAACATTTTGACGGCGGTGCACGTGAGGTCAGTTGTTACTTCCCACTGTCAAATACATTCCTACTTTAAACATTTTATGTACTTTTACCAGAGGAACAGCATGCATTTGTAACACATGCAAAAATAAAAAGCTACATAAAGAGTATTGTAGTTCTTGATGGCAGTGTTGGATTTAGCCCACCCAGTACAGTATTTGACAAACAGGGACACAACAACCTTGCTGTGTTTTTGAGCTTTCAACCTACAAACATGCATAAATAATTGAAAGCGCAGCACACAAACCTCAGAAGTAGCATCGGCCTTGCAGCGAGCACACAGCCAGTCATCCTGTTCCACTTCCTCCCCAACACCATAGCAACCTGAACAGGAACAGAGAAGAACACTCAAATATACATATTTATGGATTTTGCTGCACAGCGCTTTGAGGCTCTTGGCCCAACTAGGCAATTAAGCGTGTATCTTTACCTACACTACATTTGTGTAATAGCATTTTCATTATTAGCGTGTCTTGGAGTATAATTAAGCAGGTGACAAAAATGAAAGTGTGTGAGATAAAAAAATAAAAAATAATCAAAAGCTTACTGGTATGTACGCGGACGCAGCACCGAGAACAGCTGACCAGCCGGCTGGTGCCGTCATCTTTGATATGAGGGTTGGAGAGTTGGCCCTCTCCGCTGTCACTGGCCTTGTTGGTATGTGTGTTAAAGCACATTTCAGGAATGAGCGGTTTGGACCACTGGCAACCTTGACGGTTCACCAACGTCAAGTTGGAACGATCATCACTGGCCTCAGACTACAAAGAAATAGTTTGTTTATGTCATATAGTTCACACAAGCATGATGAGAATGTCAGGGTGTTCCGCAGCTTCAAACAAGACAAACACCATTTCTGGCAATATTAAGGTGTTTTATTTTCTATTTAAATGTGATGGATGCGACATCGCTATACCTGTATGTCCACCGGGGGCTTTGGAAGTGAGCAGTTGATGCTACTGTCCACACATACGTATTTTGGATTTTAAAAAATTAATGAGGATAAGCGGTATAGAAAATGAATAAATAGTTTTCATTAAAAACAATCTATGTCCACAAGTGAAACCTATGAAAGATAAGCACGCTTTATGACAGCATCACCCAACTTCGGGTACTAATTGTCAAGCTTTGCATATATTTTCACGGCAAAGGCCTTTTTGATTCCTGTTTGTTTGATAAAAGCATGTCTGTTGTGGTCGGAGTAAAATGCACATAGCAAAACAGCAAATAACATGCAAGGAAGTATGAAAATAAAATAGAACTGTGCACAGATTGTGGTGTCATACAACAAAACTACACCAAAAGATGACATTGCGGGATCTTACCTACAAATTTAACTGCTAAACCGCCAAGACTGCTGTATCCTGTTTTTGAAAGTCTGTCATTGTATTTATGCAGTCAAATTAAATTCATATTTAAGGACAACAACTGTAGCAGTTAACTAGAGTTAATTTTAGGATTTTAAGTCAAATTATACGGAGAAGCCTAAAAGAGGTGGGTGTAAGTCACAAGTAAGCACCAAGTCTTAACCTTCAAGTTACAAGTCCGAATCAATCTTTATGAGAACCAAGCAAGTCAAGTCGAGGCACTGCTTTAAAGCTGGGGGTTGTGTCAGGTCATACACGATTTAATTAGGCCAGTTTTACAGATTCAAAGTTTAAATACAAGAGTTATACCCTTTTAGACTTTTTTTTAATTACATATTTGACAACAAACAACTTGTAGGGCCAAACAGAGCTGACTTAAAAAAACAAAACAAAAAAACAAAACTATAAATAAATGAAAAAATAAATAATAAAATTAATTGTCCTAATAATTTAAGATTTCGGGATTAAAAATCGTAATATAACGAGATTGAAAGTTGTAAATTTACGAGATTAAAAGTAATTTTACGGGGAAATGTCCTTATTGGGGAGGGGAACTTCCTCCAGCTTCAGACAAGCTTTGATTTATGAGACTGCAAAACAGAGCAGTTGGTCACAACCAGGTTAGCTTGGGCTAGCATCATCTCACCACTACCTTCTAATACCCCGCCCCACATTCGGCTCTCCGATTCATAGCGGTCGTAGGCAATGCCTATAAAATGACGTTACGACTTTTATTCCCGTTAAATTAAATTTTTACTCTCGTAATACAACAATCTTTACTTGTAAATATACATTGTTGTCGTCAATTTACAACCTAATTCTCAAAATCTTGATTCTTCATTTAACAGGCATTGCCCGAGACAGCTATAAACACAAAGGAATTATGTGACCCCCTGACCTGGGTTAAAGGTTAAATTACGACTTTTTCCCCCAACTGATTTTAAAAGGCTGGACTGCTACGTGAGGAGAACGACACAACTTCAGCGGTAACTGAGGCTCTTCAACAGGAAGAAGAATTTAAAACAATGACTTTTCTGTTATGTTTGAGCCGTTTTACAGGAACTGTTTGAAAACAAGGTATATAAACAAACGTTCAAAAAATGTGTGTGGCTTCGTTTCCTTCCGGCTGATCCACGTTGTGTTCTGCCAGATTGCGGCATGCGTTAAATAAAGCTGCCAAAAGCCAACTCAGTCCTAGTTATATTTTGGATATTTGAAAAATACAACACAGCATTAAACCAAAAAAAGAATTCATTTCAAGTCAATTAGCTCAAGGCCGAGTTAAGTCTAGAACATCAAGTCAAAATCAAGTCGAGTCTTTTTGGAACATTTGCCAAGCAAGTCACAATTCCTAAAAATTGCGACTCGAGTCCAGTCAAGTCTCCCACCTCTGCTTTTTACTTACATGTACAATGCCATTTTCCAAAAAATAAACTCTGTAAACCAAGGGGGTCCAAAGTACGGCCTGGAAACCATTTAAGGCCCACAACTTGTGTATTATTGGCTCTAACAATTTGTAATGAGATATATTCTTAGATATTACAGTAATTTACGTTGTCGTCTATAACACATACATTATATAGCTTATAAAATAGTATGATGACAGACAGTTTTTTTCCTCTAAACTTTATCTACATTTTATATTTTTTGAGAATTTTATAATTTTATTTAATGGATAATATCTGTTATCAGCATACTACTGTTTTTTATTCTTACGGTAATAAAAAAAAAATCCTTACCCATAAGGGAACAAAACGCACCATTACACCCCAAATGATGTGTCCTTGATATGTATGAATATTCATAACTGAGTGGCTCACCTGATGGTAGGTGTGGAAAAGCAGGCATATGGAGCAATAAGGAGCTTGCTCGCCCATTCTCTTGTTGTACTCCCACTCCACCTGGTGGTTTAAAGGCCGACACTGCCACAGTTGCCTTAGCGGCTTTGCCCACTCCTCTTTCTCCTCTTGTTCCTCTTCCTCGTCTGCACATAGTTCTGTAGGACCAAAGACAATGGAGACGTAGTGTGAAGGCAAAGGGAACTAATAATAATCATCATATATTGTGCTTACCATCCTCGCTGTATACCTCTCTGAAGAGAGGGTGGTGGCGGGGAAGTTTCCGGAGCTGGGCTTGCTGCTGTTGCTTAGTGACTAATGACATACAGTAGGACTGTTCTTCTGACACCTGGTGGTTAAACAGAACACTCAGCAAGACAATACTGTACATATTGGCGAGCAAAAAAACACATGACTCGATCGGATCCTACAGTGTCTGTAAAATAGAAAATAACTGAATGAACACAGTTTTGTCTAAGTATTGCATTTTTAAACTATTACTATGCTCTCTCTGTACTTGTAATAATATATATTTTAAAATATACATTTTAGGTCCAGCCTCCAAGTACTTACATAATTCGGAGCTCTCACTTTCACTTGCATCGGCCCTTCGACAGGAATGGAGTCTTTCAAGATGACAACGCCACTATCCATAAGAGGGCATTGGCTATTCTGTTGTTTGGAACAGGATGAATAGATTTCAACACTTATGGTAACCGTCTAGTGCGTCTTGCCGTGTACTGCAAGTCAATTAGCAACCATGCCATTTTTGAGAGATAAACTTGCGAGAACAGGATAGAGCCAGTACAGAGGCACCATAGTCTATTTTGTCTGGTTGATAAAATTATTCTTTCTTGTGTTAACAAGCATCACTAAAAGCCGTTTTAGTTTGTTTGCAATGTAAACCACAACAGGAAAGAGTAAAAACAAAGCTATTCTAAATGCTTATGCAAGCCCTTGTGGTAAACCATGTGCCAGTAAGAATTAAATAAAATACATACCTTTCTTTGAATTTGGTTTGTGGGTGGCTCTATTTTGTTGATCTGAGTGGCTTGTGTTATGCAGTCAGGCTCATCTTTGGCCTTCACAAATGCATCCTGAACATCAACAGTCACTGAAACACAGGGTTTGTTCTCATCTTTGTCTTTTTCCACAGACTGTTGAGTTTCACTGGTGAGAAACATCCTCAATTCTGGTCTTGGTTCCATATTCCCACTGCCTGATGACTGAGATAAAGGTCGAACTTGCAAGTGTGACAATGTGGTGCCTCCGAGCTGATGAAGACGAGGCTGATGCTCCTTGGCGTAGCTGTGCACCTGCAGCTGAGTGGGGAGCTGCTGTTTTTCTCGAGGGTAGCTGTGCACTTGCAGGATGTCTTTTTGAGTGACCGTCCGATGGAAGAGCAAGCTGGCTACACCCATTTTACGGACAGGCTCTGCCGCTGCAGGTGACAGGCGACCATTATGAGTCTGGGAAGAAAATGCAGGCGCACGGGTCTTGGCGTAGTGAGGCGGGCGGCCTGCATCACTCGTGCTCACGCTTCTGTGAAACGGATCCATCAACGTGAGCTTGGTTGGCGTGACAACCAACTTTGGCGGGCCTGTTAATAAAATCAGTGGAATTGGTGTTTAATCAGTAAAAGTTGAAAAGAAGTTGTAAGTAACTAACTGTTAAGTAATCAAGCCTATCCCCTCAGGGGACCATGTACAGGTTGTAATGATAATACCTTTATTTTTTTTCCCATCTTGAGGTACAGTACGCGGTGGTAAAAGATTTAGCCTGGGGCGCTTTGCATACAGCGTCCCTTCCCCGTTTTCATCTTCATCTTCTGGAACAACCTCCTCAGGTAACTCCAGACACACCCTGTGTCTCTTCGTCTCGATTCTTTGAAGAGGGCTGAAGATGAATCAAATGGAAGACATTTAGAGAAGTACACGCAAAAGAAGCCGATCCCATGATATTCAAAAAACCAAGTACAAACATTTCAGCAACCATTCCTACACTGTTACTGAATAACACTGAAGAATTTAAATTTGATATACTTTGTGTACTGGTACAACTTTTTGTTTTTGATACAATACAGATAGTGCAGCCTTGGATATTGGCTGATACAGACATAATACATATTTTTATGTATTTTGTAGTACGTTTGGAAATGCACAAATGCACATACTACATATGCTTGTAATACTTATTTTGTTGGTTGAAAAGGCTTGATCAAGTAGTTCACAACAGTAGAATGGGATATAGTTTTATCGAAAATCTAGTGGCAGCTAGGCATAACATAGCGTTTGAGGTGCGCAATTAGGTGTTTACATTATGCACCATTGACAGGGGTTCACCTTTTTCTGTTTTAGCAAATTACTTTTTGCCGACCCGTGGGAGTTGCCCATGTGATGCAGCATCATAAGCACAATGAGGTTCATCGTATTAAGCTTCCTCCATTCTGTGCCACCATGGGAAAATTGTGCATGATACAAAGTTTTGCACTCCGCTGCAACATCTTTTTACTGACATACGGCTGACATTATTCCTGCTCCTTACTACTTTATTAGCACGCTTGCAAACACGGTTGTTGTGAGCGCATGGGCTCTAGTCGGCCCTTGCTGGAGAGACGGGGCTGGCGCAGAGTCTGAAATCGGTTGCTTGTATCGGTGTGCCAATATCAGAGATTTGAGATGTAGGTTGATATAATTCGTTAATTTTTTGTTTTGCCTATATCGGCTCAATATCAATATCGGATTTCACAATCCCTAATTTTATGGGGGTTTTGAGTTTTTTTGAGCTGCGGTCTTAACTTTTGAACAGCTGGTGAATCCGTTTAATGGTTGTTTGCAATAAATTACTACCTCATAACATTTTTTGCCTCACTGCCATTTCTTTTTTTGCATTTTGAAACTCCACTTAGAACCTCCTTAAGATCCAACAGTGCAAAATTTAATTCTTGCAATTTTTCAACTGGTCTTAAAACTGTGTGTGTGTGCGTGTGCGTGTGGAATACACGAGATACAATATCTTGAAAGTACATAAGAGTACATTCACGGCACCTGACATACCTCTTCCGCACCCCATCATCCTGACCAAACTCCATGGAGCAACTACTACCATTACTGGTAACATTAAAGGAGTCACCCAAAAACTCCTTCGCCTCTGGGGTGGGCCGTGAGTGGTCAATGACCGCTGTATCTCGCCCAGCCAGCCACTGCTCATAGCGATCTGGCTGGAACTTCTTGACGAACACGGCCATTGAAATCTTTACCATGTCCTTGCGGCATGAGCACTGATATGGGAAAGAACATGATTTGAATGATTACGATGCAATTTATTATTTACATGAGTGCCACACATTAATCTACATATCTGAGGTTTATGCTAAAGAAAAATGGAGAAACAATAATGTGGTCACTCTTATTAAAGTTGGGTTCACTCTTATCAATAGATACCGGAATTTTTTCGTTAAAACCTAAAGAGAAAATGAATGTTACGAAATGGAAGGTTGTGTTTAACAATTCTCACCAAAATTGCTTGCTTGCCGTACTCAATCCATCTCTCAGTGGCAAAGTTGGTGGATTCCGCACAGTTGAAACCATGGTTGAAGCCAGCATGATAGGCATAGGGAAAGGTAATCATGAACTCGCCAGCATCTTGAGTAATCTAACAGGGGACGAAGAAAAATAAATTATTTTTTTCCAATAAATAATCAAGTAAAACTAGCAAAAAAAAAACCTATGAATACCTTTTCAAATGGAATGCCATATTTCTTTAGTATGGAAGGGGATATCAGGGTCATCTTGTGCCTCAAAAAGGCTTCACAAGCTTGAGCACTACCAGGAAAGAAACCTACAACAGATAGATGCACCACTTAAAACAGATTCAATCTACCAGAAATATCTATTGAAAACATTGCACTGTTCTCATACCTTGAGCCAGACGCTCAAATCTTCTCCCATGCTCTGGAGGGACACAGTACCTGCAGATGTCAACAGTGGTGTTATTGATAGTGAGATGACATACTTGAGCTGCCTCAACCATCAGGCTCCCAAATCTGCTGCTGCACAGAACCAATCTAGCTTTCAGCTGTATGATAACTTATTAAACATATTTTGAATTGCAGAGGGCTTCATAATACTGGATATACGGTAGATCTTCAACAATGTAATTGCCATTTTCAATGTACTTTGTGGTTTTTACCAAGATTTCGGCTCTCCAAAGTGTAAGTAGTTGATACTGTAGAGGTCCATGTCCTCTGTGTGCCATGCAAAGGTGGTCTTCCACATGCCAAAATACAAGTAGGGTGTATTAACGCCCTCAATCGTGATGCCACTTTCAGTTTCCACCGTGTCCAAAATGGTGTTTAGATGACAAATGTTCCACTCTTTGACCTCCTGCAACAACATTGTAAAGGTAAGCAGAGGGTGATCTAAACCAGGGGTCTCAAACATGTGGCGGCAATGTTTTGTGGCCCCCCCATCTTTATGTAAAAAAATAATGTTAATGTGGCCCTCATGAGGAAGTGAAGAAAAGGCAAGTATTTATTTATGAGAAGAGTAAGATTAAAGTTCTCAATAGGTTATCCCAACAGCGGAAACGCAGGAGGTCAATACTCAACGTGACCGTACTCAGGGTGTCATAAACAGACATTTGTAAGACAATCCTGCAAAGGACACTGGGAAGCAGGAAGTGTTGCGCGCAATGCTACAATATGAATGGCACAGTGTTGTGTGCGGGACTGACGAACCAACCATTCATGGTGGGGTATAACGCTCTCAGGGGCGTGACATCGACTGGGCTTGATGCAAGCAGAGAAACTTTTTTTAAAAAGTGAAAGTTAACGCAGCGCTGCTATGGAGGTTTTTCTTCTGTACCTGCTAGGTAAGCGCGGACATTTGTCCCAGCTCACTGTACCACATCCAAAAAAAAAAAAAAAGAGTTTTAAGTTGCTGCCCAGCGTGATATTATACGACGTGTATAGGTTATCTCTCTCCGAAATAAAGCAAAGTGATGCGTGCCCGGCGAGATAAAAGAAGCGGGGAACTCATTGGTGTGGTCTGCAGTCTGAGTCCAGTCGGATCTGTGTGGGGGTGGGCGCGCCGCGCGTCATGGCCCCCATCCACTCTCATGTTAAATGGAAAAAAGAAAAGGCAATTGGCATGACAGTAGATGGGGTTTGCGGGGCACAGCATGTGCCGTCTGGTTGTGGTCTAGTCTGGTTCAGAGTGCAGATCGCATTGATGGATGCCTTGCCCTTTTTTTTTTTTTTTTTTTTAAATAAATGTCACGGTGTAGCCTCCGCCGGGGATGTGGGAGTGGAATTGATATCAGGGCTGCACCGTTGTCCGTGCCTCGGCTAAACACGACACCCCAAGTGAATAAAATTACGGTATATTCCACACACCCAAACATGTCTTTTTCTAAACAAATGTGAAAGGAAGCGCTGCCAGGTCCCTAGGAGTTAAAAGTAGGCAAAAGAAGCCATTTTCAGGAAAAAACTTTGACTGAGGTTAAAGAACTGTACAACTTAACTGAAAACTGAAATGTATTACTTATTTAAATACCAATTACGTGTTAATTTGTTGATTGTTTTATTAGTAGTTTTGTAGAGAAAACAATACAGTATGTTCCATACAAATTGACTGACAAAGAAGGGATGTACCCGAGGAAAGTTATACAACTTGTTTACACCAAGGCTCCTTGTTCCTTTTATTTTGTGTTTATTTGTTGATTGAGAATTGTATTAATAGTTTTGCACACCACTTGTTTACACTAGTGTCCTTGTCTATCTTATTTTGTGTTAAACAAAATAAACATTTGAGAAGATTGGATTTAAAAAAAAAACAAAACAAGTGTGTTTAAAGTGTGCGCGAGTGCATGTGCGCTAAGGTTGCGGCCCAACCTCAGCCAGACTCCGCCTATTGCGGCCCCAAAGTAAATTGAGTTTGAGACCCCTGATCTAAACGGTGTGCTGGCATGCATATAAATGTTCATATCTTACATAGGGGATTCTATGGTGAAAATACACACAGATAACAAAGAATAAAGCTAAGAATATAATATTAACTTACGGGATTGTATAAACTCCCACTGACATCGGCACCATATATGGGAGGATTAAATGTCACATTCTTCCAGTACTTTCTTTCCAGTTCATCAAAATCAGCATAGTGAGGGCTGCAGAATCTGCAAAAAGGCAAGAAAGAAATTTAGCACATGATCATAGACAACCACACTGTATGCTATTGGGTATCTTCCAGTTTGAATATTGTTTATGACAATGTACCTAGTAATAATACCTACTATTGTACTCCATTGGTAGCATAAAAGTTAAGCTCCAAAATGTATTTCTTTTCTTCTTACATTTGAAGCATCCATACAATCTAATCAAATAATGCTTCACTCAATATTTTCCAGCACCAGAAGATGCTTTGACAAGAACTGATGTTGTGTAACTGCATGTTTTGCAAGTGCAATACAATATACTGCATTCCTGTAATTGTTTCTTAATGTGTACAACTGAACTGGACTGTGAGATGCATATTATAGGGTTTATAGTATGAGATTTTTCAGGGCTACTTTGTATTTTTTCAGCATTCACTGGGATATACTTTACAATTTTTGTAAAATGTATACATTTCCAGTAGCCCTATACCCCTATATCAACTGTTGCTGTTTCAGAGCAGGTTTGGAGTGTGGTTTCAGAGCTTTTGTTTTCCATCGTCTGGGCACCAAAAGAGTGACCAACAGTTGGTGTTTTTTTTTTTTGTTCGGCTTCAAACGTGCTAAAGCGTTTGCATAATGAAGTGGAAGAGGCAATACCTACCTGGGACCTCTATTTCAACATGACTTGTTTTTGGAACAATATTAGATGCTTAATTACAATAATTACAATAAATGACAATGAACTTGATCATTTTGCCAGCCTGAATACATTCCCAACTGCATGTGTCACTGTTTTCCCAAACATGCAGGAAGAGGTTTCACTCTGTGCTTTGGTTTCAGCACCTTGGCGTGTTTTTTCCACATAACAACCGACTGCATGAAAGGAGTGAGCCCTTCATACGAGCTACAGACCAACCGATTTATCGGCGTGCTGATAAATCATGCCGATTATGACATATCATCAATGAATCAACATCAGTGAATCCTTAACCCATATATTAACCTTTTTTGCTGCCCTGCCCGAGTATCCGGACCGCCCCCCCTCTCGCACACAAACACAAAACGAGGTGCAGCTCCGTGTGTCTCCATCACTCGGCTGCAGCAGAGAATGCGATGAGAAAAACAGCAAAAGACACTGCATTTATTTAACACCATGGTAAGCTGTGACTTTGTAAAACAATGTAACAGTACAGTTTAGTGCCACCTTGTCAGGGCCCGTCAAGCAGAACATTCTAGTTTGTTTCACGCAAGTTTGAGACAATGTTCTACAGCATTCTAACGTCATGCAAGTTGTAAGATCAACAAAGTTTGTAATTTGTGAGATCAACCAAAGATTGAACTTTTCAGTAAGAAAAAGTTGCAATGGGCTATCCTAGAAGTCCCTAGGTGACGTCGGCATCTAATTTGCATGTCATGTGCATATGATGTTGTAAAATTCTGTAGGAAAAATGCATAACCTTGTAGGAGATAAGAAAAGTGATTAAAAACACCCTAATTACGTTAAGAACTACAAATAAACTTGAGTCTTGTTTTGTTACTTTAAAGTTGACCATATTTCTCAGCCTCTCAAAGTTCTCCCATTCCATGTTGTCTATTGAAAACGTTTTAAAATGAGCAGCGCCGATAACAGTTCATGCTGTGTTTATTCTATGACGTCAACATGACATAGCGTGGTATGTGAGTATGTGGTATATATTCACCTCTTCTGGTGAATACATGTAATAGCAAGTAAAAAAATTGAATTAAAAAAAATAAATAATAGCAATAGACTAACAATAAAATATCAACATAGTAAGAACATCTTCCTCTTTTATACAGGCTTATTAAAGATGAAGAAAAATTTGCATTTTCTCCATGTTTAAAATAGAGCTCCACCCCTGCTGCATGTGTGATTCTACGCATCTCAATGCACCACATCAGCTCGGCTTGTGACTTCCCAACAATGGCAGATTACATTATTGAGAAAATATGTCGTCAAGGGTGGTTGGAATGTCGCCAGATCTAGCGACCAAATTGAACATGAATTAAGTGCGTGGTTATTTCGCACAGCCCCCATGACAACGGCAAATGAAACTGGTGTCAGTCAGTTTCCGGCCCACACCGAATCGACTCCAGCTCCGAGCAAAATCTGCACCAAAACCAAACGGTAAACACCTAAAATCATATGATTCAACTTACTTGTCACTGTTTGCAATCTTGCGGAACTCTTTGACACACATGGACTTCTTCTGGATGTTGTATTGAGTGAAAAGGCCCGACTGGCCTGTCACCACCTGCTGAATGGGTGCAGGAATAACTAAATTGTCAATATCATCATACGACTGCCTGGGTTTCCATTCCTTTGGTGGAACCACCTGTAAGGGGGAGGAGAATGATTATTGGTATTACTACTCTATTAGTATGTCAGTAATTTAAGTAATTAACTATACTTTGTACACAAATCCTGCACATGGTTGCAAAATGTGTGCAAAATCCAAGTACATACTTTGGCCAGGCCTGCCTTGTGTGCACCTTGGGACTCCATGTATGCTACATAGCGGCTGAAGTTCTTGAACTCCTCGGCAGTGGGGTAAAATGTCATGATGCTCTTGGGGCCATGGTTCTGGGGAAGCGTGTCTGAAGCCATCCCAAAATGATGGCAGCTCCTGCATATTGTGAAGGGGACAGTTGTATTGTCATGGGAGGCTGCAGAAATGTGCAACCTATGATCTACAGTACCCGAAAACATGGCCGCCGGGTCACTGAGGCACGCATTGCACTGCTGACCGAAGAGATTATTTAAAAAAATAATTCCTGTTTAATGTTGGATTAGCACGTTTCACACTTTGGTCTTTCCTGATTGGTTAGACCGGCGTCTCTTTAATCCGGCCCGACCTAGGAAGCGATCATTTCGTAACTAGCTTCCGCCTATTTGTACAAAAACGATGGACAGCGTGTGTTCTGAATGTTATTTGCCGACCTCTAACGGCGTACATGCGAGCAGACGCCATTGAACGAACACGTTCGTAACGCCACCACTGGTTCGCTCATGGGATACGACTATTCCCCGGTGTCAATGGACGTCCGACCAGTTCCGTTGCAAGCCTAGCCCCGTCGTAGTCGACGCACATTTTTTGGTTTTAACATTTTACGATTCGTCTCGATTAACTCTCAAATTCCAGACACCCCACCACATTCCACAACTCACATGCAGCACAGTAAGAAATGAGTCGATGAGTTGTCATCCAGGAAATATCCGCCACCACAACGTTACCACGGTCGTTAGCTGTAGCAGTTCCTGTTGGCTACCGCAGCTAGCGGATTAGCATTTGGACTTCACAATACATGATTCTGGCACCACAAAGAGCAGACGCGACGTGCGGTTACTCCCCACTTACTCTCAGCTGGAAAATGAATTGTCTCTCGTGGCGTTCGTTGTCTGAAACCAACAAATCACAAACAGAGGACAGAGGATTGTCTGCCAACTGGGAGCCCCGAGATTGGAACACTAGCCTCCATTACCTCCGTTACGCACGCACGCACGCACGCACAGACGGATTTTGTTTACCACACACGCATGGGACACGTTCAGCCAATCAGAGGACGAGTCTGCTCCCTTGTCCAATGGTGGCGCTGCTGAACTTTGAGTGTATATTTTACATATTTATTAGTATTAGTAGGTCATATACAGTATATTAGTGGGGATTGCTCCCTAAAATGCCCCAAAACGTGATGTAATATGCACTGCTGTGTGTTCATTTCATTGACTAAATATGCATATAGAAAACCTTCATCTTTTGTTCACAATCAGCTACTGATCACAGGTAACGAATGCTGAGCGCTTCTGACTTCCATTGGGGAAGCGTAGAGTGAGTTGTTCCCCTGCGCGAAACTGAATGGTCATTGGATAAATGCTGGGGCTTGTCCCGCCCATTGGACGCTCAGCATCTCTGGGGGTCTACGGGGAAGTGGGCTGGCTCGGATGCTCAGCTTCGGCATGATGATTGTAGGATCTGTCTGAGGCGGAATCCCTTTTTCATTCCGTTGTTCTGAACGAATCCAGAGACTTTACCGATCCTTGTTTTGTTAGAAACGACTAGGAAAGGAGGGTAGAATTTACTCTACGTATAAATAAATAAAAACATAGACTAGAAAAATGACCCCCCGCCACCAACGCTATCTATCTATCTGGACCAGGGATGGGCAAACTTTTTGGGTTAAAAAATTTGGCACAGGGGCCGTCTATATAGAGGTAGTCAGAGCAAAATACTTGCTGGCGATGCACAAAACGTAACGTCAATTATCCTCAGCAAGTTAACGCATCACGTAAATCAACTACTACGTGGCTGATAAAAAACGGAGCGCTAAACATTGCACATAACATAAAACTGTTGTTTGCAAATGCCCGCAAGTCATGTCGAGCAGTCCCAGGGCAACAACAATATGAACTATGAACAATCCTCAACATGTTTTGCGGTCAGCAAAAAAATGCGACAAACACGGCAAAATGTTGGGAGAAAGACTACCTCGAGCTACCCAGCATGCCTTGCGGTGGGAATTCGTGGGTGTTTTTTGGCTTTGGTATTGTGCGCAGGTATTTATTTGTATCTAGGTAGATAATCTTGTTTGGATCGGGTTTTTGCACAAGCTAGATTGCATCTGAATATTTTGGCGACTCCGGCGTGCCACAATAGCACAGCAAGTCGCATTTACAGTTTCGATGTTAAAGGTCATTACAACATTTTTTTGGAAATGCCCGACACGCCTGATGAGGACTGAGGACCGTAGTTTGCCATCCCCTGATCTGCACACAGAGTTTTAGTCATTCTCTTGGCAATAGTGCAGCACAAACGAGCACAAACATCCCCCAAAACCGTGAACATTGGTTTTATTTCATGCCAGGAAAGGCACATTCATACGACAAATCCAACTTTGTTGATAGGCTATAGAGAATTTCATATATGCATCCACAATCAAGCAGTGCATATCTTAGAATTCCAGTGAATAAATGCAGTAATAATAACATGAATACATTTTGTTAATCACAAGAAGATATAGCACACTGGATCACCGACACAAAGTATGCACATTTTGTACCAGGAGGAGGAATCACATGAGCACCCTGTCGTCCATACAGTTCCAATTAAATCAAAATAGACATAAAACACAGAACACTACATCATTGTTTTGCTTGTTTGGGATATTTTAGAGGTGCCAGCGGTGGGGTCATTCAGTTCCACTACGTTTCACGTTATTTGCATAAAACCATTCTTGTTGCGCCCGTTCCCTCAAATGCATATATGTTATGAGAGCCTATTTCAAGATTTTAAACACAACCAGTTTCAAAACCATAATTGCACGCCTCCGCCAACGCACAACAGTCCGGAACAGACGACAACTGTCTTGTGCTTTCGTACTTGACTGTCCCACTGTGAGCACGGTGAAGCAACACCCGTGAATGAATGTCTTTGAGTGAGCAAAATACTGGGTTCTTTCTTCGTCGCCACATAGAGAGGATGGGTTGGAGAGTTTGCGTTAATTGTCGAAGACGCAAAAGCTCGAAGCAGTCATCCCGTTTGTAAATCATTCCACTTGGCTTTACGGGGTGTTTCAGAATAAATGCTAAAATGTTTTTATGCATACAATCCGGGTATGGGGAAAATATTGACTATAATGCGCCCGCTGTGTTTTGCACTCATGCAGGGCCTCAATACTATTTCCGCTGCATATTATAAATACCGGAGAAATGAATTTGTCGACATTTGTTTATGTACAGCGTGTTTTGTTGGATATTATTACATCCTCATGCAACTATGTGGTTAACAGCAGCATTTTTGGTTGTGCTGCGGTATGTGGACAATACGTGGACCCATTTAAACAACTCTGTGAGTCAAAATCAGCATACTGGGCCGTACACCAGTTATAGTATATGCCTGGCTTAATCCATTAGTCTGAAAAAAAAAAACCCTAACAACTTATGCATACATTTCGCTTCCCAGAGGAAAATTCATCCAGTATCTGGTGAACGTTAGCAACTGATCGTGGACGCATGCTCGACCCGGTGCCGAGTCAGTAAGCTTTGCATCTGCAGCATTTCGTAGAATATAAAATATGCATCGCGGTCCATTTTCCATTCAGAAGAGACGTGTGCACATCACTTCCACTTGGTGTGTCCTTTTACTGACACGGAGCACAAAAATAGGATATATATATTTATATATATATATATATGTTTTTTTCAAATAAAAAGAACATTGTTTGCATCAGTTCCTTGTGTCCGTCCGGTATTCTCCTGCTGGCAGTGCGCCAGCATTCCAGCTTTATCTCAGAGCACCAGCGGCCGCTTCTCATCCTCGAGATGCGCGGCCTTGTACGTAACAGCTCTCAGCCGGGAAGCAGCCTGAAGAACGTTTTGACAACCGCCAAAAAAAAAGGCCGTGTGCTTAATTCTGCGACGAAAGCCCCAAATAAGATGTTGGCTATTTGTCCACGGACCTGCTGACTCTCAGTGTGTGGAGAGCGTCGCTGACGGCTAGAGGCTTGTCCGTGTCTGTCTTGTTGGGGTCCTTTCTGGACGTGTCGGGCTCCCATAGGAAGAACTCATGAAGGAGGGTGTTGACCGTGTCGGGACACTCCATCATCACCATGTGACTTCCTTCCTCTATGACTTTTAGGAAGGCAAACAGGAGGATCTGAGAATATAGATGCAAAATGGGTAAGAGTGCAGTGTCAGCATCATTTACGTGCAGTTGGATACAGTGGAGTATACCTCTGCCATGCGCTGGTCTTCTTCCATGGGCACAAACTTGTCGCACATGCCGTGAACCAGAAGGATGGGCACTGTGAGCTCGGCATGGTACACCTCGTCCCCCTCGGGCCAGTACTGCCCGCTCATCATGGCACGCAGCACGAACGGAGACACGTTGAAGGCATTGCCCTGCTTCAGCAGCTGCTTTTCTTTCGCACCCTGATGAGCGAATCCGGCTCTTCAGGTGGACAAGAAAACCAGAGCGAATTAATTGGCATACAAGTGAGACGTCGGTATCAGTAGCGTTTTTTTTCCCTGCCAATCGTGATATCAGAGAGTGAATGCACTTTGCAATGACTGTAAATGGGGGGGGGGGTACAGTTTAATACTGCACATAAAGGATGTTTGATAATATCAGCCCAACATCGGCATAAAAATGTAATATCCGTCAATATCTGTATTGTTTTTTCCCTATAGTGAGAAGCGGCAAAGTCACAACATTGTTGAATTGGCTGTCAATATGATGCCTCGTGTAGTTAATACTTCACACCAGGAGGTGGCGGACACCCGTAACTTCAATTCGTGGGCGTGTTCCTATGCAAAGCTTAGGAGTTTATGGTCTTTGGGGTTGTCAAAACACCGTGGCAAGCGTCAGAGCGGAGAAGATGCCTCATTCATGTACTGCATGGGAGTGTATGACTCGTTTGACTGCCCAAACCAAATCCCAGGGATTAACCTTTCGCAGGTAAGACCTAACAATGACCTTTGATAGCATTTGGCCCAGAGAATGCCTGATTTGGCCATAATGACGTCGTTCGGAGAGCACTATTTGCCGACACCGTATCCATTCATTCGTTATACGTCTACGGGCTAGAGAGAATGTAAAAAAAGCGGCAGGCAGACGCTGTAGTATCTGCGGCGGCCTCCTCGTCAGAAAATGCACTGTGTTGCATGTAGGAGATACGTATCAGTTAATATCGGAATCGGAAATTGAGAGTTGGACAATATTGGCATATCGGACACACACGTATATAAGCCAATATCGGACTCCTCTACTTCTGATGGAATGTCGCGGCTAAGCTTTCCCAACCGTATCATTCGTCAGCTTTATTTACGGTAATCGGATTCCTATTTGTGAATGTATCAAGTCTGACCTGTCCGACTTGTTGACAGACGGAGAACATGTTGGGCGACTATTTTGTAACGTGACTATTATCGCTGGATATCGGAAATAAAGTGCTAGACAATACCGACGTATCGGGTAAGAAAGCCAATATGCAGCATCTGTGACTTGGGATACATGGGATTGATGAAAGCTACGTGATATTTATTATTATAGAACGTGTAGTAAACAGCCATCCCTTGTTGGGTTGGCAAAATACTAGAAGGTGTTAGACTGAGTCTTAACCGCAACAATCGCAATCTCTGTCTGTGTCGGTAGCGCGTAAACTTAAATCTTACTTGAGGAAACTCCAGGCCAGACAAGGTGACAGACAGTGGAGGACACAAGACGGCAGCTGGAAGATGGAACACAGGCTGGGCTCCAAAGCCGTGGGACCCCCGCCGTTGATCATCACCACCTTGTGGACAAGGTCAGGATATTCGTGGGCCAGAAATGTGCAAAACGACACTCTGGAAGACACGGCGTCAAGATGTTAATGGCTGGAAGGAATCGGTTTGAAAAAAAGCAAAACAACCCAAACATCAGGGTTCGTACGCGTTGTTGTAAAGTGAAATTCCAGCAGTGTGAAGACATTTTGAAACATTATTATTTTGCTTTCACATTATAAAATGGTATTACTCTGCACGGAGGCCAGTCGCTGTCGGTATGGGCTGGTGCTTTGGAAAAGAGCTGCAGGTTCGAGTCCCTCCGCAAAAACTGGGGCAGGTTGCTGAACACTTTGATGCTTGAGAAAAGGCACTAATCCCCAAACTCAGGGGTCCGCAACCCGCGGCTCTGCCATCTTTCTGCTGTGGCTCCACCTGGTTTGTGCTTCTGTGTGGTCCCTACGCCATCTCTTCTGATGCGTCACGAGCCTTTGAGTTGAGCGTGTGCCCTGCAATTCACCACCGCAGTGCTAGGGGGCAGTGTTTTCCGCTCAGTGAGAAACTATGACCATCAACAACCATTTGCGGCCCATGGCTGATTTTTTTTATTGGCCCACAACCTTTTCAAAATCAAAACTTAACAATAGAGGAGCAAAAAACAAAAAAGCAGTCATTTTAAAAGAATAAAGCAAAATATTAAGGGAAAAAAAGTCATAGAATTATGTTGC
This sequence comes from Oostethus manadensis, assembly GCA_024372805.1. NCBI lineage: Eukaryota > Metazoa > Chordata > Actinopteri > Syngnathiformes > Syngnathidae > Oostethus > Oostethus manadensis. The sequence continues at coordinate 212,895 of QODF01000236.1, read as the reverse complement.
AAATATTTTTTTACAAGATTAAAGTCAATGTGTCAAGAGAAAATGTCCTGTAGGGAGAAAAAATAAACTTTTACTAAAAAAGGTTCGGACACCCCAGCTAAACTACCTTCATTTTAGTGGTCAAATAGGTTGTGTGGCTCCAAGTGGGTTCTAATTTGGTGCAAAAGAGCCCAAACGAGCTAAAGGATGCCGACCCCTGCCCAAACTGCCCTAGCCAAGACAAAATCTCTAAGAGCTCTATGATAAACATTTGTTAAAGTACCGTTTTTCCCTGAGTATGAGACACTTTTTTTCTTCAGAAAACAGATAAAAACAGATTCTCACTGAGCGAGTAACGCTTTTTTTCCTGTCACTCACATTGTGAATCTGGCAAATTCGTGTTTTGTTCTTTAAGGTTATTCTGATGTAAAACAACAGTTTTTCTGTTGTTTATGTTGTGGGGGAAACTGACATTTACCTGAAACGTACCAATGTTCTACTGCTGATTACTAAAGAACTGGAAACGGTAGAAACCCACCTTTTTTTCTGGTGAAAGACTAGAGTCAAATATTTCTTTTGGTAGGTTCCATGTTTTTATAGCAATAGAACACAATATTCTGTGTGCCTTGAAAGTTCAGTCATGTCTAAAATGGCCGGTTCTGATAGGGTTGTCTTTTGAAAAATGGCTGGTATTTAATGAGTTAAAGTAGCATCGTACAGTAGTCCTTTGTTTATAGCAGTCCTATGTTCCCAGACCCGCCCGCAATGAGTGAATTTCCGCAAAGTATTGACAAATGCAATATTTTCGTAATTAGAATGTAGAAACAATGTTTATGACTTCCTAAATAAGTTTTTGTTACCGTTATTTGAGTCATGTCGACATTAAACATCCCTACAGTCACCTTTACACTCTTATTATTCTTTGTTTACACCGCATTGCTAATGTGCAGTCTACGGGATTACACAGAGACGGCCATGGCTTTAAGCCTAGCATGCTAGCGAGCTAACTAGTGAGTGGGGAAGGAGGACAAACTAAAAAGCCAAAAATATACCACTTCCACACAGAATGGGAGGAGAACGTTTCTCACTATCATGTCAGACATGCCATGGCTGACTTACATGCGGTGTAATGTCATGACTCATCAGTGTTTTGTGTCAGTACTGACACCTAATGACCAGAATATTACCTATGACTTGTTTTTTTAAGTTTTGACTAATAATGGGCCAGAGCAAACCTCAAAACAGCATTTATTTATTCATTAAAAACCGAACCGGTGCCCTGCGATTGACTGGCGACCAGTCCAGGGTGTACCCCGCCTCTCGCCCAAAGTCAGCTGGGATAGGCTCCAGCATCCCCGTGACCCTAATGAGGATAAGCGGTATAGAAAATGAATGAATGAATGAATGAATGAAAAACCGAACCGCAACGTGTGTCTCGATAAGCGTCAACATGCTCAGCAATATGATGACCATATTGCTAAAAATGGCAGCTAAGAATGGTGAAATGTTAAACATTGCCTGCAAACACAAATGGTCAAACACTCACCCATACGAGTGGCCAATGAGAATGTTGCGTTTCCGAGCATATCTCTTGAAGATGGCACGCAAGTCCTCAGCCAAGGCATAGAAAGTGTAAGCCGCAGCAATCTGCGGGGCGGTGCTGGCTCCATGCCCCGCCAAGTCTGGTGCGATGACCTCATAGCCCAGCCGAGAGAAGAAGTCCAGTTGGCTGCTCCATATGTCCAGCGAGCCTCCGACGCCGTGCACAAAGAACAGCGCTACGTCCGAGTGCGTTCCCTTGCAGCTCGTGATCACTCTCTTGGAGTCGATCAGCACGGTGCGTTTGGGCTTCCGGCGACGGCGGCGAGGAGGCGGGGCAGGCTTTTGCTCACCAGGCGGTGGAGGAACAGGAGGGGGAACCGGGTTGGGATCCGGGGAAGAGGCCATTTCCTTGTAGTCGGCCAGCTCCACCTCGACTGTACTGCACGGTTCCAGATCACCATCCTGACACTGAAGGATCTCAGCGTGTAAAACATCACCGAGGTTCTCAATGACCAGCTGACCGTTACGGTAGACGGTGATCTTCCTCTTGCAGTGGACACCGCTGTTGGTGTCCTCAGAGGAGTGATCACGCTCACCGTCCTTCTGCTCTCTCCTCGAGACATGCTCGTCGTTGACGACTGGCTGACGTTCGGGGACGATGTGGCGCACTCGCAGGACTCGTCCAGGTTTCACCTCCACAAATTCAAAGCCATCGGAGGGTGGTGTCGACTCCAGAGGCAGAACTAGACGGGCCGCCTTCCCGGTTAGGCAGCAAAGTATCCCTTCGGTGATACTGGTCAGCATGGTGCCTTTCTGCACAAACAACAAACCGCATGTGCTCTGTGTGAAATAACACTGCAAGTAATAATAGCACACAACAACAAAGCAACATTTGCGTTGAATTCAGATCATATGTTCTTGTCACACAATTATATTTACCACAATTGTTCTCTAAACTTTGAACCCTGCGGTTTATACAGCGGTGCAGCTAATTTATGGATATTTTCTAATGTCGCGACATCTGCTTTACTACAGTCTGACTCACGGTGTCATCTTACAAAGAACGCTAAACTCATCACACAGCAACATAACACTCAAAAAGTAGCTAAAAATATGTAATACTGTAAAAAAAAATGTTCTTACAGCCGCAACAGTAGCCTGTTATCGTTTAGCCATTATTGTGCCTGCGCCTGTGTAGAATACCACATATTATGCCAGTGTCTTTGAACGCATCTTCTTAATGTCTTATATTTGTATTTTAGTTTACTTGGCCATTTTTATGTGTGAATGCTTAATTTAGGCCAAAAATAACAAAATTTGCTTCAATATGCTTTTTTGTGTAATAATGTGCATTCAATCACAAAGGGGCGGCTGTATGATAAATATAATCAGAATTATTGTATTTTGTTTTTGACAACCTTCCCATGCTGGACTGAAGCGTTCTATTAATAGCACTTCTCTTTGGCACAGTAGGCATTAGGATAAATATATGTATCATTCATAGGGGATGCGGACAGTATGTGTCACAGCCAGACAAAGACTTCCCCCAGTTTTTATTGGCGAAGAGAAAAACACAGCTTTTTAATAACTGCATCTGCGCAAATGCGAGCAATGCATTTCACATTTTATATAACACACTCAGACTGTCTCTAGGAAACAGCGAGGAAGAGTGCCGTTTAGTGTTTCCAGGTAACAGAACTATTGAAAAACAGAGCCTTGCTCTCTTGGAACTCCTCCTCTCCATATCAGAGACTAGACGCACGGACATGCAACCCAGAAGATTGAATTGCAGCATACATATACTTATGTGTACTGTAGTAACCTGTTCATCCCTTAAAAAACAGGCATTATATTAAAGCCTCTTAGTTATAGTACAAGTGACAGCATCCAAAATGAGCATAAATATAAATCACCCGTCAAAAATACATGCTTGCTTCAAAATATCCTAATCCTCATGAAAGGATGATTCATTGAAACATTTTTCATTTCATTTATATGTCTAAGAACTGTCATGTTTGGATTCATCAAGGCGGAACAGACACTAGGTAATCATTACGGATTCTCTATTAAAGAAAATTCTCTATTACAGACAATTCTCTATCTATGGATCGGTATTAAAGCACAGTAGGGTGCACTACTAGGTTGTAACCAGCATTACTCACACAATAAATGAATAGGAAGTTGATTATTTTGCCGACCTCAATGCTTTGTCATGTACTAGCTTGTTCGTTTTGCTCGTCTCCCGCCTCCAAGCGGGCAGGAAGAGGGTTCACTCTGCGCACTGGTTTCAGCACCTTGGCGCGTTTGTTCCATAGAACAACGGCATGATCGGAGTGAGCCCTCTTGTCGCTCATACAGTCTTTTTGTCGCGCTGGGTGGAGGCGGGGTCGCTGGCGTACACACAGAGTGCAGAAGAGTGTGAAATTAAGATATTTCATACATTGTACATGTCATACATATTTCATAAAACTAAAGTTAATATCGCATCTCGTAGACCCAAATTGCGTGTATCGTCTCATCTCGTGATCTGAGTGCCTTGTGACACCCCTACTTCCCTGTAATTTTTTAACTATTTGCATGTGATGTGCTTTTTAGATATCACTACACACTTTAATTAACTTAATAACGTTTTATGCTCTTAGTAATAGTAATTTGGCCCCATATCTATAGCCTAGCAGGTGGTGTGTATTAGCAGCAAAACATAAGGCGTCCAAGGCACTCCCCATGATAATTAACGTGCGTGACGGCGGCTGACACAAAGGGTAATGACTGTTACTGGGTTTCCAAAGTTCCTATACTTTGTCAGTATTATCTGTGTAGTGAACATTGTGTGTGTTTTGCTAGCAGCACATCAGTTCCTATAAGAGGGGCCGATAAGCATTTAAATGTACTTTGTGGTGCAAAAAAGGTCTGAAGGTCAGAGCATCAGGTGCTTGGTAGTAAGGCACCAATCTAGTAGTAAGTTGACAGGCTACATAGTATGGAAACACATGAGTGCCAAAAATTAAAGAAAATACATTTGGAAATATTATTATAATCAATAATACATAAATATACAAATGCAGTCATATTCTTTTTCCAGTTTGTCTTTGATTTTCCTGTTTTGTCTTTTCCACTTGCTTTGTCTCATTGCTTCTACCGGATGGCTCAAGCTGGCAACAAAAAGCAAAGGCAAAAGAAGGACCCACTAGGCCCAAGCCAGGCTGTCAGCCGTAAAAACCTTTTTCGAGTGTCCTCTGGATGACCATTAAGAAACGCGTAATCTCTCAAAAACAAAAGCAGCACGGGCAGTGATTTCAACTGAACCCGACAGCACAAACGAGGACGGTCACGATGAGACTATTTTGGTTTCATTCGGAGCTTGTCGACGGCCCGATTATGTAATAGCTCAAAACTTTCATCGTTAATATCTCAAAAACGAAAGCAGCACAAACTGCACAAAACAGCGCAAACGCAGCACAAACAAATGGGAATATTTTGGTTTCGTTTGGAGTAAACGGGGGGCTGGATGATCTTTGGTTGACCTATAAAAGAAACTGTAATAACTCAAAAACAGCACAAACGCTAATTTTAACTGCACAAAACAGCACAAACGCAGTACAAATGAGACTATCTGACCACAGTTTTGTCCAGGGTGGGGGGTCAACTTCACTCAGGTCAAACCCTTAGTAAGAAAAGTAGCTATTGGGTGTCTGTCATCAGCTAATGCCACAAGTGGCAGTCAGTATATAATTGTAATGGACACCATGAGAGAGGGAAATAATATCATGAGAGAGTAACCCCCCCCCAAATATGTACAGAAATACAAATGATCTTATTGCTGTTGGTTTTTGGTAAAACACTGTGGTCCTTTTGATACAAACCGTTCCGCAAGTTCCGCCTGGGTTTCGGTACGTACCAAAACACTGTTTCCATTTTGCCATCACTTTTGGATATGGACTCCATCGTGTAATACATTTGCACAAACAATGTGCACGGTGGTGCGATTACTTCCTGTCTGTGACATTTTTTTCCCGCCCGCAGGAAAAGACGGATCGCTAGATGGGTACGTGGGTAGATAGATCAATGACAAAATGGGAAAAAACAAAGACAATACAGAAAAAGCAAAGACAAAACGGGAAATGAGCACATTTGCATATTTGATTCTCTTTATATTTCCCTTTCATTTCGGCACTTCCGGTGATTCCGCAACATAAGACCTGCATCGAGCGTTCCGAATGAGCACCTATTATCGTTTTGCGGTCACGCTACATGTACCACTCATCGATAATGTTGATGGTTCTGTTCCTTCTCCATATGGCAGCATCTAAATGAAACAACCTGCTGGCCTGCCAATATGTAATCACACTAACCCATCCTGAAAGCAGACAAGTGTCTGCATGGCCCAAAAAAGTAGGTTATGTCTGCCAAGCAGCTGGCACAGAGTGTGCTGCTCTATTAGTATGTGTAACCCACTTCTGTCTTATCGCAGGAATAGAGCAACGACCATGTTCAATCTTCTCCAATGTGCGTGGTGACTCATCATCACAAAACCGCGTGCGGTGAAAGGCACAATACCAGCCCATCAAGCTCATTAGAACCTGAAAGGAATGTATGAAAAGACGCAGCTTGCAGGCCGAGGTGCTACTTTTAAATGATTGATAGTGCATGTGTTGTTTTTGCGCCACTGCGCCATTGGACTCGTCCCCACGCGTTAGACAGCAATAAGACACAATTAAACACAATTCTCACCAGCTCAGGACGACCTATTTGATGGAGGTACTCAGAAGCCGAGCAGATGACCGCCAATGGCCCGCAAAAGGATGCATTTGACGCAACAAGAAGATCCTGCAAAACAGTCAAGACGCCTCATTGGATTCCTAACAACAGAAAAAGACTCGCGCTCCTAAAAGGGTCCCGTTTGCATTGCAAGAAAATGCCTACCACGATAACAGGCAAGGTTTTCCTCTCCCCTCCCTCCTCAGCATCAGTCACTGCGCACCAGGGCAGACCTACCCACCCGGCCCCGCCGTCCTTCGCTGCGCACCCCACTAGAGCCGCTGTCACTCTTGTGAGTGGCAGGATGGGGGAGCCAATCGGAAGAGGCCAAGCACTCAGAGGTGGCCAATGGGAGAGTGTTGTCTCCTTGTTGCCAAGGCGGGCAGGAAGCGTGGCTGGGCTTGTCTGCAGAGTGACAGAAATGACTCAAGTGGTGGTTTCGAGGAGTAAGCGTTTCAGACTGAACACGCGAGTGTCTTATCTATAAATATTTATTCCAATGTATGCGTCATTGTACTACACTGAGGCTCAGTTTGGTATTGGTGGGCCTTGATTTGGTGTCCCTGCAGGGGAGTCCACTGCCTGCCACATAATTATCCAGTTGTGAGGTTTATTGGGTGGAGGATTGTCATAAAGGGGAAATGTCCTCTCTTTTATGTACAGATCTTCGCTCTACATAGTCTTTGAACAGTGCCACAAAATGTAACGATTTGCTTGAAAATCATAAACTTTGATATGGCAACACGCATTAAGCAAAGTGTAAGATAAAGTATAACGCAGTAAGATAAAAGTTGTTACATTTGAAGCTTCATTTTAAATCTTGTCTCTTTTAATGCACAGCTTAGGACACATGCAATAAAATCATCAGATCGGGGCAGACAAGTGGAGGCTCGGCGGCAGGAGATCATCCACGCTTCTGAAATCTTGTCTCTGTTAATGCACAGCATAGGACACTTGGCCAAGAGTGCTGGGTGGCAACAGGTCGGCAAAGCTCTTGGCCTCTCTTAATGCGCCACACAAGCAATCCAAACTAATTATTATTACCATCAACAGTAATATTTGATGTATTTAGTAATTCAAATTTTCTTGTATGCTGGAAATTATATATAAAGCCAAGAATTTGTCCTAATACATTATATGTTGATATATGTGTGCTGGTATAATAATGATGTGATAAGATGTACAGCGTATACTGGATCAATAATAATGCATATGGCCCATGTGTGTGTTGGTGTAATATATTGTTTACATATCCTAATGTTTAACATGCTGCATATTGTGTTATTATAACCGGCTTTAGTGTTACCAATAGGGGGTGGGTGTCAATTGGATAAATAAATCTTCCTCCCACTCATTTTCAAGCCAAATTATATTCTGTTTATACAGTAGTGTTCAAAATAACAGCAGTCCAATGTGACTAACCATATGAATCACTGTTATTAGTATATTTGTATTGCTACATGGCAAACAAGTTACCTGTAGGTGCAGTAGATTCTCATAAAACAAACAAAACCCAGCGTTCATGTTTAGATGCACTTAAGACTGATACCATGATACAATGATCCCTGCTACGGGATAAATAGGCCAACACCATAGTAGGAGAGACATGCCCATATCATGATGCTTGCATCACCATGCTTCACTGTCTTCACTGTGTACTTTGGCTTGAATTCAGAGTTTAGGGATCGTCTCACAAACTGTCCGCAGCCCTTGGATCCCAAAGGAACAATTTTACTCTCATCAGTCCACAAAATGTTCCTCCGTTTCTCTTGATGCCAGTTGATGTGTTCTTTGGCAAATCGTAACCTCTTCTGCACATGCCTTTTTTTTAACAGAGGGACTTTGCGGGGGATTCCTGTAAATGGATCAGCTTTACACAGACATCTTCTAATTGTCACAGTACTTTGAGGTAACTCCAGATTGTCTTTGCTCATCCTGGAGCTGATCATTGGCTCAGCCTTTGCCATTCTGGTTATTCTTCGATCCATTTTGATAGTTGTCTTTCATTTTCTGTCCAATGTCTCCGGTTTTTATCTCCATTTTAAGGCATTGGCGATCATTTTAGCTGAACAGGCAAACATTTTCTTCACCTCTTCATAAGTTCTCCCCTCTCCAATCAACCTTTTAGTCAAAGTACGCTGTTCTTTTGAACAATGTCTAGAATGACCCATTTTACTCAGGCTTTCAAAGAGAAGTGCACGTTCAACAAGTGCTGCTTTCAGCCTTAAATAGGGGATCACTGATCACTGCTTGAAAGCCACACTCCTATTTTTTCACACATCCCTTTAAACTAATTGCACGATCGCACAGCCTTAAGAGCGTGCATATCATGAATGCTGGGTCTTGTTTGTTTTCTGAGAATCTGCTACACCTACTGGTAACTTGTTTGCCATGTAGCAATAAAAACATACTAATAACAGTACTCACTATGGTTAGTCACATTGCCCTGCTATTATTTTGAACACTACTGTATGTGTATTTTGATTTGGGTCTGTGTATCCGACATGTATGCGTTTATACATGCATGTACATATACTTTGTATATTTTATTCTTGTTATTTTCTTCAGTTTATGGCAGTGTGGGTGCTTTGTGTACAGTAATGTACAATATGTGCTATTTTACTTTGTGTGGCTCGACATAAAGAATCAATGCAATGTGTTTATATGCTTTTTTCCCCTCTTATAGGAGGTACTAGTCTTAAACCAAATAAAACAGACTTCAAAAAGGAACGTGATATACTTGTAGGAATCGTCGTGTATCTTTGCGTCAAAGAGTTGGTGCTATTGTTGGTGCAGTGACTGCGCCGCAGCAGCAGGGCGGCGCTAACGGACCAATGAGGGAAAGTCTCACTTCCGGAAAGTCTCACTTCCGGAAAGCCCCGAAGAGAAGGCCTGTGACATTCGACGTCCACATAGATGCCGAACGGAGCAAAACTACCATCACAATGAATGCGATTCTGTCGTCTTTTTCCCGTCTGCGTGGAATAGGACATGTAAACAGGTGATAAAGTGCTGATTTTTTTAGCAAACGGGGTAAGCCGTGGCTGACTTTGACGTGTTGGATTAGCATGAGGCTAGCAGCGTGGCTAGTTAGCTGCACAGTCGGTGTTGACAAGTAAATTGGACATTCGAATGTTGTACAATACAGGTTGGCCTGAAGTATGTAGAGGTAAATGTAGGTATATGCATAGAGAGGTACATTTTGACCACCTCGTGTAGCGAAATATGGCACATTCTGCATCACTGCAGACTACAGATACTGTAATAATAATAATAATAATATAATCATAATGACGTGATATTTGAGTGTCAGTCTATCCAGCATTGGATAATTTGGTTGTATCATATAGGCAGGTGAGTGTACACAACGATCTGAATGTCACCACAGCAGAGAGATTAATCATTGCATTTTCTCATTCTCCTCTTTTAAGCTTTTCAGCAGGAAACTTTGCAGTAAATGGCAACTCTCACCTCAGACTTTTTAGCAACTGGCTCTCCCCCAGACCCGCTGTGGATTACCAGATTTCAAAGATCGGGCCGCTCTCCTCCCAAACTGAGGGTGCAGGCGTCTTCCGGCAGCTCCCTTGGCAACACCAGCAAGTTCGAACAAAGAAAAGAGGCACCGAGTATCAGCCCAAAAACCTCAAACGCAAGAGGACCCACGGCTGGATCAAGAGGCTCAGCACAAGAGGAGGTGTTGAGGTGCTCCTCCGGCGCATGCTCAAGGGACGCAAGTCACTCTCCCACTGAGCTTCCCTGTCGGAAAGGACGACTTTGAGATGTTCAACTTTGCCAACTCTGAAGGGATACTTGAAGCCCTGAGGAACTTGTATGGAAAAAGTGATACTGGGCGTGGGTTGGCTTCCCAGTTCATCCTTAATGGGCGGGAGGGATTGAAACTTTCAGAAACTGAGCCTTGAGAGAATTGGGTGGTTTCTCTGTGTGTGGCCCTGCGTGAATTAATTGATTAAATGATCTTCAATGTCAAACCTTTGCTTTAAAATCCTTGTTTTCATGCACCACAAGGAAACACATAAAGTCCCTTCTTTATCTTCACATATTCTCACGTACCTTTTGAAGGCTTTAGGTGGGATGCAGCCATTTCTGCCATTAAACTGGACTTCCCTACTGAAACTGCTGCCCCCGCAACCCGGACCCGGATAAGCGGAAGAAAATGGAATGGAATGGAATGTTACATAGACGTACTTCACACAAGGCGTAACGAAGTAGCAGATCTTATTTAATACTTAATAATTCAGACTACCAATAATACCAGAATAAATAATTTATAATACAACAGTAAAGTATAAACAATTTTAGTCAGAAATGACACCTCCCCAATCATATTACACTCTTCTAGAAGATGTATGCGCTATTGCAAACTGCCTTTCAGTAGCAATTATGATAAAGGTACTGATAGATGTTATTACAATAACTATTACAGATAAAAGTACCGGTTAATGGAAAGTTGAAACAAAGATTGATGGAAAAAATGGCTATACTGTATAAATATATATCATATTCACATACTGTGTTTTGGTTGGAAAGCTGACGATCAAGAACGGAGAACAAAAAAAAAAACATGTCAATGAAACTTCCGGTTTCAAATGGAATATATATAATTTCAAATTGTTTGTATTGTTATAAATAAAGTTGATTTCAATTCCAATATGGCCGCCCCCTTGTGTTGCTCACAACAACACGCTATTCAACGGAGAGCATACTGCGTGTGTTTTTGGCCGAAAAGTGAGCACATATAATGCATAATTCGAACATAAACCAAACAAAAAAAACCCCATCAACGAATAAGACTTATTATTTTCGAAAGTAGAACAAGTGTGTTGTGGCGTCCTGTGCCTTTTGGCCCGTGCTCTAATTCTGAGCACGAGCTCGGCTAACTTGAGGACCATAACAAAGACGACGTACTGCACACATCATGGACATAAAAGAGTTCGGTTAGCTGACCACCAAACACTGCTCTCGACAACTCGTGTGTAAATAGAGGTCCCCGTTCAACCAGTAGCCCGAACCAGCACAAGCTTTACAAGGCAAGAACACGCCGCCTGACATGAATAAGGTATGTTCGACGTGAGGACAGTGCTCGGTTCGGGGGTGTCAACGACGTGCCATGGACACTACAGGCTCATTGTAATGACCAACACCCTCAGTTTGAGGGAAGGAGCTCATCCACCAAACCACCAGCTGTAGCAGGCCGGCTGGAAAGAAAACCCGCAGTGTCTCGGCCCTCCATGGCAGGAGTTTGACACCCCTGGCTTATTTAGTCAGTAATATTTTATTAATTGTAATCTTCCCCCATCATTTGTGTTTTCAGAGGGATTTCTTAAGGGAACTGCCGGTTTTTAACAGGAGCAACTTCAGCAGGTTCCACCCAGTCTCTGTATGTAAAGTCACGCGGTCGCATGTAAACATGTTCTTCATTACAAACACCCACACCCACGCCAACCTCTCTTGTTTTGTAGAATCGTCAGCTGCCCGTCTACCTTCCAACCCATGAACATCCCTCAGATCAGCGTATGTGATTCTAATTTGGGACTCCCATCCAGACCGGGTGGCAGTAACAATCATATCATCAAGTTGCCGTTACCGTAGAAACGTGTGATTTTACTGTATATGCTGTTTGACTCACGCTGTAAAACTGTTTGTTTATCTTTAGTTATTGTCCAAGAGAAGATCGACGTCCTCTCCCGATATTGTCTCCAAAAGTGGAAGGTAAGAGTTGAAAAGTTTGACGGCGTATTAGGGCCACATAAGAAACAAGTAATCTTATGCGAATGACACTTGTAAAGTCATGAGAATAACGAGTAAATTGACAAGAAAAAAAGGCCTAATTTTATGAGACTATAAATCGTGTGTCAGAGGTGAAGTCTTGGTTCTTGAGGAAGGACTGGAAACGTTCCTATTGCTTCAGGTAAAGTTTTAGATAGATAGATACTTTATTAGTCTCCAAGAGAAATTCATTATTATTATTATTCTAGGTGTGCATTACCGCCACCTACTGTGGCTTGAATTCAGAGTTTGGGGATCGTCTCACAAACTGCCTGCAGCCTGTGTATCTAAAAAGAACAATTATACTCTCATCAGTCCACAAAATGTTCCTCAATTTCTCTTTAGGCCAGTTGATGTGTTCTTTGGCAAAATGTTTGTAACAGGGGGACATTGTGGGGGATTCTTGTAAATAGATTAGCTTCACACAGACATCTTCTAATTGTTGCAGTACTTACAGGTAACTCCAGACTGTCTTTGATCATCCTGGAGCTGATCATTGCCGGAGCCTTTGCTATTCTGGTTATTCTTGAAGCCTTTTTCATGTTTCCTTATCAAATGTAGCTAGCATCATGATTAGCATCTCACTGATACCCTCATGTACCCCAGCCTCTCTTTTCATAGCTGCCTCAAGCAATGCCTGTAATATTAGTTACAACTTTTATTCACAAAAATGTATGACTTTACTCACGTTATTTTAAAAGCTTTTTATCGTAAACTTTATTGTCTAATATTTACAACTTTATTCTACAAAATCTCACATTATTTTGCTACTTTGTCAGAACAGGTATTGCCTGAATTGTGACTTTTGTGACCTTTGGCCTGGGTCAGAGGTAATATTACGAGTTTTATTCTCGTGAAATTACGATTTTTAATCTCAAACTATTTAATGTGGCCCTAATACACCGTCGTAGAGTAAGTGCAATAGTACGATGGAGTATTAGGGCCACATAAAAAATACTAAGATTTAGAGATTAAAAGACATAATTTTAGGAGAAAAATATGTCATAATATTACCTTTAACCCAGGCCAAAGGTCACAAAAGTCCCCAGTTTTTATAGCTGTCTCTTTGTGCCTTTTTTCTCATATAGTTACAAGAAAAAATGGTCGAAGCAAAACAGCAAAACAGAGCAGTTGGGCATAAACAAGTTAGCATGGGTTAGCATCATCTCACTGGTACTCTCAAGTACCCCGCCCGTTTCACATAGCTGTCTCGGGCAATGCCTGTAAATAAATGTCGAATTACGACTTTACTCTTGCAATACCATAAGCCTATCCTCCATTTTACCATTTTATCCTCAAAATCTGATGATTTTAATGCTCCGTGGTAACAGGCGTTGCCTTTGGCCTGGGTCAAAGATAATATTCCACATTTTTTTGTCATGTTATTACGACTTTCATTCTCGTAAAATTACGGCAGTGGCCCGGTTTCAACCTTCTTCCTAAATGCAGCGAGTGTCGCTTAAAAGTCATTTTCTCTCTAGTTTTTCAGAATGCAGAATGTCAGTAGCAGGAACAGGTGCAAGGGAAGACGTGGCTTACCGGAAAAATTATCTGAAGATTAAAGTGCTCGATAGGAATTGTTGAAATTGTTTTTTTTGTTATCTACATTGTATTAAATGAACGAAACACAATGACCATCCACGGGTGCTGGCGTTTACTTTGCTCCGTCATGTTCATGTTGTACTGGGATGCTCAGGGGTTTGGGATTGAAAACACACTCATCAACCCAAATGTCGATTACCTGTGATGTTTATTAACTGTAAACAAACGCCTGACCTCTTTCACTTTATTCAGCCGGGTTCTTTTGCATCGGGAATACATTCACCAACTCATGTAGTAAAATAATTCATTTCCAAAACAAAAAAAATCCAATTTGAGAAAAATAGAATACTTTCATGGTCACAGTGAGAATGTAAGCTATTGCAGAAGAATATGATGGCTTTGAAAGTGCTAAATGAAGCGGTGACGCATGCCCAATGTGACTTGAATACAGGCTTGAAAAGGTCACCCAAACCCGGAACGGGGAAGCCGCTGTTAGCAGTTTGTGAGTCATGCAGTCGCTGAAGTCGGAGAAAAGCTGCATTCAGAGTGTCACATTTACTGTACATGTATTTACATGGAAGCTGTTGGGAGTGTGTTCCTTAGTTGGATGCTTTGTGCAAAGTAAGGTGCGTACCGCCTAACTGCCGACCTTACATGTGGTCTGAGAGACTTGACGTGTGTACCTACTGTTCAGGTTGTAAGCCTGTCATTGACATTATGCATAATTGGACATTGGAACCAGTTATTGACACTTGGAGCCCGAGCTTTCTAAATCAGCATCCCCTTTATCAGACTCCTGTGAGGGTAATTCCTCGTGGCTGGCGTTGGGGTGACAACAATCAGCCTGGCTTGGCGGTTGTGTCCCGTTAGCACACACTACAGTTCCCTCTGACTTGCTAAAGCTGAACAGCTTACCTGGACTGAATGTCCTGTTAGGAGACTGGGAGCGCTCCTGACCGCTCGGGGGAGCTGAAGACGTCCCGATTGAACCGGGTGACCCTCCAACTGCTGTTGCCGGCTCTTTTTTCACCTCCGGCGACTTCAGAAACTTGAGGAATCCAGCAAGCTTCGCCTCCCCGCCGGTTGGCGACTGAGCTGGGGAGCGGGACATGCTGGAAGAGAACTTCCCCTGAAGAGGGATGATCTGCTTCAGCTTCATCACGTTGTTGTTCCCAAGTAGAGAGCTGGGTCTTTTCGGCTTGCCCCCCGCAGCTTTCTCGTGGTGGTGCTGGTGATGGGTGTCCGACTTGTGGTGGTCACTCTCCTGGCGGGCCTCCGCCTGGAGCTCTGCCTGACGCTGAAGCTCCTCCTCCTCACGCCGACGTCTGAGCTGTTGCTGGAAATGTTGCTGGGCCTGTAGCTCGTGTCTCTAAAGGGGTGGGGAGGTTAGGTGAGTAAAGTGGTTCAGTTCCATATGATGATTTACACGCAGTACCTCACAACTCAGCAGCCATTTTTATTCTAACTTCTCAAGGGACAATAACAAAGGAAACTTGGATACAGATGGTGTGAAAAAGATCCTGATTTCTTTTTTGGAGGCTTTTCCAGCATTTTTAAGGTCAGGCTACGGGATATGAATAGGATTCAGGTCAGGACTTTGACTAGCCCACTCCATTCAGAGGTGGACTTGCTGGTGTGTTTTGGATCATTGTCCTGCTGCAGAACCCAACCCAAAGAATCACTTTTTCCCACAGGTCCATGTAGTGACTACTGATCCAAGAGAGACACTGGGTAGGCCTGCATGGGAGATTTCCAAGATGAAAAGCACGGCTGAACAAAAATAACATTAGGGCTCGTCTCAATTTTGCCTGAAAACTTCTTGACGATCCCCAAGACCTTTGGAAAAATATTCTGTGGTCTCACAAGACTAAAGGTGAACTTTTTGGAAGGTGTGTGTCTCCCATTACATCTGGTGTAAGAGTAACACATATTTAAAAAAAAAGAACATCATACCAAAAGTAAAATATGGTGGTGGTAATATGATGATCTGGGGCTGTTTTCTGCTTGTGGTACTGGCTGTGATAAATGGAACCATGAATTCTGGCGACCTAAAGCTGAAACCAACTTGGGTTCTGCGGTGGGACATTGATCAAAAACACACCAGCAAGTCCACCTCTGAATGGCTGAAGAAAAAACAAATGAAGACTTTGGAGTTTGACCTGAATCCTATTGAGATACTGCGGCATGACCTTGAAAAGGCGCTTCATGCTGGAAAAGCCTCCGATGTGAAACATATAAGTGTAACAAACATGCAAAAAAGCAGGAAGGGAGAAAACACTTTTTCACACCACAATAGTGTGCAGCTTGTATGCAGTATAGATTTACCAACCGCTACTGTATATAGCTTGCAATTGAGTACTAAGATCATTTTGTCTCCTCCAAACAAGCATGGTTTTGTGATGGTATGGGGCTGCATGACTGCTTCCGGCAATGGGGAGCGGTGGGTCACTGAGGGAAACATGAATTCCAACATGTACTGTGACATTCTAAAGCAGAGCATGATCCCATCCCCTCGGGAAACTGGGCCGCATGGCAGTTTTCCAACATCATAATGAACCCTGCAGGATGACAAGTGGTCTTTCTGAGGAAGATGAGGGTGAAGGTGATGAAGTATATAACTTGATTTGAACCCGATTGGGGAAATCCAAATCCCTTTAACAATCTGTGCAGCTCTGGCTAATACCATGCCCAAGAGGATTAAGGCAGTGTTAGAACACAATGGCGATTGGGCTTTGGACATGTTCACTGTGAGATGTACTCGTGGTGTCTATACTGCAAAACAAGCTGTACACAGACTACTCTGAATAATAACCCATTTCTTTGACATCCCACCCATATGGGCACCACCAAGTGGCATAAAAGAGATAACTTATGCAGGAAGTACTTTGACTTTAGCTGACTGGTTGAGTATAGCTGAAGCGTCATAGATAACAAGAAAACAGACCCAGGGAGGGAGTTGAGATACACAAATGTGACATCACATTTTCACATCAGAAGCAAGCCTTGCGATGGCCGACGGTCTTTCAAGTTATACGTCAACTATACCTTGAAAGCTTCCCTTCGTCGGTATTCTAGCTTGGCCATCTCTTCTGCTACCCAACCAGGGATATCAGGGATGGCAACATGGATGATGTACTTTAGGAGGATCGCAAAGTGCTGTAAACCACGAGACCAACAGAGGGACAGGCTCAACACACTTTACATCAAGGTCCAGTCATGTTTTCCTTCTGTTCTGTACCGTATACATGTGTACCCGTGACTCGCTGCAGAGTATAAACATACAACAAGAAATACTAACAAACCATGCACATGTGGTATGTATGCATTGCATGTAATGGAGAACGTGTCCATGAGAAGAAGCTCATTCCTTCATTTCACTGTGTGACAAATAGAACATAAAGTGGAATCTCCGTTTTCATAAGCTTTAGATGAAAATGATTGCCACAAATATGTCGCTATCACAGTTATCGTTCGGCCAAACTATGCTCCTAGCAATCTAGTGGAGTGGCCAAAACAAGGCATCCATGTGAGAACGTGCAGGGGTTCTTTTACAGTGGGGACACTGTAGCCAGATACCAGCCAGGAAATGGTCTTTAGTATGTGTGTGTGGGTGGCTTATATGCACACAGAATGATCAACAACTCTGTCAGCGTCTCCTTCCATCCTCTTTTCAAGCACTGCGCTTTGCGCTTATGAGACGTTCAAGCGCACTGTTACAATAGGATTGTAATGTAAAGATTTCTCGGTTAGCATGGGTTGCAGGGGGAACGGTTTCGGTGAGACACATAAAAAAGAATGTGTGCCGGGCCAGTGTGTGCAATGATGTGTGTGCTCGTCTTCATGTTGAATGTTCATTTATCCATTCAAGTTGCCAATAACATGTGTTTCACTGCTTTCTGCATATAAAAGTACAAATATTCTCTTTGAGACGTGTTTTGTGTTCATTTTTGTGGGTATCTGGAATGGATTGACATTTTTTTTAACTGAAAAACGTAACTGTTTTTTATTCTTTTTGGTTTGTGTTGGACTTTTCGGAATGGATGAATGACCAAGATTTAGTTCCGCCGTGTTCTATTCCATTCTGTACACATCTCTGTGAAAAGGACACACTGCTGTTCCACGCAACCAGTATAGCAATAAACACTGCCTGCCGCTATTTTAGGAAATACCAATATGAGTATTTTTACTATAATGTTTTGTTTCCTGCAACAAAATGTGGCAAGAAATATTTTTCACCTTAGCTCCCATGACCAATTTATGATAGACATGATTGTGTTATATATACATTCAAATAAACAGAATGGGTTTTTGTGCATGTAAGGCAAATGGATCAGAATACTGCCACAGAAAGTTCTCACACTAACCTTACACTAACTCATTTTGGGTCGTATACTGCATGAGTGTAGCATGCAGTGCATTACTTGCCTCCAGTAAGACAATGGAAACGATGGTCATCTCAGGACTCAACCAGGGGAAAAGACGCTGCAGCTGCCCACACTGGCCAATCAGGTAACAGTTAACAATGATGGCTATCAAGCCCATGGCCTCCATTGCCGTCTAGGAGTCAAACAGGAGAGGAGTACGAACAGTAATGTGTTGTTTCCAGAGGGTGTCATATCACCTGATGCTAACCTGCCATTGTCCGATGTTCTCCACCCTCTGGCCAAAGGGCCTCTGCAGGCCCGTGCAGAGCTTGAGGGCATCGCTGCGGATCTCGATGATGTTGTTGATGAGCGCGCACATGGCTGCCAGGGGGAATGCCGAGGAGAACAGCACCACATAGCCAAACTGAATGAACATCTCTTGGTAGTCCTGAAGCGTGTCCTGCAATCACACAACAGCATTGTATTGACGAGGGGTGCACGATATGAGGGATTATGATGTGATACCAATAAATCCGAACCAAATATTTAAAAAAAAAAACTCCAATGAGGCAAAGTACTGTGCTGCAGTTAGCAAATCAAGTGCTCCTTTTCTGTGATTTGGCTGCAAAAGTCCTGGCAAGTGAGCTTCCCCTGAGCTCCCATGTCAACAAACATGGCGTCGATTGTGAGGAACTTCTTACAGTTTCAGAGGAAGACATTTCGCCGTATGCCCTGCAAACATTCTACGGTGAGGGGAAAAAAAACATTGAGCTTCGACACATCAAAATTTATCAGCCACCCAAAACGCCAGCATTGCTACGACACCCGAGGGCCGGGGCTTGTCCCTATTGCTGCAGCGTTAGTAAAGTGCAAAAACCTTGACAGAGACAATCGGCCATTTACCATCATTGAGTCGATCTTACCATCCGTTTTCTATGTCGCTTATGCTCATTAGGGTTGCGGGGCTTGCTGGAACCTATCCCAGATGACTTTGGGCGAGCGGCGGGGTACACCCTGGACTGTCTTCCAAATCTCCTGACTGTGTGGTCAACATGCAAACCACTCGACCACCGTGTGGCAGGTGTGAACTAACTACAGTTAATTATATACTGAAACTGAAATAAGAGATTAAAAGTTATCTGCTAAGGGTAAAAATATCGTGCATCCGAATGTAAGACGATCCTTCTTTTTAAAACTCTTTGTCTTAAGTAACACCGCAGCCTCTTTCCTGGTCACTGGTGTGTGTGTGTGAGTGACAGGAAGAAAAGCTGTGGCGTTGGTCATCTACTATTCATGTCAACACTGTAGTATTTCTCACACCTCGTAAGTCTGCATACAGCTTTCAATCTCAGCTTGTGTTAAGGTGACAGTTTTGGGTTCCTCCGGCGGATCAATCCAGGACTTCTTGTCGTCTTTGACCTCATCCGCAGTTTTTCTTCTCTGACGGAGGCAGTTTGATTCTCTCGATGAGGACAAACCGGCGCCCTCTTTGGGCTCCTGTTAAGGCAAACCATAGTGATATTACAAGCAAGTCTGCCTCATATAGAACAAGCATAAAGCACCGGAAAACCCACTGACTCTGGAGGGAAGTCAGCACTGTACCGGTGCCGTTGTATTTAAATATGTACTGTGAGTACGGAAAATGAAATGAACATTTACATGTAGAATCATCTTACTTTAAACAAGCTTTGTTTTGCATTTATACTCTCAACCCAACTGCAGATGGACACATTAAAGAAGAGAACCACATACCTGAGGCAGAGAGTCTAGGTCACTGTCCTCATCACAGCTGTCAAAAATACTGCATGGATCCATCCCGTCCTCGACCAGAGTGGGGCTGTCCTCAGGGAAGTCATCAGCCGTCTGCGCCTCCGCCGCGACGTCCTTGTAGTCGACCTTTTCGGTGAAGCTGACCTTTCTGTGCTTCAAGGCGCTGTCAGTCATATCCCACTCTTCTTCTGTCAGCCTGAATCCAGCTTTCAAATCCCCTCTCGTCGTAGGCCGTGTCGAGTCCGTATCCCCGCCGTCACTGACCCGGAGTCCTCTTGGTCCCAGGAAGGAGTAGGCTGTCATCGACGCCTGGGCTTTTCCCAAAGCCAGGCGGCCATACTTGAGCATGATGGCCTGGAGAAGCTCCCACAGCACCTTGGGGGTGAAGACACCCAGTTTGTTTTGTTCATAGAGGTAAGGCTGGAGGACCTCTTTAATGTTCTGGAGGAACTGCCGGAAAATCAGTAGGGTAGCAAGCATCTGTGAGGAGAAGGAGGAAGCAGCAATCAAAAATAATGTAAAATTTAGTCTTTAAATGGCAGGAGGGCGGTATCCCACTAGAGGGTGCTGTCTGACTGCTTGGTAAAGATCCAAGGTTTTGACTGGTTCTGTGCAGTACTTTATGTGCAAACTTGCCATAATTTACTTTGTTTGTGTCTGACTTCACAACAACGTAATCTCCTAGTTAATGAGCAATACTTATTTTTTATTGGCTATATTTTTGTGCCTTCCTTATTCTGCCTACCAACAAGTGACCTGTTAAACATGTGATAAGACCGGGAAAAAGCATCTGAACCTTTCCCTTCAATTGGGTTTTTATTTTCAAACATATTTTCTATTTTGTTTCATTCAGTTGAGAAGTTTTATAATAAAACATCACACAAGATTGGTTGGATTTTGGTGCGGATTATGACAATTGTGCACATTGTTGCCTTTTTAAAATCACTTATTTTTGTTTGGGGTTTTTTACGCCCTAGTTTTTGTATGATTTGGTTTTCCTCAAATATTTTGCCATTTTTACATATGTTTTTTTACGGTATATACTAAATTGAGAGCCCAAACAAAGAATTCTACGCATCTTTGATTCACTGTCCCTCATTGTTTGAATGAGATGGCTAAATAACCTGCCACGGGGGTAAAGAACTTTGATAAAAAATGTGAGAAACACTAATGAGGTACAGTCACTATCAAGGTACCACTGTACTGTCCAGTATATATTTTTTTTCAGTGTGTATTGACACAATTAAAAATAGTCACCTCCTTTAGTCGCTCCATGTCTTTGAGGTAGAATCCAATGTAGAAAAGACTTAGGTAAGAATTGATAAATTCAAACTGTAAAATAACGGAAAAAAATGTTTAAAGGCGTCAGGCTCATTGAAGGAATGTCCGAGAACAATCCAAATGGGAACTTACAAAAACCATCTTGATGATGAGATTATTGTCGTAGGCACTCTGAAGTCTATAGTTCTCTGGAAAAACAAAACATGTAGCATGACATTCATTATCACAGTATCTAGACAAGATGATTTCAAATATCCACTATTGTCTCTTACCCATGTCATTGAGCCAGTAGGCAATCTTCTTATAAACTTCATCACATATGGTTACAGTAATGGCCAGTAGTATTTTAGGAATAAATCTTGTGATCCCAGGTAGCTCCTGGATCTCCATAACCACTTCCTGAAAGGTCAGTTAGAATTATTATTTCATACATGTTCAGTATTTGAATGCACCTGCCTGAATTCTTCTCAAGGAATACAACTCTTAAATGCAATACTAATTGTATTCCAGAATATGTCTTCCTGTCTGTGTCTTTCTAATGTGTTCTCTGGGCCTAACCTGCAGTTCCAGACAGAGGAGCATGACGAGGAAGACAAAACAGAGACAGAGAAGGCAGATGGGGAGGCTGACCAGCCATCTGAATGCCGCCCTCTTCCATGGAGGATAGTAGAACTCTTCACAGCCTGTTATGGGACTACAGCGCTTAACACCCTGCAGATGTAGCAAGAACAGTTTCTAGTAATATTTCCACTTTATAAAGAAAAAGCTCCCACTTGAATCAAAAGGTGGATTGTAAATCTACAGTAGTTTCTTTTTTTTTAACAAATGTAGTGAATATGAATAGTATTTTACTTTGACAAAGCAAAGTATTCAATTTATTTGGTAATATACTACTGTACTACACTGAGCAATATACTTCAAACACATTGTTCAGTGTTTTTTGAAATATTGCAAATCTGAACATTTCCTTCAGTGGAAACACAAAAGGAGTCGCCCAACGTGGGGCTCGAACCCACGACCCTGGGATTAAGAGTCCCATGCTCTACCGACTGAGCTAGCCGGGCATACCATCACCAGAAGGCATCTTTCCCTCAACTTTCCGTCAGTCGTACGACACCCGTGTCGATTTCAAACAAGTATAGAGCAATCAAACAGCCTTAACCCACCCCAATTAGACTCAAATATCTACGAGGAAAGCAGCTGCCGGCTACCGCCTGCTATATCGTAGCCGTGTTTGAGTCGACCCCAGTCTTGGTCGCTACAGCCAATCGCGTTGTTGAAAATTGGGCAATGTTGGACTGAAGAACGCCGATTGGTCGATAGTCCCAGAATGTTGCCTACACTGACGGACTAACCAATCGCTGAGGTGTAACTAAGATTGGCTTGTATTTCCTCACAGATATTAACATTTTCAACAACTATAGAGCCATCATAAACGCCTATATACTTCAAAGGTTTTAAAGCAGTCGAGTAGTGCAGGTAGCCTCTATGCTATGAGAATAGTAGCAGCAAGCTACCGCATGCTAAGTGCTAGCCGCCTTTGAGTCGAGCTCAGTCTTTTGTTGCAACAGCCAATCGCGCAGCTGGAAATTGGGCAACGTTGAAATAAGGGACGCCGATTGGCCAATAACGTTAAAAGTGGGCCTGATTCATTTAGCCATTGGATGTTATTCCTTGTTTAGTAAATGACTAACATTACAGCATCAACCATCATTAACAATGATTAACAAGTGGTCGTACTTAAGGTTGCTGTGACGCTAAAGTAAAGCTGTAAAAACGAATGATGGGAAAAAGCGGAATTTGTTAAAAATGGCAAATACATGAGCGTCGGAATTGGTCCAAAGCAAGTTATGTGACTGCAGCACAATCCAGACACCAGTAAGTCATGCACACAGACTAGTGGCTGTTTTGCATTGCCTCGTCTGAGCCACTTGAACTAAAAGCATTTATAGAAAGATTCATTACAGGCACCATTACAGGCACCTTCACAGATACAGTGGTGTGAAAAACTATTTCCTGACTTTTTGTCACACTTAAATGTTTCTGCTCATAAAAAACAGTTAACTATTAGTCGAAGATAACATAATTGAACACAAAATGATGACTGCCGAGACTTGTGGGAAAATATCTTGTGGACTGACGAGACAAAAGTTGAACTTTTTGGAAGGTGCGTGTCCCGTTACATCTGGCGTAAAAGTAACACAGCATTTCATAGCAACAGTCAAATATGGTGGTGGTAGTGTGATGGTCTGGGCTTGTTTTGCTGCTTCAGGACCTGGAAGGCTTGCTGTGATAGATGGAAGCATGAATTCTACTGTCTACCAAAAAATCCTGAAGGAGAATGTCCGGCCATCTGTTGGTCAACTCAAGCTAAAGCCATCTTGGGTGCTGCAGCAGGACAATGACCCAAAACACACCAGCAAATCCACCTCTGAATGGCTGAAGAAAAACAAAATGAAGACTTTGAAGTGGCCTAGTCAAAGTCCTGACCTGAATCCCATTGAGATGCTGTGGCATGACCTTAAGAAGGCGCTTCATGCTAGAAAAGCCTCAAATAAAGCTGAATGACAACAATTGTGCAAAGATGAGTGGGCCAAAATTCCTCCAGAGCGTGTAAAAGACTTGTTGCAAGTTATGGCAAACGTTTGATTGCAGTTATTGCTGCTAAGGGTGCCCAAGCAGTTATTAGGTGCAGGGGCAATTCCTTTTTCACACAGGGCTATGTGGGTTTGGATGTTTTTCTCCCTAAATAATAAAAACATTCATTTAAAAACTGCATTTTGTGTTTACTTGTGTTATCTTTGACTAATATTAAAATGTGTTTGATGATCAGAAACATTTTGTGTGACAAACATGCAAAAGAATAACAAGTCAGGAAGGGGGCAAATAGTTTTTCACACCACTGTATATAAAAATTAACATCTCCTGTGCTTGTGACGCTTACCCTGAATTGCGGCCTTGGCTCCTCCAAAGACTCTGCAGGAGTGTCAAGGGTCCCCCACCTGTAGGCCAGCTCCGCTTCTCGCCTCTTCCAGCGCTCCAGAAACAACGTCGCCCACACAACATTGAAGAGTGCAAACACTACACAGCAGATATCCTGACTGGTCTAAACAGGGGCACACATATACAGTACTCTCCTTATATGCCAGTGCATATGTTTTTGTGATCATTATTTGTTTCCTTTTCCCGCTATCACTCTATATTCATGCCTATGGGTAACTGGGAGTAGTCAGTGAACGTCCTGAGACTGCGGGAAGAAGTAAGAGTAGCCCAGTGTACCTCAGTGCTACCCACATCGTGCTGCCGAAAATACCTGATCAGCCTCTGCAAGTATCCACAGGAGAAATCCAATGACAGCGGGGTAAAGCATGGAGTTGGTGTAGAAACCAAGCCAGGCGAAATACATGCCGATCTTTACTCCAAAGTAGTCACAGATATCATCTGCATCGTGGAAGAAAAGAGACTCACACCTTCCCTGTTACGGATGGCATCATGTCTCACACGAGTATTATTGTTAAATTCTCGACCACCTACCCAACGGCTGCCTTTCACAGACAGCCTGGACCCATGATGTCATCAGCTGATTCAGGATCCTCTGTTCATGGAGAGGAAACATCTGGTGGATCACACCACGAGTCACCAGCTCTGGAACTTGAAACCAGAGCAAGAGAAAGTTAAAACT
Source organism: Oostethus manadensis (assembly GCA_024372805.1). Lineage (NCBI taxonomy): Eukaryota > Metazoa > Chordata > Actinopteri > Syngnathiformes > Syngnathidae > Oostethus > Oostethus manadensis. The sequence continues at coordinate 188,190 of QODF01000236.1, read as the reverse complement.
GGAGGTAAGCAGAGACATTTCGTGTGAATGCATGGGGCTGAATGAACCACTGAACGAGAAAAAAAACAGAAATTAGCAGGAAAGGCTTATTTCAAGGAAAGTGTATGATGCAAGTGACAATACTTGCGAAAATGTGACACTATGCTAATATTAGCATGCTAGCGCTATCATGTTAACTCCTGTCATAACAATAGCACTGTTTGTACACGTTTCTACAAATGCAAACAGCTAAAACGCTAATATACTAATGTTAGCATGTTAGCAATGCTAACATTAACGTGCTAAACCTAGCATGATAGCGATAATTGTCTGCCACTGCTCAAAATAATAAAACATGGCTAAAAATGTGCTATGCTAATGTTAGCATGCTATCAATGCTAACATTAGCTTTGTAACACATGGTAGCACTAATGTTTCAGACATCTGAAAAGGGCCAACTGGGACAATTTAATGTGCTATGCTAATGTTAGCATGCTATCAATGCTAACATTAGCTTTGTGACACATGGTAGCACTAATGTTTCAGACATCTGAAAAGGGCCAACTGGGACAATTTAATGTGCTATGCTAATGTTAGCATGCTATCAATGCTAACATTCTAACATTAGCTTTGTAACACATGGTAGCACTAATGTTTCAGACATCTTAAAAGGGCCAACTGAGACAATTTAATGTGCTATGCTAATGTTAGCATGCTATCAATGCTAACATTCTAACATTAGCTTTGTAACACATGGTAGCACTAATGTTTCAGACATCTTAAAAGGGCCAACTGAGACAATTTAATGTGCTATGCTAATGTTAGCATGCTATCAATGCTAACATTCTAACATTAGCTTTGTAACACATGGTAGCACTAATGTTTCAGACATCTTAAAAGGGCCAACTGAGACCATTTAATGTGCTATGCTAATGTTAGCATGCTATCAATGCTAACATTCTAACATTAGCTTTGTAACACATGGTAGCACTAATGTTTCAGACATCTTAAAAGGGCCAACTGAGACCATTTAATGTGCTATGCTAATGTTAGCATGCTATCAATGCTAACATTCTAACATTAGCTTTGTAACACATGGTAGCACTAATGTTTCAGACATCTTAAAAGGGCCAACTGAGACAATTTAATGTGCTATGCTAATGTTAGCATGCTATCAATGCTAACATTCTAACATTAGCTTTGTAACACATGGTAGCACTAATGTTTCAGACATCTTAAAAGGGCCAACTGAGACCATTTAATGTGCTATGCTAATGTTAGCATGCTATCAATGCTAACATTCTAACATTAGCTTTGTAACACATGGTAGCACTAATGTTTCAGACATCTTAAAAGGGCCAACTGAGACAATCTTCAAAGAAAATGCTCACACCACATGACGCAGACCAAAACCCCCCCAATGATTTTAGCATTCTGCCCTGGTCTGAATCGGTTGAGAAATGTGAGATATATGGTCCTTTGAAATATTCCCTATTCATTTTACATGAGAGAAAAAAATCTCAAAAACGGGGAAAATCAGGGAGTTTTTTGAAAAAACTAAAATGATGGCAACCCTTTCCCGAATGAGCTGAACAATTCGATGCTTCAATGGTGTGACTCGGTTGAAAGATGAAGGTGGAAAAACACAAACCTTAGAAACAAACTTACTGATGGGTTGTCCCTCCAGGAAGTGAATGTTGTGAAGCACTTCCCCATGTTTGGCTCGCAGATTGTCCAGCCAATACTTAATGATGCTCTGACGCTCCTAAAACCAAAGCATGAGCAGTGCAAAAATGAATGACATGGCTAATACAGCACACTATGATTACCGTAAGTCCCTGCTTAGTTTCCGGAAGTAGTGACGTGGACGAGTGAAGTGGAAGCTAATATTACGTTTTCACGTCCTATGCAGCGACCTGACACATCTTAAGTAAGTTTGATCAAGTGTAGAATTACTAAAACCACTATCACCAACAAGTCTGAAGAGGAGGACTCAGGCTGATTTACCTGAAGAGCGATAAAAGAAAGAGAGAGAAAGCTAGCGAGATTGACAAAGTGTGTGATAAAGGAATTATAAGGTTGTTCAATTGTGATGCTTCTCGGGAAGACTAGAGTGGTGTTCGCTCCCAGGACTAAGAGGAGGACGGCAATGAATGGCTATTCTGGTAAACTACTCTTTAACTAGCCATCTTACACTCACTGTTCGGCACTGTTTAACTAGACATGGTGCAACGCACTATTCACAACTCTGCAAAAAAGCATTTCTTTAATGAAATGATTTTTAAAAAATCTTTGCAACATCTTTATGTCTACTAAATATCCCATGTTAAGATGTGGACAGTCTAGACAGATGCGGCCGACCGGGTCCGGAAATGGCGGTATGTTAAAATAATCGGTATAATGGTTACAAGAGTGAGAAGATTAAAACCAAAACAAATGCACATTTCACAGTGTTTCTTATAAAACACATTTTGCTCATTTCAAGCGACTCGTGACGCCCCGGTTGTGGACCTCCAACCTGCGAGGTAAAAAAGCAGAGCTCGCTCTCTATGTTCTCATAGATGTTGTCCTCTTCACAGGTGAAGCGTCGCATCCCGCCTCCAAACTGGGGCTTGACGGCCTTGTGCATACTCATCTGCTCCGCTCCCTGCAATAAGCTGAGAATAAAAGAGCAGCAGCGTTTGGGTGATGGAGTTAATTCATGCACACAACAAAATGTAGTGTCAAATGCACAGCTCCACCAGCAACTTCATCCACACACGTTGTTCCTTACTTCTCAAATGTAGTGGTGATGAAGAACGCATAAGCCTGTGTATGTTTATGCTGACGAACTTGAATGCTGACTTGTGGAATTCCGACACGGATCTGATTCAGGAGCCACAGTAGAGTGTGGTCATCTACTGAATCTGGAGAAGAAAGAAGCACATTATTTTACCTAGTGGCGTTGTGGAGTTGTTGCCTTCATCCAGTTCAGCTATATTGGTTTTCATAATTGGGCGAAAAAAACGATATTGACCAATTTTATGCCAATATCGAGCCAACATCCCTTGATGTTACACTAACTTGCTTTGTCACAAAGCTAAGATGTTGGTGTTTGGCTTCAATATCTTTACATTGTTCAACACTCGATTGGTTTTAGCACCATTCATGTACAAAGTGGTCCCGACATCCTCCCTGGAAAAAGTTTGGAGACCCGTGTTTTGTTGCATTTCTTTTGTTCTTTTGTTCCGAAATATCAAACAAAAACACTTATTTGTAACCTTTTTGTGGGGTGTCGGGCCGCTTTGGCACGCTCAACCACAATGTACAATTCATACATGTTAAAACTCAGTGCAATATAAAAACAAACATTTGAATGTACTGTTTGTGTACTATGACTACTGACTTTTGCATCTTGGGTGTGAGGCAGGATTCCATCTGTTCGGAATGCTCCTAGAGCACTCTCGTGCCTGTGACGGACTGGCGACCAGTCCGATGAGTAGTTGACCTTTTGCTCAGAGCCAGCTGGGATGCTGGCCAGCTTCCCCGAACAGGTTAAGTGGTATAAAATGGATGGAACTTGACATTACACATGCTCTTTGCCTAAATTAGAGGTGTTTAAAGAGTGGCCATGTATGCTGAAAATGTCCCAAATCCACCAAAATGCAAACCAAAATGGTCAACAACCTTTACCGTACAATCTCTTTGATGTTTTGTATGCATCGCGTCATAATAAACACGTGTATAGTTGTCCTGCGTTTATCACAAGTAATGGTTTCAGACCGGACACGGATCGGAACATTTTTGCAAAGTATGATTTAATATTAATAAATTGAATATATTCATAGTTATTAGCATATCAGACTTGTGTGTGTGACCTCCTAAAAACATTTTTTAAACATAATTAGAGCCCTCTAGATATGAAATAACACTCCTATTACCAAATATAGTAGACATGATAAGAGATAATAAAACCTAACTCACATATTAGATTTGGTAAGTTTTAATTATCTTCAAGCCCACAAAAGGGCGATTTAGAGGCTGAAATCATAAAGAAAAGAGAAAAAAATGGTCCTTTTGTCACCTACACCACAAAAGCAGGGTATTTTACTAAGCACATTGGATTGATATTATGCGTTTAATGAATTACATGTGAAAAACATGAAAGTGACCGCCACAACCTGATTGGCCCTCAAGTCAACTCAAATGCAAAGTGCATCTGAATCCACTTTGCATAATGCATATTAATTCATGGGCCACGTAAACGACATGGCGGGACAGACCATGTCGTTTCCGTGGCCAACGGACGCCGTCTTAGTTAAGGGTGACTCCCGGGGGCCACATTGACTTCAACAATTTGGCAGGTTAACTTACCTCATACTTGTACTACTCCTACTAGGTGGGTAATACACAACCAGGCGTTAAACCTAACTTGACGTAAGAAGCTGTTCTTTACAAGTGCACGCAGGGCATGCTGGGTAGTTCCTGGTTGACTTCCCTGACAACATCCTCACTATGTTCTGCGATCAAGCAAATATGGAACAAACACGGCAGCGTGCTGGGAGAGAGAGTACCAGAAGCTACCCAGCATGCCTTGCGGCAGGAATATATGGGTGAAATGTTGCCATGGCTGCCGTGCGCAGGTACAGGTTACATTGTGTCACGTGTTTGTTGTGTTGTTTCCATCCATTGTTTTGTGCTAGCAACAGACTGCATCAGACTATTCCCCGCGCCACAGTAGCACTGCAAGTCATGTTGCCAGTTATAGTTTCGATGTTAAAGACATTTGACCGGCCCGATGTGGCCCGTGTGCCGCAGTTTAGCCATCCCTGTCATGGGTGGTTGACCACAGCCGCGTTGTGTCAATCCAACTATCACAGGCTGCAACGTGTCATACCTGGGAATGTCATCAGGATGTCACAGTTTTCCGTGGGAACCATCTTCAGCCAGGACTTCCGTGATAGTATGTAGTGTCTGGCCTGCAGAAGCCTCTTCCCAAATAATTTATCTAGACAGTAAGGCAAAAAAAAAAAAACCATGCTCAGCCAAACTCATGACATGCAGCCCACACTTTTCAACACCCAACCATGTCCAGTGCCACGCCAGTCTAAAGGCGGGAGCTGCACCTGTGGCCAGTTTCATGGAGCATTTTAAAAAAAAACACCATCTGGTCCCTCCCGGGGGCCATTCTGCAAAATGCCCCAGCCGCTGACTGCACCATAATGCTGCTTCTGCTCCTGTTTCTAAGTAAGACCTCCCATCTCCACTTGACTCTCAGCATGCGCGGCCCGTGTCGCTGTTGTGTCATCTGCACTCACCGAGCACGCCGAACGCCGCTGACGACGGCTCCTGCAGCTCTTCTCGGTTCTGCTGGTGCCGGCCGTCGGTCCGATGCTGCAGCTCGCCCGGTGGCGTCCTCTCCATCCTCTCCCCTGCGCCGCCGCTAGTGTCCGCAGCAGCCTCGGCGTCAGCTGCTCCGGTGCCCGTCGCATGCATGCTGCTTTACATGCATCCGGCCGGGGCGAGCCTTGCGCACACGCCTGCCGTTAACGCGCGGCCATTGCAGGTGGAGGACACCGAGTCATCGACGCACGTTAAGGAGCCCCTGTCGTGACTGGCTGCTGACGACACGCCGCCCCGCACGCATATCATATCAACAAACGCTGCAAATGCATAAATGCATGTGCTGCACGACGGCAGCCTTGCAGCACATCACAGCACAAAAGAGCCACACAGAATGACAGGACTGCTGCGGTTAAATTGCAGTGCGAGGCTGACAAAACAGCCCAAACTGGGAGTGTACATGTGAGAAATGGGCCCAGCTTTCATTCATCCTAGTGAACCTTGGAGAGAGCAGAGCAGGGACGCCCCATACAATTTTAGGGTTGTGTGACAACGAGCCCAAGTTACACAGACGTGCCTCGCTTAAGAGCCAACCCTGCCTGGGCTTGCGTTGGCCGCTTGGTTAGGGGGCATTATGGGGCCTGTGTCAAACTGTTGCATCACACCCCAAGATGAAGTCCCGTGATACTTCGTATGTGTAACGTCCACGCAAGACAGTGACGTAGACAAAACCCCGGAGCCTTGCATTGACACCCGTCGTCTGTGCGCTTTTCCACCGAGCGCGGCAAACTCTAAATAAGCCGCTGTTAGTCCAAAGGAGGCTGCGAGTCACTCGATGCTGAATACCACCAGTGAATTCAAGAAGCAAACTTCACAAATGCCGTCCCCGTCCTGTTGCCGCTCTCGGCAGGATGTACTGGAAGCCCTCATCAACAACAAGTAGCATCCTGAAGAAAAACGGCATATTCAGGTCAGTCAATGTTGCAAACCGAGTTACAGTGTTAGCAAAACCCACACAGCAAACCATGGAAGGTGTTCAGAAACTGTGGCTGTTGTGGATCAACGGCTTCTGGGAGCTACCTGGAATTAAAACTATAATTATTATTATGTCAAACTATAATTATTGACTATAATATATGTTATTTATTAGACTTTTTGGGTGTCTGGAATGGATTAATTGGGACTTACATTATTTTCCATGAGTAAACTTTCCTTGGTTAAAGTCCGTTTTGGTTTGAGTCGGACCTAACCGTGTAGTCGGACCCCGGACCCAGTGGGACCCCGAGATACTTGAACTCCTCCACCTGAGGCAAGATCTCACTCCAAAACCCAGGGGTACAGTCCACCCGTTTCCGACTGAGAACCATGGCCTCGGATTTGGAAGTGCTGAGTCTCATTCCAGAAGCTTCACACTCAGCTGCAAACTGCTCCAGTAAAGCTGAAGGTCACAGCGTGATGAGGCCATTAGGACCACATCGTCTGCAAATAGCAGAGACGAGATACTTAGAGACGAGAAAAATTGTAGACTAATCATGACGGTTTCATCTACAGTAATTGGTCCAACTCTAGTGTCCATTTATTCAATAAAGACAATAAATAAACACCCAAGATAGCAAAGCCTGATCTGTTGCAAGAAAATATGATGGAAAAGTAACATACAAATCAAGAACACATGCCTTCACCAGTTTAAAATAAATATTTCCACAAATAAACCAGTGTCAGAGTGATATAATCTAGTAGCAAATATAGACCAAACATGTCAACTGCAACCTCCTGGGAAGCAACTTAACAAGGTAGCCATTGTCCATCCATCCATTTTCTATGCCGCTTATCCTCATTAGGGTCGTGGGGGCATGCTGGAGCCTATCCAAGCTGACTTCGGCCGAGAGGCCGGGACCCTGGACTGGTCGCCAGCCAATCGCAGGACACATATAAGGTAGACGAACAATCATCTCTCATACCGATGGACAGTTTAGAGTGGCCAATTAACCTAACATGCATGGTTTTTGGAATGTGGGAGGAAACCGGAGTACCCGAGAAAACGCACGGGGATCAAGAATGAAAGATTTGCTCCTGCCGCCTTGTTTTCAACCATTTCAAGCAGTCAGGCAGCACACCATGCACACTCACGCTACTGCAGCAAATCTTGTCAATGGAATGCATCATTTGCATATATTTATCACATGTACTAAGACAGCGGGCTTGTATGTGGTCTCCTGCCCAAAGCTCATACTGGAAGTGAAGCTTGCACATCTTTTAGGGCAGTTTTTTTCAACCTTTTTTGAGCCAAGGCACACTTTTTTTCATTGCAAAAATCCCAAGGTACACCACCAGCAGCAAAAGTAAACATGAATCTCTGTAGCCTATAGAGATTATACTTTATATGAAGCCTATACTTGAAATAAAGTCAATATAAAGTGTTGCCACATACTGCTATTCAGCTTATTACATGATTACTCTGCCGCTCATTGGACAGCACAGACACTCAGCAATGGCACATTATTGGTGGACTCATAAAAAAAAAAAATGTATACACCAGTTAGGTGAAAGTGGATGATTTCCTACGGCACAGTGGTTGAAAAACCTCGTTTTAACGTAATTTTGTTTTGTGCTGCTGCTTTGATCATTAATACCAGAAGTTTGATTGATTTCAGAATTTTAACTTTTATGATCAGGACTGATGTTGATCAAAAAATCTGAAAAATATTATGATTTTTAAAGAGGACGTCTATATCCTTCACTCATTTGCAACAATTGAACTATTTAGGTTACTATTTCGGTTTAGGCTTCTCCCACCAGAGCACAAAAACCCCCACACACATAAATGTATCAACAACACACACCTCATTCTGCTCCACCCAGTATTTGCAATATTCCAAAAAAACCCCCCAAAGATTTCAAAAGTAAATATTAAAGGTCGAGCAACAAAACCGTTTCCGTTGCTGTGTCAAAAAAGGCAAATAAAAAGCGCTTCAAACCTTGACAAAGGAGAAAGGGGACCACATCCTTACTTGTCACAGAAGTGTAAAAAGACCCCACTGGCAAAATATCGAATGGAAAAGTTTCATGTCATGTTTTGTGTTGTTTGCATTAACATTTCAACTTTTCCTCTTACAAAATGCCTTTTTACTTCTTTTCCCATTTTGCTTTTTAATTGTTTACATAAAAAATTATCTGTGGGCAGCACGTTAGATGCGAAATTTGTAATCTCTCTCAGTGATGAGGATACAGTAAGATCATGCTAAATTACACATTGGGCCTTGTTCTTTTGCTCTGTTGATATTTTGCAAATCATAATTAAGAAACAAAGTAAGTTGTAATTTTTGGAAAATTACATTGGAGAGGGCCGCACAGTTGTCGAGTGGGTAGCACATTGGCCTCACATGTAGGAGGTTCAGGGTTCGAATCTCCGTTGGGCAACTCTGTGTGGAGTTTCCATGTTCTCCCCGTGCGTGCGTGGGTTTCCTCCCACATTCCAAAAACATGCATGTTAGATTAATTGGCGACTCTAAATTGTCCATTGGAGTGTGAATGGTTGTTTGTCTATATGTGCCCTGCGATTGACTGGCAACAAGTCCAGGGTGTACCCCGCCCAAAGCCAGCTGGGATAGGCTCCAGCATACCCGCGACCCTAATGAGGATAAGCGGCATAGAAAATGAACGAATGAATTTCACCATTTCACCACTAACTCAAGACAGACACTAGAGGGCGCCCGTGAAAGTTCAAACTGCTCTTCATTCATTCATTTTCTATGGCTCGTGCCCACACTAAGGTCGCGAGGGTATGCTGGAGCCTATCCCAGCTGACTTTGGGCGAGAGGTGGGTACATCCTGGACTGGTCACCGGTCACACATGGGGACACAACCATTCACGTCCGCATTTTGTTACTGTATGTGACAGATTTATTCCAAAATGGAATAAATTGTCAAAATTCTACACACCACATAGCATCACAATGATATTTTTAATGAATGCAAATGCAAGGAATTCAACCCCTGGTCATCCACTGGTCCTTGAGATGTTTCTGCAGCTTTTTGGAGTCCAGCTGATGTAAACAATGTAACCTGATGTAAAGAGCACACACCTGGCAATCATATTCTAAAAAGTAGTGTAGTGTGTCCAGTAGTGTTCAAAATAATAGCAGTCCAATGTGACTAACCAGAGGAATCACTGTTATTGGTATATTTTTATTGCTACATGGCAAACAAGTTAGCCTTGTGGACCTCCAAAGGCTGTGCATTTGGGAAACTACTGGAAAGGGGTGTGCTAAAACAAATAGCAGCGTGACATTCAATCAGTGATCTATTTTGTGAAAAAAACAGGTGTGAATCAGGTGACTCCTATTTAAGGACGAAACCAGCACTTGTTGAACATGCATTTCTCTTTGAAAGCCTGAGGAAAATGGGTCGTTCAAGACATTGTTCAGAAGAACAGCGTACTTTGATTAAAAAGTTGAAAACTTAGGACAAGGTGCAACACATTTTTGGCTGTTCAGCTAAAATGATCTCCAATGCCTTAAAATGGGGAGCAAAACTAGAAACATGTGGCCAAAAATGGAAGACAACCTACAAAATGTATCGAAGAATAACCAGAGTTAGCTTCAGCTTCAGGATGATCAAAGACGGTCTGGAGTTACCTGTAAGTACTGTGACAGATAGACGACTTCTTTGTGGATGTACTTAATGGACTAATTAGAGTGTCCAATTAACACATGCACCACCAACAAAAATGTCCCAAAAAGTATACACTGTTGAAAAAAAATGTACAAAAATTTAAACGCAAAAATTTGCACTGCTGAATCTAAAGGAGGTTGTAGGGAGCACGTCAAGATGCAAACATAAGAAATGGGAGAGAGACAAAAAATGTATTGCAAACAAGTGAAATAGGCTGTTCATCAGCTGATCAAAAGTTTAATACCACAGCTTTGAAAAGCCAAAATCTTGGCAAAAATGTTAATGTCAATTTCTGTCATGTATTCAGCTACAGGAGCTACAAGAGTGCGACCTCTCGTGCTGCTGAGGTTGCCTGCAGTAAGACAGTTATTTGAAACTGTTTCAAAGATCCTGAGGCCTGTTTGGAATTTGCACCAAACACGAAACATTGAAAGGTGGAAGTCAGTTGTATTCACTGATGAGAAAAAATGGAACCTTGATGGTCCTTCCAATGTTACTAGCATGACAAGGAGACCCCACAACTGATTTTTTCCACACGGCACAGTGTGCACCATCGTGAACCTTCGATGGAACAATGGAGCTTCAGGTTGTGCATGGGCACCAAACAGCAGCTGGCTATGTGGCAGTGTTTGCAGTGAGCATCCCTCATGTCTGTGTGGAAATGATTGGCTTTTTTAACAGGACAACACTGGAGTTCACAGCGCCCGCCTGACAAAGGATTTCATCCAGAGGGATAACTTCAACCTCATTATGTACCTTCCGCCCTCTAGTGGAAGAGCATTGACTTGCATGTCACTCCACTATAAGTCACTACAGGTACATATAATTTAATTTTTTTTAAATTCAAAAACACTTCTGGTTTTTTATCATATCATTTCATGTCATATCTTTATGACGCAAAATCCAAATCAGATTTACATTTACACATAACTTTATATATAACTCAACTTACTAAAAGCAGTAGTGTTTTCCTCACCATAATTCTCCAGCTGAAAGAATTCAAGATGAAGGTCGAGGTCACTAAAAGGAAGCCCGCTCTTGAGGTACATTTTTCTCCCGCTCAGCTCGATGTCTTTACCAGGCTGACCGCGGCAGAGAGACAACGCAGGCAAATAGGAAATGCAATTAGAAGTCACAGTAAAGGAGGACATTAGCAGCCACACACAAAAAAGGTCAGAGTCCTTCAACCCCAGGTGAGGAAGGACCTTGCAATCATAAGCATTCATTCCCTTTCCTGCACCAGCAGGGCCTGGGAGGTTCAGCGATACACAATAGCGCCTCAAAATGTTCATCATGTGCTGCCCCTGATGAGAGGCGACATCCCCTAAATTACAGCTGGACACCAGTCAAACAATGTGCACACTGATTTCAGTCCCATGTGCACCACATGGCTGGGCCTTAAAATATATTGCACTTGATTAAGCTACTGAAAGCATCACACGCCTCATGCTATGCTATCATAACAAACAGCAAAATTACATATATTATTATAATTACGTACAGTAAGGAGAATTGTGTTTTGTATTATTATAATATATTTATCTCCAAAACCTCTAACATGTGCTTTCCCTCTGATGTGCTCGTTCTTGATCCTGTCCATCCTGGTCATACCCAAATATATATATGTCATGTCCCTCATATAGAGGGTTGTGTCAGGAAGGGCATTCAACGTAAAACTTTTGCCAAATCAAAACATGCGAATCAAACAGAACAAAATGATTCGCTGTGGCGACCCCTGATGGGAGAAGCAGGGATAAGCCGAAAGGAAAAGAAGAACGAGAAAGTGATGATGACAAAGTACTTTGGTCAGGATTGTTCGCATCATGTCATTTGCGTGTGAAACATTCAACTGTGGGGCATTTTATATTTGACCATAAATAATAGAACCCTCCTTCCGTGTCCAAACTTTTTTGCACACTAAAAAAATAAATGGATAATTTAAATAATAAATAAATGGATAAAAGGATAATTTGATGACCACATAAGACTCATAGGTGTTTCTTAACCCCATAATATTTATTTATTTAATTTTTTTTTTTTTTTTTAATATTTGTGACACATTTTGAGTGATTTTTTGGCCCACAGGGCATTCTAAAAATACAATTTACCAAAAAAACCTGAAGGAAACAGCGAAAATGGAAAAACAGTAATTTAAAAATGTATTTATTTTTAATTTAAGTCAAAATATCAGGAGAAAAAAAAATTAATCTAACCAAAAAATGTTGTAATTTTGAAAAATTAGGTAGCGGAAAAAGTTATAATATTAGAATAAAGTAAGACTTTTACAGGAAAACAGTCATAATTATGGGAAAAGTTGGAAAAACATGGAAAATGAAAAAAAACCCAGGAGAAATTGAAAAAACTTTGCTGTAATTTTATGAGTAGAAAGTCAAATATTTAGAAAAAAACAAATTTTACAAGAATAAAATAAAAAATAATTTCATTTGAGTAACAAAGTTTTTTTTTAATGTTATATTTTTTAATTTTATATTATTGTTTTAATGTTATATTAATATTATATTATATTTTTTAATGTTATATGAGAAACGCCTCCCGCCCAATGTCAGCTGGGATAGGCTCCAGCATCCCCGTGACCCTAATCTATAAATTAAATCTATAAATTAAAATCTATGTATAATGTGTATACATTATACATAGATTTTAACTTTGCGTCCAGCCCGGAGTATTCCAGGGGTTTTAGACTGATGTACAGTGCAGTGGTTCATTTGCTGTAGTGGTACTTGTGTTTGGTCCATGCCAGCGAAAAATGTATGTAACACTCTGAATGTCTATATTTATATCAACTTTGGTTGGTAGTAAATCGTTTTTCAACAAATATTTTTTGTTTATTGTAGCCAAATTTTGTTCCACTTATTTTATGATTAATATGGTAAGAATTATGTATACTCCCAAACCTTGCCATGCCTGAGAAAAAGTTTTGAAGAAGTGACAATTTCTCTCCCAATTACTCTTTAAGACCAAGAAAATACAGATTAAAACACAACTTTTGATTCAACACCCAAACGTTTGGCCACGATGGTTCAAAAGACCAAGGAGATATAAAAATGAAATGACACTCAAGTGATGAAGAAGCAAATATCTCGCTCCCTCAAACAACCAACATTGTCTGAAACAAGCACAAACTAACAGAAACCACATGGGATGACAAAAAGTCACAATGGATGGTGCCCAATACCAACCCCTGCAGTACTACCAAGTTTAAATATCTACTGCTGTTGACTGTTGATGTTGATATCACTTGATCAAGCCTTTCCTAACATTCCACACTACAATAGAGGTAGTAAAATATGTATAACTCGTGCAGATATCAGTCTGGTATTGGCCGATACTCAACCCTGCAATATCGGTATTGTATCGAAAGTGAAACGGTTTTATCAGGACCGTAACCTTATTGAAACTGGCCGAAATAATACATCATTAACACGTATGGGCCCTGTCAGTGGAAAGTAAAATTCCACACCGAACAATAGTCCGATGTGTTATTGAGGAAGAGAAACGATGAGCAGAGATGAGCTGACAGTGCAGGAAAATATTTTGAGATGAGGCGTGGAACATGATTTGCAGTCAGTCTGATGAAGCGACTTCCCATAGCATCCAACCAGATGACCTTTAAGATCATGTTAGTTGCTCCCACAGTCAGCTCCAAATCCCATACGTGGGGGGAAAAAATACTTGATATTAAACAAAGGAAATCCTTTAGACAAGTCGCGTCCACGGATTAATTGGCACCACAATACGGTACATGCTTGCATTTACCGTCCGTTCCAGACATCCTCTCGCAATTGGACGGACAGGATGTTTGTGTGTTCCTGTTATGGTTTCTTTACAGTGCATGCTCAATTTGGTCTCTACTGTTATTCTCTTTCATTTACTTGTTCATTTGAGTGTATGTGCAGTGTGTCAGTTTGGACTGCAGACCTCTTTGAGTGATTGCTGACAATTTAAATGCAAAAAAAACAGTCAAGCTGCAGTTGCCAAACAGTGTTTTATTTGAGAACGGTCACGGCACTCATTTGATACAAAGCTATCTGCGCCTGTGTTTATTTGCGTGGAAAGATATATTTGGATTTTGTTTAAGGAGTGGATGTCCATGTTCTTTTTACAGTCAAGTACAGGGTATTGTTTTCGTCAACATTAGCGGGGGCGCCGCCTGTCTGCAGTCAACGTACCGCTGACAGGTTGGCAGGTAAATGTAAACACGCTGGATGGATTAAATGCCATTGCCTGTAAATTTCATCTTCAGCTCACTAGTGGGGGGGGGGGGGTCATTTGTAGATCATTAGCCACACAATGGATGACGCACACAGGGACAAACAGTCATTTCCGTGTCAGAATGGAGTAATTGCTCAAGTAGATGTGTTTATTAAAAAGAGATGGGCACAATTGAACAAAGCCTTCTGTGTATTTACAAGGTTGCACATTCCACAGATACAGATACGTACATGTTGTATATAACTATTTCACATTTTATGTGAAAAAGTGCCATGGTGTGTATATTCTCTTTAGTGTGCAAGTTTTAGAATAAAGCAACCGCCTTCAGGAGAGTATAATATGAAGTAGACTTACAGTATAATAATACAGACAGTGAAGTCAAGATGATGTCCTCGCTACGACGCCGCTAACCCAGCATTCTGGAAAGATCTTGTCTCTCTCTAAAAAGACACAGGGAGAAAGCGGTGTTGTTGTTGGTTATCGTGGTGGTGCAAGGACAGTGCGACCTTGGTTAACAAACAATATTTTGGCTAAAACTTTGCCTAGGCTTGCGTTTGGTTTATTTTCGCCACCATTTTTGGTCACACGCTAAAGATGGGTTATCACAATTCTTTAACGTGATTGCGCAATGCCCCGTTGACCGCGGGCGCCATTTGGGGTCGTTTATGGTATCCCCTAGCAAAAAGAAGTTTATTCCAGTGTACTATGAGTATACTTATTTTATACTAAAACTGAGGAAGTATACTTGAAGTTGACCTTTTATAAACTGCATTTTATGTACTTAGAAATAGGACAGTGAAGTATACTTGGCTTATACTGAAAAGTACAAGTCTAAGTAAATACTAAGACTTACAATTGCACATTAGTATATTTGTTCTTTTACTATACTTTCAGTACTGCAACAAAGTACTACTATACTTTGCATATCTTGCTCCAAGTGCATAATCAAGTCAAGTCATTGACTTGTCTTTAACATTTTATTTATATTTATATTTTCTGCATTCATTTCATATGTTCTTGTTTTCAAAATATTAGAAAATATATCAAACTGGTTTTCAGCATGCTGTCTTGTAATTCTATCTTGTAATTTTGCAAATGCATCACACTCTTTTGTACGTACAGTATGATTAACTTTAAGAATACTTTAAGGGGTATATTTATATTCATATTTGCCAAGCAAACTTAAGAATGATAACAAGTTAGTATACTTTCAAGTACACTAAAAGTCCATGGTCTATAGAATACTTGCAATACTTATACTTACATTGAAGTAACTTTAAGTGTACTTCATTTTGCTAAGGGAAGTCAGAGTTGTAGTGAGATACACGACGTAACAAACACATGGAGCGCACAAAAGGGTGAAAGGTGATGGGCCGTGCTGAGAGCAGGGTGCAAGACTTTTCCGACTTAAAGAAAAGACCGTCATCGTTTCAGAGGTATGTAAATCTGCCGTAAGCGGCTCCGTCGTCGGCTGCCCCCACATTTTCTATATTAAACAAGGGACCTGTTTATTGGTTCTAGAACGTTAATATTCAGTGTGATGTATTTTTTACATTTTTGTGTTTTATTGTTAATTGATGGTTTTGATTTTGCTTACTAATCTAGGTAAAAGTGATGTTAAACGTTCAGTTGTTCATCCATTTTCCATTTGTAGTTATTTTTGCATCATTCTCTGCATGTAAAACTATAATTTTTGTCTATTTTTTGGCTGTCTGGAACAGATTAATAGGGTTTATATTTTTTTCCTATGTGAAAATATGCTAGTTACAATTTGTTTTGGTTTGAGTCTGACCTAGAATGGCTAAATGACGTTAACCAAGGCACCACTGTACATTAAACACACACATATCACAGCACCCAACACTGTAAAAGAACACAGCACTTTTATTTGGAATTTCACCTAGAATCTTGATGGGGCACTTCAGCACTCGTCTTTCTCTTTTCTATGCAGCTATAAAGATGAAGCTAAGAATGCACGTAATGGGACGCACCTATTCTGTCTATAAAGTCTTCTGAAAGTAACTCCAAAAACCGCCAACAATGCTCCATTTACATAGTATGTACTCTCAGCTATGTATTGGAGCTGCCGCCACTGCTGATGTGTTATTGTTTTTTGGGTTAACGCTATGTGCAATACTTGTTTCTTTGATGCAAATTCAATGCTTAAAATGACTAGTATATGACAAAACACTGTCAGTATTACACGTCACCATGAATGTGCCTGCTACTATGTGGTCAAAGCACCGATATAAAACAATAAAACTGTGTTGGAGGTTTTTGGAGGTGTTTAAATAGTTCGTTAATGAGCACCCTGTTTTTTTTTTAAATCTGTTTTTATATCATTCGAAAGCAGAGAAATGAGAAAGACGTGTGTACATGTCAAGTACTCACTCGGAGGGGTAAGAGGGGTTGATGATGCGCTGCAGATCTTGAAGATGCTGGGCAATGCTGACTGTTTTAACAAAAAAATGAAACATATCAGTATTCAATGACACATCTTATGATTGACATAAACACAATTATTATAAATACTTTGACAAGGGGATATTATCAACCACTCGATGCGAGTGAAATCCCATCGGATTATTATTTTTAGACACATCTTTATTATGCTTCAACCCCCCATTTTCAGGTCAGATGAGGAACCTCATCAAAACAAAAAACACTAAAATCAGATCTCTCCAAAAATGCAGCTTTTTCTTCTTACCTGATCCACCGCCTCCCAAACTGCCGGTCCTTCCTGTTCCAAGTGGAGATCCATTTGCTGTTCCTCTTCCTATTCCACTTCCTGGCTTACTTTGACCTGTGTTACTGTTGCTTGGCCCTAACCCAAACAAGGAAAATAAAGAGTTGGATGGCCCGTTTTTACTTGTTGATCCCGCTGATCCAAGGCCTGATGAGGTTTTCATACTTGATGTTGGTTTATTTGCGCTTGAACTAAGACTTGGATTTGACGCCGCTGAGCCAAAACTTGTTCCAAAACTTGATCCAAGTTTGTTAAATCCTGACCCAGTAGAACCAAGACTGGAAGAGCCCAATCCAGTTGATCCTCGATTGTTTAATCCAGACCCTGTTGAACCAAGACTTGAAGAGTCCAACCCAGTTGATCCTAGTTGGTTTAATCCTAAACCAGTGGAACCCAGACTTGAGGATCCCAACCCGGTTGACTCAGATGTAGTTAACCCTGACCCGGTAGCACCTAGACTGGAAGAGCCTAACCCAGTTGATCCTTGATTGTTTAATCCTAACCCAATTGTTCCAAGACCTAAAGAATCTAACCCAGTTGAACGTAGTTTGTTTAATCCTGACCCAGTAGAACCTAGACTGGAAGAACCTAAACCTGTTGATGCTTGTTTATCTACTCCTGACACAGTTAAACCAAGACCGGAAGAGCCCAAACCAGTTGATCCTAGTTTGTTTAATCCTGACCCAGTTGAGCCAAGACCGGAAGAGCCCAAACCAGTTGATCCCAGTTTGTTTAATCCTGACCCAGTTGAGCCAAGACCGGAAGAGCCTAACCCAGTTGAGACGGGACTGGAGGAGCCCAAACCAGGTGATCCTTGTCTGTTCAATCCTGACCCAGTTGAGCCAAGACTGGAAGAGCCTAACCCAGTTGAGACGGGATTGGAGGAGCCCAAACCAGGTGATCCTTGTCTGTTCAATCCTGACCCAGTTGAGCTAAGACTGGTAGACCCTAACCCAGTTGAGACGGGACTGGAGGAGCCCAGACCAGGTGATCCTTGTCTGTTTAATCCTGACCCAGTTGAGCCAAGGCTTGGAGAGCCCATGCCAGTTGATCCTAATCTGTTAAATCCTGACCCAGTTGAGCTAAAACCAGAAGAGCCTAACCCAGTTGATACTTGTTTGTTTAACCCTGACCCAGTTGAGCCAGGACTTGAGGAGCCCAAACCAAGTGATCCTTGTCTGTTTAATCCTGACCCAGTTGAACCAAGGCTGGGAGAGCCCAAGCCGGATGATCCTAGTCTGTTTAATCCTGACCCAGTTGAACCAAGGCTTGGAGAGCCCAAGGCGGTTGATCCTAATCTGTTCAATCCTGAGCCTGTTGACCCAAAGTTTGAGGAGCCCAAGACTGGTTTGTTTGATCCTAACCCCGGTGAGTTAAAGCTTGAACCTAACCCATCTGACCCTACCCTACCGAACTGCCCAAAGCTAGAAGAACCTCCTGGAAATCCTCCGATTCCGGTCTGAAAACAAATGAAAGTAAAGTTAGGATGTGACAATTGATGACATAAAATGTCAAGTGGCTATGTACAATTATTTCAGCAAAGAAACTTTGACCCAGGAGATCCCTCGCTTTTTGCAGAGGTTACACTTTGGGCACACAAGAGAATGGTGAAAATCTGTGAGCAATTGACACGTCCATTAAAATGTCTAGTTTTGACCGAAAACCGAATCTCAACACTTGGTGAAAAAACATTAACATCGAAGCAAAATCATGTAAACATGTAAAACGTGTGTTCTTTTTTAAACAGTAGTACATGTATGCTGTGCATCTTACCTCCATAATCACATATTTCTAAACTTATTACAACTCAGGGTGAGCGAGATGTGCTTTCTGCTGAAAAAAAAACGGCCTATTAGATCGCATTCCCTTTACTTTTTCCCTGACGCAGAAAATTGAAACCTTTTCTTATGTCAGTGTATTCATTTCCTACAAATTATGTGAAGTCATAACAGGCTCAAATACCTACTTGAGATATTGTCACATAATTGTAAAATATTGTATCAGACACAGACACACATGCATTTAATTTTAATTTTACAGGAAAAAAAAGTACTACAGTCGTGCCTCGCTATATCGCTGTTCGAATATACTGCGGTTTCACAAAATAATGAATTGCTAACTGATTGCTATTGTGTGGTTGACTATGGCCTATTATTACATAAAACATATTGAACGGCATGTTATACAGTATGTAGTGTTCGGGTCACTAGGCATCAGTAATATTATGAGGCATGAAGTTGGATTACATTACCTTTCACACTGCCTGGCTTCTAAGCCACCAAGCTGAGCCAACATGCTGTGGCTGTGATCAAAAGAAAAAAAATTTCTCCCCTCTGTCCGTGTGGAAGTGGTACGTTTTTGGCTTCTTTATTTTCTTCCCCACTCTATTTGATCCTGTAGCCTGTGCAATGTGATATAAAAAAAAGCGTAATAGGAGTGTAAAAGTGACTATTGTGGTGTTATTTAACGTCTACATAGCTCTTATAATGTTAATACCCGTATATAGAAAGTCAAACTGTTTTTCTATGATCTAATTATGATCATATTTCGTTGATTTATATTGAATTCTACTTCGCGGACATCCACTTCTCACGGTCGGCTATGGAACCAATTAACAGCGATAAACGAGGGACAACTATAACAACCGCCCACCTTAGCCATGCAGGACGTGTTGAGCTGCCGGAGTTGTTCTGTGAGATGTTGAACTTCTTTATTTTTATAATTGACATTGTTTTCCAGAACTTCAATGTCTCCGTTGAGCCTTCTTTTCTCCAAGAGAAGCCTTTCATAGTCTTTGTCGTGTTTCAGCTGAAGCTTCTCGAGGTTTTGTTTGTGCTCTTGGATCAAACCAGTGCGGTTCTGGCTGCACGAGCGGTAGTCATCAAACAGTCGCAAGTTCTCCGCCTTCAAGTGGCTGTTCTCAGTCTGGATCTCAGACACCTGGTCTCCGACTGTATTCAAGTAGTTCTGGAACCTGTCCACCACCTCTCTAGACAGACTGGTGCAGTTTGAGCGAATTTGCTCCAGGTGCTCTCTCTGTTTCTGACAGGTGAGCTGCAATGCAATGTAGGTGGGAAATAGAGACTCGATTTTCTGCAGGAAGGCTCTCGAGACATTGGAGATGCCACTCAAGGACTGGACAAAGTCTTCTTTGCATCTTTTTCTGGAAAACTCTATCTCGTTTTGATGAACGGATTTGTCCCTTCTTAGACGGATGGCCTCCAGCTCAAGGCTGTCCCGTTCTTTTGCAATCTGGTCCATGTCCATCCTTATCCTCTGTGTTGTTTGGGTGTAGTTGGACTCCACAAGTTCAAGTCTGGCGGTCAGGTGCTCCATCTGCAGCCCGCAGTTACAGCCTACACTTCGCATTACGGCTAACAAAAGAAGACGACATGTTTTACTAAAAATAATGTTTGGTATATCAGAACATCAGAAGTTGAATTACGCACACGCATTTGTAACAGGGCTGTCAAAGGTAGCGTGTTAGCGGCGCTAACTAATTTCATTAATTAGGTAAACATTTTTAGCGCAATTAACACGCTTCGTGGCAAGCCACGCTTCTTTTATAACTGACGGAGGCACTGCGCATTGTCCCCACACAAAGTTCTAAACATTATTCTGACCTGAGCACATCCACAGCAGTGCAATTCCAACACCATACAGCATATGTATGCTTTTGGGGTTTAAAAGGGAGCCTTTTCAGGCAGGTAAAACAATTTAGCGTGGGTGAAAGTTTTTTTGGACGAGTTAACATTGAGTAATGGCAGTATTGTTTTTTCAATCATTTGTAAATATACATCCTTGGAAATATTTTTGTTTTTGCCACTAATAGTTTGCCCTGTTTGGATTTGTGGCAAGAAGTAACACTTGACTTTAGATGACTTTACTATGCGTGTCTGCGTGATCTAAATAAACAGAAATACAAAGAAAAACAAGAAGTGGATATGCTTACTACTCACTTTGTAACTTTAATGCAATTTGCTGCATTTAAGTATGCTTGGAAATCCCAGAAAATACATTCAAAACATGCAAATTCAACTTAAACCCCTCATTGCTCGTAATAGATTACAATAATAGTGTTCTGCTACTATTAAAACATGTAGAATAAGGTACATTTTCAGACATCTTTTAGCTCGATTTAAATGTACAGTTAATTCATTCATTCATTTTCTATGCCGCTTATCCCAAGTAGGGTCGCGGGGATGCTGGAGCCTATTCCAGATGGCTTTGGGCGAGAGGCGGGGTAAACCCTGGACTGGTCGCCAGTCAATCACAGTGTACAGTTAATTTTGAGCTGTTAATACATGCAAATATATTTAACCCTGTCCTGTCATATATTTCTTTCAATAAAATACAGTAAAAATGTCCATATTTCAGACACAGTTACAAACAGTGATTAATTCATTTGACAACCGTGATTAATCCGAATAAAGAAAATTTAAAAATCCTTTGACAGCCGTAATTTCTGTTTATGAATAAAACAGGACTGTCACCACCAAAATGTTCCACTTACATGGTTGTGAACATTGCTGAGGAAAACGCGCCTGGTTCTTACACATCATCAGTTCCGCATTTGTCTGTTGCTGTTGCCGAAAGGAAATGGAAAGAACAATAAATTAGACAATTTTTAAACAAAGACAAAAACATGTACATATAGTACTGCATCTACTTCAAATATTGAAATTGTTAATGTACGCTTGCAGACATTTGCTCTCACCAGCCTTTTGTCCAAGTCTTGAATAACCATGGCGGAGATGTTAGAGATGTGTCGAATCTTAAGCAGGTCCCATTCATTGCGAGTCTTCTCAACCAGGGTGACGTTGAGTAGATTCGTCAGGTTCCGTCTCTGCTGCCTGAGTGCGACGTTCTCGATGGAGAGTCGGCTGAAGCTCTCCTCCAGGTCCTGTATGCGCGCTGTTGACGCGGAGTCCTGCGTCTTACCGTACACCAAAAAGAGCACTAGGCTGACTATGATGAGCGACTGAATAAGTGAGGAGAAGAAGAAGATGATCCTCAAGTAGTAGCCGCAGCTCTTGCCCTTTGACTGGTACTTCATCTTCTTTTGGGCCTGCGGGCTGTACTTGGAGACCTGGGAGTAACCGCTGCTGTACATGAGTGCTGGTGGGCCAAAAAACGCCAGAGAAGATGCACACGTTCCTCCTGGGACCGACAATGACAATCTTGACTTTTATCCAGCACTCAGGAGACCATCAGTCCATGCCTTGTACAGTTGGTGCCCCGTTGTCTGAAAAAGCTCTAGAAGCACTGGAAAAGTGGGCCAGACGTTTCCTTTGTGTGACGATGAAAACATGAGAATCGATCAGATTGTGGGTGAGGTGTAAACATGGGTAGGAATTTATAAACTGCTTTGGTCACACACTTCCCATGGTGGGAAGTTAGCTGAACTTCAGACCCCTCCCCTCATCAGTCTGCTGCACAGGGTGGCCATCTTTGCCAGGACCTTACACATGGTCTCTATGCATATGCACGGCATGACCAGTAGTAAGATACTGTATTTACAGCTTTTAAAAGCTCAAAGGAAGTGTCTTAGATGCTCAGATGTGCTTAATCACAGTTCTAATATGCACGAGAGATGGAGCAAATTGTCGTTAAGGGTGACATTCCGCAGACAGCACCTTCTGTTTCTTATCTCTTTGTGAAGCCATCAATCTCAGTGTGTGAAGCATGCCCTCCTCTGTGTGCCAAAAACATTTTTATGGGATCATGAACAGTGTTTTCCGGTGCACAGCCGGCCGGCAGGACAATGGCTCATATTGTTCTTGTGACGTTCTCAAAGGGAGGCTCTTTGATGCACCAAGTCTCAGTCCAACATGATGACGTGGGTAAGCGGCCCTCTGTCTCACAGGACGCGCGCACACACTCACACACACACACACACACACATTTCAAATGCAAAGTAAACGCTTTACAGTAACGGCCACTAGTTTTTTTTTTTCCTGCCAGGCATTGTTGACGTGCCAGGCCTCATCTTGACAGGAAGCGGTATTTCAGAGGAGATGCTGATGGACAAATGCGTATGTCGCTTATGGACTAGATTGCAGATAACAGGCGCCAACAAACGCAGGAGATCAGAGAAAATGCAAAACATAAACACTGTGGAGATTTAATTGAATCTGAAGAGGCTTGTTTGGATGTTCACGTAGAAACATCAGGTGGGGACAGTGCAGTGTATACGTGGGTGCTTGCCAATCTGGCTCACGCGGTGTTCATAAACCATGTCAAAGGACTTGTCTGCCTCTGTATATGATTGGAAATATTACATAAGAGTCAGATGAGCCAAAGTCTGAATGTTTTAGACAGGACACACCAGTCAGTATACTTGTTGGCTTAGCAAAAAAAATAAAAAATACAGAAAAGGTGACGAAAACCTAATGTGGTTCTGTTGGAATAGCCATATCCTAAAAAATATTTTTCTGTATTTTACTTAATTTGCACCAAAAATATTACAGAAACAGCACTAATATTAAACAATTTCTACAAACGTTAATAAACAGCCATTGATTTGTGAATACACAGAATACCAAGAAACTCAACTATGTATGCAGAGTTAAATTATGTAATAATTGCTTTTTTGCATGACAATACTTAGGAGTGGGGTATAAAGTGGGGTGTGATGTTTTGCAACAGTTTGCTTGTACTTCTTCAGAGCAAGTTCAGTCCAATCGTTCTCAATAAACAAAATCAGATGGCTTTCTGTACAGGCCCTGTCCGATTATTAAATGACAGTAAGTAATTTAATCAGCACACCTTTATTGGAATTTGTGCCAGTTTTAGTTTATCAAGCATCACTGTGAGTGGGGATTCCCCCAAAAATGAGACTTGTGGATGAACTCTCCAAAATTAACTACAGCTGCACTGTACAACGTAAGGAGTGGAAAGCGCTTAACAGATGAAAAAAAAGGAAACAAATTTCAAAAAAAATATCACAGCATCTATTCCAAATTTGTTAAAAAAGGAACAATTATTCAGAAAATGAAAACGATGCCCCATCTGAGCAAAAAACATCACCAGTGGGAAATTGATGACATTAATTCAGGGCAAACAAAAATGTTGTTTTTTGACATATTGAATTGTCTGTGATGAGTCAAGTAAAGCACCGCTATACAGATATGTGAGTTATGATGGGCTGTTTCATGTTAACGTTGGCCATGTCTTATTCTAATTTTACACAAAACATTTTTAAACACATTTTTTCTAAAAAGCCTTCATAATTCAGTGTTTAAATTATTTTTAAGTAAGCCCACACGTTGTTGTAACAGGTACACTTAAAAAAAGATTAAAACCTGTACAAGTATTGCGGCTGTGTCCTTTTTTTGCAACTCCAGAGCATTTTTCCTTTATTGGAAGAGGAGACAAAATGGCTCTTTTGATGTCCCAGGTTACCCACTGCTAAACTAAACCATTTCCTTGACCAGTAAGGACTGTAGAGTACAAGTCCTGGCTCACACTGCCACTCTGTGGAGAACTCCTATAACAACAGACACAATTGATGCGCCGTACCACATGGTGGTGAATAATGAATAATAAACAAGGAGCTGAACGGCACAGTTGACACAGAACTGGTGTGTGTGATCCATGAATCGAGCAATAAACGTTCTGGTTCAGGATGTCCTCTGAAGGAGTTTCATCAGAGGTACAAGCGGAGCCTTTCAGTGAAAATGAAAAAACAAAAGTCACCTGTTGTGAACCTTGCTGTTCAGCTTTGTGTTAGAGAACTACAGGTTGTGCAAAAAGTACTGAAACATTGATTTGTTGGACTCGTGCATTCAAAAGCTTAGAGAAGGTCAAATGAACCACTAGTAAAAGGTTTGTGTGCATTTTCGATTCATCCTGAAATTCAATCAATCAATCAATGTTTGTTTATAGAGCCCTTTACAATGCCAAAGGTGACCAAAGTGCTTTCCAATAAAAGTACAAAAAATACAAAATTACATAACATAATTCAACATACAATCAACAGTATAGTTAGTGTAAAGACAAAATAGACATGTGTCCATATTACTCAACGTTAAAAGCCATCCTGAACAGATTTAGATTTGAAAAGGGCGTAATCTGTGATGGTCCTCATCTCAGGGGGCAGTTTGTTCCAGAGTCTGGGGCCAGCAACAGAAAAAGCAAGACCACCCCAGCGTTTGAACCTGGCTCTGGGGATGTCCAGCAGACGATGGTTAGGTGATCTTAGTGGCCGACTCGAGTTTCGGACAGAAAGGAGTTCGGTCAGATAAGAAGGTGCAAGGCCATTAAGTGTCTTAAAAACAAACATTCAAATTTTAAAATCAATTCTAAAAGGAACTGGAAACCAATGAATTGTTAAAGGACTGGAGTGATGTGCTGACGCCCGGGTGTCTTCATCCTTCTCACCACTAGAGTCATCCTACACACCACCATCCTATGCTGTCTGGCTACACTCTCACCTAACACTGCTTTGCATTCACTGACCTCCTTCAGGTGACACCTTCTACACAAGATGTAGTCTACCGGTGTGCTCCTACCTCCACTCTTGTAGGTCACCCTATGTTCCTGTCTCTTCTGGAAGAAAGTATTCACTACAGCCATTTCCATCCTTTTTGCAAAGTCGACCACCATCTGTCCTTCTGTGTTCCTCTCCTGGATACCAAACTTGCCCATCACCTCCTCATCATCTCTGTTTCCTGCACCAATATGTCCATTGAAGTCCGCACCAATGACAACTCTCTCATTTCTGGGGATGTTCTGCATCACTTCATCCAGGTCTGACCAGAATTTCTCTTTCTTCTCCATCCTACATCCTACCTGTGGAGCATACCCACTAACAACATTGAACATCACACCTTCAATTTCTAGCTTCAGGCTCATCACTCTATCTGACACTCTTTTTACCTCCAGGACGTTGCTAGCAAACTCCTTCAAAATCACCCCTACTCCATTTCTCTTCCTATTCACGCCATGATAGAACAGCTTGAACCCTGCTCCTCAGCGTCTAGCCTTGCTACCGTTCCACCTGGTCTCCTGGACACACAATATGTCTACCTTCCTCCTCTGCATCATGCCAACTAATTCTCTACCTCTTCCTGTCATAGTTCCAACATTTAAAGTCCCAACTCGGGGTTCTAGACTCTTAGCATTCCTCTTCTCTCTCCTCTTACGGACACACCTTCCTCCTTTCCTTCTTCAAACATTACAGATAAATGACTAGAATTACAATTTATCCCTGTAAAGAAAAAAGACTTAGGAACAGTAACTAAAACTGGTGTTTGCACAGGTCTGACTCTTGTCACATGACAATTTCTTTCAACTACTATGTCTACATGCTGCCGGATGTCAGGATGTTGGGATCACATGAGGTTTGGTTAATTGTTAACTTGCTCTGAAGGCTCTGGTTACTCATATCGCATACTCATATAGTGGACACATGCAACACCAGGTGACTGGCACAAAGAAAGGGCTCTCTGTTACAGTGTGTGATATACAGGAGACAGAGCAGGAGTGTAGGGGAAGTGACAAATACTTCAGCCCGATGCCTCCTGGATGGAGCACAAATCAACAACCCTGCGCTAAATATCTGAAGGTGCACTGAAGCAGTGGAAACTCATCTAACAACAGATCTAATATTGTCAACGCTGAATATCACAGCATTACTGTCTTCTTTTAACGCCGCTTTTTGACGTGTTAGACTTGCAAAAGAAGAAAAAGCAATAAAACAGACAGAGTTAAGTTTATTTTGTGGTGCGATTTGCTGATGTCTCACGCAATGTTCACAGTGACAATTCAAGTTTATGTTTTAGATCTCCAAATACTCCAAGTTAGGCCGCACGGTGGTCGAGTGGTTAGCATGTTGGCCACACAAACAGGTGATCAGAGTTCAAATCTCTGTTGGAATCTCTGTGTGGAGTTTGCATGTTCTCCATGTGCGTGCGCAGGTTTTCTTCGGGTATGCCGGTTTCTTCCCAAATTAAAAAAAAGCATGCATGTTAGGTCAATTGGCAACTCTAAATTGTATAGTATGAATAATAATATGAATGGTTGTTTGTCTATATGTGCCCTGCAATTGACTGGTCACCTGTCCAGGGTGTACCCCGCCTCTCGCCCAAAGTCAACTGGGATAGGCTCCAGCAGACCCGCGAACCTAATGAGAATAAGCGGCACAGAAAATGGATGGATGGATATTCAAAATTGTACAAACTCCTCCAGAGTTTGTTTATATTCTTCTGTTTATATTTTTCTATAAAGTCAATACTCACATTCAAAAGAGTGAAGATTCCAGGGTGTCTCAGCTTGTTTTATATAGTTCACCTAATTATTAAGTTATTTTATTTCTTTGGCGATAGCCCATAATTTATTTAAGCCTTCTTCAATCGTTTTTGAAGTAAAGAGCACATAGCTTACTGGGGAACCTCGGTTTTTGTATGCCTTGGTCACATTTTTTGGTTTACGTAAAAAATTTACTGCAAAAATATGCCTCTGTTGGCGTACGTTTCATGGTTAACCTACAATACGGCACACGTTTTACATGCTAATAAACTGTGTGTGTGTGTACATACTGTAGTTTTATCACAAAACATCCCTGTTAGCAGCTTGGAAGCATGAAAACCATAACTGTAAGTCATTGTCCCTTAGCTCCATAGCCCGTCTAGGACATCAGCAGCAGTGGACTCTGTACTTTGTTGCTAAAACAGTTAAATTCAATTTTCATTTATCCCTTTCTTTCGTCATCAATATGCATTTGGAATTGTTTTCTGTATGTAAAACTATAATTATAAAACTAAAAGAAAAACAAGTCTGGAATTCATTGCACAGTTTACTATTTAAATGTGCCCAGACTTGAACGGAATTGGTCAAAAGAGCTTTTTGTTTTGCTGCACCCATGGGTTGGAACACCTTGAACAACTGAAAATGTCAGAACTGGTCTCAGCCAATGCTTTTCTTCTGTTTTACACACTAGGCAGCAAGGAATGGTTGGAGACCATTCTTTTTTTATTTTTACACTTGTGTGGCCATGAAGAATGGTCAATTTTTCCATAAGCCTGCTATAAAGGTGATAGTTCAACCCCTGTACGGACTAATTCAGAACAATGCTCCCTTGTTTTGTATTTAACTCTCCCCCCCCCCCATTCAACTTTCTTGTAACGCCAAGTGGCTGTGCGGAGCGTTGATAGTAAGAGGAATAAGGCGGATTGGAGTCTCAATGGTGTGATGTACTCCATCAGAGGTGGCTTAAAAGACAAAATGGTGAATGGCTGTCAGTTAATTCCCCTCTATCTGTGTCCTCAAACCAGCAGATGTTTTCCCTTTGACTCGCACAAAAGGTCTTTGTTTTTGTTTCCAGGCTCGTCCATTCCACAAAGGTCACAGGTCACTCTGGTCTCAGGGAGAAGCTGTCACGACAAGTCTAAACACCGACGGCCATCAGGGCATAATGAAAACATCGTCCCTGCGAGGAGGCTGCGCAGACGCCTCTTGATTACTTGAAGTCAAGACCTACTTTCCATATGTTGATGTGGTTAAAGGAAAGCTGCTCACACCCCGAGATTGAATTACATCTGCGTGGATGCCTCGGGGAGAGAGCTGGCCTAACTTAAGACATCCAGTCATGGGGTGGGTGTGACCCGATTTGCGGGGGGGACGGGCCTCTGTACGGACCTTAAAGGTTAACTCAAATGTTAAGTGAATCAATAGCTGACTGAGAAAGGCACCGAAATGCCACGTGATGAGGTTAAATGTCCAGCAATTCTGTAGCTTTGAGCCATCAGAAAACACTGAATGCATACATAATATTCACATAGCATATGAAATGAAGACAGCAATGTTGGTGAGTGCACGGGTTAGCTACTTTAATGTTTGACTATACTAAATGAATGTGCATGAACCAATTTGCTGAACTGCAGGGTTCCTGGTTTGGGCTTCTGTGTACATGTTAGCTTGTCATCTCAGCAGAAATATTTTGTGGTCTTCCATTTCTGGCTCCCCCAACACTGTAGCCTGTTTGGGTCAAAGGTCACGTCACTCCTGCCCCCCCCCGTGGTATCCATCACTCACACCCACTGAAGGAAGGAATGACAGACACGGAGAGTGTTTCGTTTCCTCACCAAGCACTGCCCACGTTCACTCTAAAAAGTCAGTTTCATTCAGATTTGTTGTGTTTAAACGTACTGACCGCCACATTAAATGCACAATCTAATAAAATAAAAGGATTAAAAATATATAACACAATAGTTCTCAGTAGAGGTTCAAGACTTTTGAACAATTGATGATGAATCAACCACTATTTTGGTATTTGTTTTTTTAATCTAAAAATGTAAAAATCCTTTGGTTTCAGCCTCTCAGATACGATTTTTAATTTATTTTCTTAGTCATCCATAAAAGCAGACCTATTATGTTTGTTTTACTTTTTTGAGCGAAACAAAATACTCCCACATATCAGCTTTAACTTTGGAAAACAATGACCATCTTTTACCTCTTTTATTTCATGTTGCGGTCTAAACCACTATCTGTTTGTATTTGGTTTATATTACTTCGGTTTGTCTAGGGCTGGGTTGGCAGCCTTTATTGTCAAAAGACCCATTTTGCATTCTCTTCCACTGAAGACAAATAGTCTGGCGCTGCCAAACATAGCCGAGCTTCTAAACATTCAAAGGTTTTAATCTTTCCTCATTTTACAACACCAGAATACAACAAGAGAACAACGGATGCCAACTAGTGGGGCCGTGCTCGTACGTGGGTTAAACTTCACTAGCTGACGCCTCAAAGGAATGTGCAGCTCGGTGAATTGATAGCCGGTTCCTCTTAGCTCGCTGGCTAACGCTGCTTCACTTAACCCTCAATGTGGTTTGAGCTTTGCGTGTGCAGTGCTTGTTATGAAAATGTCTTTCAACGTTTTTTTGCTGCTTGCTAATTTTTCGCCACATGTTAAGCATGCAGATACGTCGGCATTGTTGGCAAAAAAGACGGAGGAAACGGTCCATGCAGAATTTAACTTTCTATTTTCTTCTGAGGAATTTTATTTTTACCGTTCAACTTTGACTGTTTACCGCCATGGCAAACAGATGTCTTGACCGAACTCCACCGCGTACACCAGCTTCCCCTCGCACATCCAATCACCAGTCAGAACTCAGCCAGGTTGCATTGACGGACTTACAAATAGTGCAATATTTTTAACTCAAAAATGCACACTTTCCCAACTCAGGTGTTGAATAATATTCAAGCTCTGCAAAGGGAGCCAAAACAGGGAGGCTGCAAGTGGTTCCAGAGCTGCAGATTGCCAACCCCTGGTCCTAGGGCCTAACAGAATAATAATAAAGCTTCAGATTAATCACCTAAAAAAATAATTGTTACTTGCAGTCAAGGGTGTCAAGAGACACGGGATTGGGTCTACAAGAACGAGACGAGACCAGAGTTTACCATTGCTCTTGAGAAAAGTTTACTACATTAGCTTACCTTGCTCCTAACAAGGCTACAATCATCTGCACTGGCCCCGCCTCCACTCACTGAGACAAAAAACAACCAAAGGGCTCACTCTATTCATGCTGTTGTTCTATGGAACACGGCAAACAGACATCTATGCTCATGGCAATATTTTGAGGCCAGAAAAATGACCCAGTTCATTATCATTTATTGCAGGATTCTTTTTTATTTTATTTTAAATCGTCACAGGCCTGATGCCCATGAGACATTTTTTTTCTCGAGGAAAAATCCTGTCGGGTTTTCTTAGTGATGGCTTGCGCGACATTTCAGAAGTTAACTCTTATGTCCGTGTGTGCAACAGCATATGTACAGTAAGGGAACGGAGGTAATTATGTAAAAGGTACTTTTTGTTCCAGCAGGAGTAAAGGATAACTTCGTACAAAGCACAGATGTGTTTGTTTTGTCGTTACTACTGTTTGCTACTGATCGCCATCTTCTGTTACATGACCAACAAAAACACAGCCCCTTCCAAGGACTTTTCATTTGACAAGCCTAATCTTCAGCAACTGAACCAGAGACATTAAGCAGGTACAGCGGTCTAATTGGTGGCACTTTTATTCAAATTAACACTCTCCTCCCTCCCTCCCACACACACACCTCTCAGATGACCTATTAGCTGCACAAAGGCTACGACAATGCTTTTCTGTTTGCCAGGGGGTCAAGCTTGGTTTGGCTTTAGGAATGCAATATAGGTGTCTGTATGGGGTGGGGGAAGAATGACTTCAAGTCCTTGAATGCACCACGCAGATAAGACAACAGGTTGGTCAATCTTTCAAGGTGCTTTCATGTCTCCATATCTGTGACGGCAACCTCTCCTCCCAGTCAGCCCAAAGAACAGCGTATTTACCAGCAGATTCATGACTTATCTCTTATCCGGGGTTGTTCTGGGTGTTCTGCTCCCCTTTATCTGCATTTGACCTCAGGCTTTTTAGTGTGGCCGGGGTGCCAAAGGTCTGCTTGACCTCTGCCGGCATGCTCCACAAAGCACAGACACACGGGGCCTGAGGAACGAGCGGTGGCCATAAAACTTTCATTTTCCGGAAAATGAGGCGTACGCATACACGCGGTACCGACGTCTACATGAAATTGAGAGAAATAAAAAGTTCCTGCCGCCTGGCTAGCATGCAGTAGCTTTTTATGAGACAAAAGACCAGCTTGTTTGTGTTTGTAGCTGGGAGGGAGTGATATTGTGGTGATGTTTTTTTTAATGCCTCGGGGTCATGCTCTCTGCATCTCAGCAGTGCGATTCTCCACATTCTTGTGTGTGTGTGTGCTGCCCTACACAACCCACTCTCTTTGCTCTTTGACTCTAATGGCCATATAAGGCAGCATGCACCATGGCAACCGTGGGGCTTGAATAGTAGTGTCAAATCCCTGAGAGCATGCACGCACACACACACACACACACAGTCAGCCCCCTCCCCCTCTGCACACACTCCAACTCCCTCCCTCCCTTCTCTCTCTCTCTGGCTTGCTTTGCTTTATCTCTCTCTCTCATACACACAAATAGGTTAGAGGAAAAGAGACACACAAAGCGAGACCAGCAGAGAAGCGAGGAGAAAAAGGGAAAACGACCAGTGAAATCCAACTTGTCTGTGGCTTTGGATCTCCTCTTGAAAGATAATTGGCTGTCTCGACGGCAGAGAGAGACAAAGTAAGAGCACCCTTCGTTGCAACCCCCACCTCTTCTTGCCACAGGGGAAGGCTATGCACGCACACACACAGAAGATGAAAAGCAGCAGCTAGGCCGCACATCATTAGTTCTTGGTGGCCAAGCACCGACAAAAGGCTTGCAAAAGGAGAAGCCTGGAGAGTGAGAACTGCTGAGGCTTCTGGGAAGGAAGCGGCGCGGATGCTATCGTCAGCTGCGTCTCACAGCGAGGACAGCACTTCCTTGTGTTGAGCACACACCACCGTGTGTGTGTGTGTGTGTACATTTTAGAGGTCAACTCAGACAGTCTTTTTGAAGAGAAGACCAGAGCCACATGGAACAGCTTCACTTGTGGGAGTCACAATGGTTCTGAAAGGAATACGGCAGGGTCGGAAAGCCGCGCTTGCTCTTCAGACGGACGCAAGGAAGCGTATTTAAAGCTTCGCTCAATCGGAGGTAAGCAGGGCATCATTTGTATGGAGGTTGGGAAAGACGGAATTGGATGTAAGGCTACTTTAAGAGGGGTGGTCAAAACCTCGCCAGGCACCTCAAGCCCTATTTCAGCCATTAGCTGGAGCCTCTGTGTGTGTTTTTGTGCGTGTCTTTGCACTCCATTTTTCACCTCATGTCATTCACAAGAGCTTTCCTATCTCTCCACAGTCCTATCCAGTCCATAGGGGGGGGTCGTTGTTTTCGGCGAGGGGACCCTTGGCTGGTCTCGATCCGGATTCAGTAACGGCAGCAGCGCCAATCAGTGGGTCTGACAGGAGGGAAAAGACACATTGACATTCAGAGGCAGTGCAAAGCTCAAAAGTTGCAGCGCTCATACAGTTTCCAGGTCATAGAGCAGTGGGAGGAGACTGCTCTTGTTTTTTTTCCTGCCAAACACCCTCCTCCGGTGTTATTTTCCTCAGTGCCATCTGCCTGCTAAGCCTGGGCACAATTCTCTTCGGTTTTAAAGCGCCAAAAGAAAATCGCACGCGAGCCTCCACGATGCCGGGCTGCTGATATTCATGTTACCTTGACGGCGAGCAAAAATCTCGGCGTGCTCTTCCTCGGTGGTTCGGGAACCAAGCGATGGCCATGGTGAGTGGGGGCTGGGGCGATCCCAATGGCGGCACCAACGGACTGGGGGACAAGAGCTACCTGAAGAGGGAGGACGACGACGGCTCTCCCCAGGCGGGCGGGAGTGACATGGAGGCAGGGGAAGACGACAAGGCCTGCGTGTTGGACTGCGTGGTGTGCGGGGACAAGTCGAGTGGGAAACATTACGGCGTGTTCACCTGCGAAGGATGTAAAAGCTTCTTCAAAAGGAGCGTCCGACGTAACCTCAGCTACACGTGCAGGTGAGAGGGGCATGCCGGGAAATGTGCGGCGTCTGTCAGTGTTGGGCCGACATGTTTGTAGTTCTTTCACATTAGCATAACAGCTTGTCGTACTCATTAAAATTGACATACAATACAAACAAGATAGGTGCAATGAACTAATGAATATCGGAGAAAAGTATCTGTCCATCTTAAAAGCAGTGTATCCCAATATATGCTAAGGTATCTTCAGTATTTAAACAATTTATAATTTCACTGTAGCCCTAACCCATCCATCCATCATAATGTGTCATTTTATGTGTACAATACTACCTGGGGGCCCACCTTAGACCCCCCCCTGCCCTTAGTACTAAACATCACCCATTTGGAAAAGTCATTAAAACATGGGATTGTGCAATTTGGGCGGATATTGTAAACAATGTAATATCACCATCACATCTACTGTAGATTAATTTCAAAATATGCATTTGTTTTGCGACAAACGCTTCAGTTCTGAAGGCGAGGCCGTGGACAGACACACACGTGACGTCACGGTTTCGCGGAATGGTTTTGAATTAGCTCTGCTTCTTCCTACTTCTTTTCGGGCATGTTGAATTGGGGAAGTACAGACACGTCAGCCCGTATGACTTGCTTAAGCGTGTTGGGAATGAAGTAAACCATTACCATATCACTGGTATTAGCTGCTGCAGTTGGTCTTGTTACACAACAGTAGAGAAAGAGTGGGGGAGCATTTAGTTTGATGGGTTATGCTGTGCGGTTTGTAGCGTTTCGGAAAATGAGGAAGTGCCTGTTGGCAAGGCAAACATGCTGGTCGGGTGTCAAATGTCCTGGAGGAGCAAAGAAAGAATCAGAAAACGCTGCCCTTCCTTTTTTGAATTTAGGGCCACACAAAATGAAATTGTCTATAACTGGACACACTGCACCCACCGTGGGTACAGTGAACAAAATGGACAGAACAAAATCTATATGTATGTGTGTTTTGTGTATCTGCCGGACCTTGAACGCACCTTCTTCGTTCTTACAAGCTGAAGGACTACTATACTGTATACTATACTTTACCCTTTATATAAATATATGAATATATATACACACATTATATAATTTCTTCGTTCTTACAAGCTGCAGGACTACTATACTGTATTTTACCGTATTGTACATATATATAAATACATGTATTTATATATACATACAGTATGTAGATATATATCTATTCATTCATTCATTTTCTACGCCGCTTATCCTCATTAGGGTCGCGGGTATGCTGGAGCCTATCCCAGCTGGCTTTGGGTGAGAGGCGGGGTACACCCTGGACTGGTCGCCAGTGAACCGCAGGGCACATATAAACAAACAAACATTCACACTCACATTCATACCGATTAAAAATTTAGAGTCACCAATTAACCTAATATGCATGTTTTGGGAAAGTGGGAGGAAACCGGAGTACCCGGAGAAAACCCACACAGGGAGAACATGCAAACTCCACACAGAGATGCCCAACGGAGATTCAAACCCTGAACCTCCTGACTGTGGTACCAATGTGCTACCCACTCGACCATCTTGCGGCGATATAGATCTATAATTTATATTTTTCTATATCCTTATATATAAAGGTAAAAATACAATATAGTAGTGCTGCAGCTTGTAAGAACGAAGAAGGTGCATTCAAGGACCGTCTA
The DNA here is from genome assembly GCA_024372805.1 of Oostethus manadensis. Lineage (NCBI taxonomy): Eukaryota > Metazoa > Chordata > Actinopteri > Syngnathiformes > Syngnathidae > Oostethus > Oostethus manadensis. Next base: position 153,123 of record QODF01000236.1, on the reverse strand, counting down.
ACTGTGGGACAAATACGGCAGACACACAGAGCATAATCAACAAAAATATTCTGGCTCGAAAAGGAGTGGGAAGAAGACTAGCTTATTTACACCCACCCCCTCTTCTTAACAGTAAAATGTTTATATAATATGCAACATGTAATACGTCATGATACATGATCAATTTCTTTCACCTCGCAATAATGTAGTACACTACATCGCATCAATACTAATGTGTCATCACGCATTATTATACCGTCGTCATATATCAACATATCAGTCATGTATTATGACTAATTATTGGATTTTTATATAATTCATATGCATGTTGGTTAGTAGCGTCGATGGTAATAATAATTAGTTTGGATAGAATGTGTCTTGCATTAAAAAGGGCAAAGCTGCTGCCAGCAAGGGGCTGGTCCCTTGGCCAACAGTCCTATGATGTGCATTAAGAGAGAAAAGATTTGGAGTTCCTCAGCAAGATGGTGGATGATCTGCTGCAACCGAGCGTCCACATGTCTGCCCTAGTCTGGTGATTGAATTGTACAGTACGAGTGTCTGATCCTGTGCATTAGAAGAGACAAGATTTCTGTCCCTTCTGTTGATTGAAAAAGTTTGAATGTGTCTTCTTAATGCCTAATGTTTGTATTTTAGTTCATGTTGCTTAATTTAAGCAAAAACATGCAACATTTGCCTAAATATGCACATTTTTGACTAATAGGCTGTATTCAACCAAGAAACAGGACGATTTATTCATATATTTTTGAAAAGTGAAGACGAGAAATTCAAACCGCAATGCGGCGAGGGACGACTGTAATCTTTTTTTCTGTCATTCATGAAATACTTACCTGTCGATCTTATATCTCCATCTTTCCAGGTCTAACAGGGAGTGCCAGATTGACCAGCACCACCGCAACCAATGCCAGTACTGTCGCCTCAAGAAGTGTTTCCGCGTAGGCATGCGCAAAGAAGGTATCTATTTATCCATAATGTTGGCGGGCAACCGTCCTTCGCGTACGAATTTTCTGTCCAAATGTTTGCGGGGCACGGCACACGCTGTCGTGGCTCAGCTAACTGTGTCAGCTCAGCGCCGCGCCCGAGCTGGCTTAATCTGGCCCGTGTCACGGAGACAGAGACAAACGCTTGAGCTAAGACACTGGAGTCCCTTAGCGTTAAGCCTCTGGTTGAAGCTGCACAAACCCTTTAGTCACAATCCAATATGGGAGCTGACTCCATGTGGTGCAGCTGAGCTGACGTATCGACGGGATGCTGGTAAACGTGCAGCAGCTAGGAAATATTCTTGTTGAAATGCACTTTCAGTCAGTGCGTTGGAGCTTTAGTCGATGTCGTGGACAGTATCTGCCACGTGTGTGTTGTTTACTTCACGCGGAACGTAAAGCATGTTAATGAGGCGCTTTATTGCTCCCTGTGGAGGATTTCTCTCGGTCTACGGGGAGGTCAGAGGTCAGGGTCGGCCACGGAGCAGCATTCCAGAGGATGATGTTTCTTTATGGGGAGAAAGGGATACATAGCGTAGCACTGTATCATTGTTTGATAACATGTATCCAGTAGTACATCAAGAGTGTTCAACTTGTACCCGATTTTTCTTTTTGGAAGAAAAGATGGCTAAGCAGGTTAAGGTTCTTTTCTTAAAATCTGATACACAACGCTGACTGAACCTGGTTTTAACCCCCCCCCCCCTTTTGTTTTCCAAACCCCTCCTTCGCCCTCATCATCTTTCTCCACTCTGTTTACTTTTATTTCATATCCACAAACTCTCCTCCTATGTTCTCCTTCCCCCTTGGTCCCCCAACCAAACTACAGCAGTTCAACGCGGTCGCATCCCACCCCAGCCTAGCCTCAGCCCGACCCTTACACCTCTAGGTGGCGCCAGCGGCCTGGGAGGCGGTGAATTCTACAACAACAACAACAACAACGGGGGGAGCGGCGGTGGGCAGCCCGTGTCGGAGCTCATCTCCCAGCTGCTCAGAGCCGAGCCGTACCCAAACAGCCGCTACGGGCACCAGTACAACCAGCAGGCGGGTCCTGATAACGCCATGGGCATCGATAACATTTGCGAGTTGGCAGCACGGCTGCTCTTCAGCACGGTGGAGTGGGCGCGGAACATCCCTTATTTCCCTGAGCTGCCTGTGTCCGATCAGGTGGGTAGAAAGTTCACAATGGATGAATACGCGGAATGTTCTTATCTCCTGTTGAACTGCCGCTCTGTGTGGACGTAGCTCAACCTTAACAGCACCTGTGCTGGATGCAGCCAAGAAGTTTGAATGAAAACTCCATTGAAATGTTGTGCCTCTGATTAACACTACTCCCAGGTGGCGCTGCTCAGGCTGAGCTGGAGCGAGCTGTTCATCCTCAACGCGGCCCAGTCGGCCTTGCCGCTCCACATGGCACCCTTGCTGGCCGCGGCGGGCTTCCATTCCTCGCCCATGTCGGCAGAGCGCGTGGTGTCCTTCATGGACCAAGTGAGGGTGTTCCAGGACCAGGTGGACAAGCTGACCCGACTGCAGGTGGACTCAGCAGAGTACAGCTGTCTAAAGGCCATCGCACTGTTCTCACCAGGTGACTGAGCTGTCTTTGTTGATACAAAACGTACTGCGGCGCCATGTTGTTGTTTTTTTTTTGTAAGCACTCCTGCCACCTACTGGACAGTTAAAATTAGGTCAAGTTATTAGTAATTAGTCTGTCATGTTTACGTGCGCATAAACGCAATTACCATATCCATGTTATGCATGGATGTTTGATTCATTCATTCATTCATTTTCCATACCACTTATCCTCATTAGGGTCGTGGGGATGCTGGAGCCTATCCCAGCAGACTTTGGGCGAGAGGCGGGGTACACCCTGGACTGGTCGCCAGTCAATCGCAGGGCACATATAGACAAACAAACATTCACACTCAAATTCATACCTATGGACAATTTAGAGTGGCCAATTAACCTAACATGCATGTTTTTGGAATGTGGGAGGAAACCGGAGTACCCGGAGAAAATCCACACAAACTCCACACAGAGATGCCCAACGGAGATTTGAACCCAAGCCCTTCCAAATCTCCTGACTGTGTGGCCAATGTGCTAAGCACTCAGCCACCATGCGGCCATATATATATCTGTGTATATGTATATATATATGTGTGTATATATATATATATATGTATATATGTGTGTATATATATGTGTGTATATATATATATATACACACACACACACACCTTATACATATGTACAGCATATACATAGTATATATAGTATATACACATAAATACACACACACACACACACACGTGTGTATATACATATACATATATATATATATATAGATTATAGCTCCCTCTAGTGGCAAATTACTAATTGTTCATTACTAACTTAAAAACTTCCTGGTTCTAAAATGTGGTATTTGAGTGTCTTCATACTGTGAAGATGATATTTTACATAATAGTGAACACACTATTACAAAATACATTATATTGTATACTGTATGTATTTGGTCATTTTCAGTATTATTTGCACTACTATTCTAAACATGCTAAAAGCCTAGTTTTTATGGAAAGCTATGCACTGTTTGATTAATAATAATTGTATTCTATTCAAATAACTGAGCTGCTGCAATGACTGCAATCACTGACTCAAAAGACAGCCAATGATGGTACAATTAGACTGTTCCAGAAGGTGGGACTTAAACAAGCATTAATATAATATAATAGGCTGAGTGGGTAGTAGGTTGGCCTCACAGTCTGGAGGTTCCGGGTTTGAATCTCCGTTGGGCATCTCTGTATGGAGTTTGCAAGTTTTCCCCGTGTGTGTGGGGGTTTTCTCCGGTTTCCTCCCACATACCAAAAACATGCATGTTAGGTTAATTGGCGACTCTAAATTGTCCATCGGTATGAATGTGAATGTTAGTTTGTCTGCCCTGCAATTGACTGGCAACCAGTCCAGCGTCTACCCCGCCTCCCGCCCAAAGTCAGCTGGAATGGGCTCCAGCATACCCGCGACCCTAATGAGGACAAGCGGTATAGAAAATGAACGATGAATGAATTTCATAATGCACTACATTTTTTTCTCTGTTTTCATCAAACCAAGGCATTTTTCCCCCTAAGAAACAATGTAAATCCTTTTAATCCATCCATGCCAATATTAACAAAAAATAAATTTTAGAGAATTATAGTTTTACATGCAGCAAACAACGCACAAAAATTATGAATGATATTGAGTTCATTATTAATGATGATTTTATTATAAATGGAACTTATTGTGGATGTGGGTTCCTATACATCCTGGCGAGGTCGATTTCAATACAGTTTATAATTTTTATCAAATTGCAACTTTTATTGCCCCATGGCGGGTTCTTTAGTAGTCGCACACAAAAAATGCACACTCAGTGATTCATCAACACTTGTTTGGGTTGTCGAAATCATGGAATGATACAATTCAGGGCAAATGGAATGGTTTCTTACGTGCAATACTTTGCAAAAGTGTGCGAAAACAGAGGAAATTTTTTGCAAATTGCAAAAAATGAAAACTGGGGCAAGTGCCGGTGGAATGCACTTTTCAGGTGAACTTGTCCAAGTAAAAGTATTTTACCGGCCTAATAAAGATATTAATGATGCTTTCCTGACTGTTGCAGCAAACCAGTAAAGAAATGTATTGCTGGATAGCCCGTTGAGATGAACCATCTCGTTTTCAAGGGGGTCCAACATAAATCATACAATACAACAGCACAGTCACATATTGTTTTAAATAAAAGGGACAGTTAAAGTACATGCATTTGAAAGTGAATGTCTTTGTCTATTGAGAGGTAACCATTTGAAATACTTATATATGGAGCAGTGTTGAGTTTGACATGGGCACCTTTACAATAAATCTGCATAGGCAGTTGTAAATGACATTTAGAGGTCTGAGACTGATGCTCTGATAAACAATGTCAGCATAGTTCTGAGTAGGAAGTATGGCTACGTTACAACTAAATTTGTTTGTGATGGATGCAATGTGCCACTCAAAAGAAACTAAAGGATCAATCCAAGGGCCAAGATATTTAAATGAGGTGACTTGTGCAAGTGGTGAGCAATCCATAGAAGAAATGGATAAATGAATATATAGTGTACACAGTAAGTGTACCTGAAAATTAAGAGAATATTTTTGGAAGGTGGTTAATGAAAATGGTAAAGAGAAGTGGTCCGGGGAATGAGCCTTGTGGTACTCCCTTCATGAGAATTGCATTGGCAGAATTATGCCCATTAAAACGTACACACTGTTTTCTATTATGAAGATATGAATTGAACCAGAGTAAGCTAATTTAAGTAGTAAATAACGGTCAACCGTGTCAAATGCCTTTGTTAGGAAGAAATATTGCGCCAGTGAGTTGGCTGTTTTCAGAGGAAGTATACACGTATGTGAACTTTAAGAGCTGTGGTTGGGTTTGAAACCAGACTGGAATGGGGATAAAATATTGGTCACAGTGATATATTGTGATAGTTGATTGAAAATTAATTCTCCAAAATGTTTTGCCATAGAGTTAATAATAGAATTTGGACGGTAATTGTTGATATTGCTGTAGTCGCCTTTCTCCCAACGCTGACTAAACGTGTTCTCCTCATGTCAGCTCATCACGACTCTTTATGTAACCGGCCCACGCCATAAAGTAACTCACTCCTCCTCTCCCCCGCTTAGACGCCTGCGGTCTGACAGATCCAGTCCACGTGGAGTCTCTGCAGGAGAAGGCTCAGGTGGCTCTGACGGAGTACGAGAGGATGCAGTACCCGAGTCAGCCTCAGCGTTTCGGCCGCCTTCTTTTGCGTCTGCCAGCTCTGCGCGCCGTGCCCGCCAGCCTCATCTCCCAGCTCTTTTTCATGCGCCTAGTGGGGAAGACCCCCATCGAGACACTGATCCGAGACATGCAGCTCTCCGGAAGCTCCATCAGCTGGCCCTACGTGCCGGGGCAGTAGAACCTCCCCGATGGATGAGGCTTCCGTCTGGGATTAGTGACGACAAGGACCCACTGGAATCTCCTGACTCATCGCTGTCCATCTGTGTGGTTATCCAACTGAGGTGCCAGCTGGCTTTCATATGTACTGTCATGTAACCGCTCCCGCCCCCACGAACAAGTCCTCTGTTTCCACACGGGCCTCCTGAGAAGACACAGACTCAATGCCAGCCCATTGGCTGTGCTGCCGTATTTAGCGGACTAAACGTCCCGCGGTCCACACGACAATGCACCGTCACGGGCACGCATGGTACGGACGAACTGAGCACACGCTGCTCTGTGGGGTTTTCTTGTGGGAGAAAAAAAAAGAAGTTTGAAAAACCATTTGAAGTTACAAAAAAAAACAAGGAAAATTTCACCAAAGTCCATCCTCAGACTGATGCACAAATCGAAAAAGAGGACTGACTTGAACATCAGATGGTCAATGAAGTCATGCACAAGGCTCGTGGTCACTGTAGTTGCCAATAATTAGAAGAGAACAGACTAATACCTCACTAGACTTCCGAATGCTTTAATCTGATACTTCAAAACATGGGAAACAAAAACCTCTGTAAAATGTTCCTCACCAGAAACCGCCTTCTTTTTGTCAACTGCCTTGTTATTGGGTGCAATTTTGAGACTCCACCTTTGTCGCTCCTTTCGCAAAATACCGGGAATGCACATGAAGAAAAGCGGGATCAGGCGCCGTTTGAAAATAATAATAAAAATGAGATGAATGAGTGTCGCTGGGGATGAGAGTTTATAACAAACACTAAAGAGTTTACGTTCAGCAGTGACCCCTTTTGGTTTGTGTTGACGTGTGTGCGCGCGCGCGTGTGTGTGTGTGTGTGTGTGTAAATAGCGGACAATGTTGATTTGCATGGTTAGATTCCTTTTTCGGATCTTTTCTAAGTTGGGCCATCCCGTTCACGTAACTGTTTGCTTTTGAATATTAAAAATGTTGCTTCCTCTGTTAATGTGTTTACATGAATATACCTCTCTCTAAAGACCCAGACATTATGGCTAAGGATCGCTGTTCTGCTGTGAATAATGTGAGGCGACATTTCATTGGTTGATAATCTGCACAAGGAGGATGTTTAATACCAAAATGCCACCCATGGTGGAACAAGGAGGCCCCTGATTCACCACCAGGACTTACCTCAAGCTAGTAGTTGCATTCTTTTGTTAAATTATAGAATCACTGACACAAATCTAAATAGTTTCCTTCTTGCTTTAATTGCCCGGAGGGCCCTAAACGTGAGCTTCTTTTAGTCAGCAAGCCATGTCGTTTGTTAAGTTTGGATTCAGTCCTTTTTGTGTTCTCGCGTTTTGATTGGTTTGTGTATGACAAGGTGATTAAAAGAATCAAAAGATGGCATGTGTGTCTTTTTGTTATGTATGTTTTTTTCCCAAACTGGTTGAAGAATAAAGTGTTGTAATTACAGCTGTATCACGAATGCCAAATAAACACATGCACCACAAGCCTCTAAGGCAGGCGTGTCCTAACTTTTTCCACCGCAAGGATGCAAGGGCCTCTTGAATATTTTGAAAAGCAACACAAATGCAGACATGCTAAGTTAAAAATACAGTATTTTAAGAAGAAAAGGGCATCTTAGCTTTGTGATATACTGTAGGGGCTAAATCATATTAAAATAATCCCTCGTCTGTCGCGGGTGTCAGGTTCCAGACACCACCGCGATAGGTGAAAATCCGCAAAGCAGAGTATATAAATCGAAGGGATATTTTTTCATAATTTTGCCTATTCTTTTTTTAATCTTTATAAAATTAAGTTTTTGTAAACCCTCCCAACAATTATAAACGCTTTATACAGTCTTAAACAATTTTGAATACTAAAATTACTTTTACATGCTTTAGGTAAAAGAAAAAATGACCCATCCCTCTATCCATTTTCTATAGCGCTTATCCTCCTTAGGGTCGCGGGACAAAGATTATCGCTTTTAATAACAAATAATTACAATTGGAAAAAAATATAAGACGTATCTCCTTAGAAACCCGCGATATAAAGAGGAGACCGCAATATAGATTTTAACATATTGTTTAATTTGCGATATACGGAGAGCGCGATAGGTGAACCACGATATGGCGAGGGATTACAGTAGTATGAACTTAAACCCATGTTTGAGATTTTTACTTTTTCCCCCCAAATATTTCAACTTTCCTAAATCTTTGTAAATGTTATTTTCATAATACTATGAGAATTTGTTCCCATAATATTTTAACCTTTTTTCCCCAAAATTATTTCCCCCAACCTAGTTTTCCAACAATAAAACATTTGTTTTGTTTCTCATAACTTAAGAAAAACAGATTTTTTTAAAATATTTAAAATCTATGATACTAAAATGACATTTTTCCTCATATTACAAGTTAAACATTTTGTCATTACAATATGAGTTTATTCTTACAAAATTAAACTATTTTCTTTTAACCTTCTCTTACATTTTATTCTCATAATTGATGAATAAATATTAAAAAATGATGTTATTTTTCCTCTTTTTCTGATGATGTTATCATAAAATGACTTTACCACGATGTCGAGAGTGATGACTATACATCAAAGTCTTCTTTACGGTTAGGTGCTGATCACCATCAGCACCTAACCGGTTGTGGGGGGGCGTGTCTCTATGCAGCTCTGAGCATTGGTGGTGGTGGTGTGGTGGTGGGGTGGGGGAAGGTAGAGGATTATGGATCTGACCCTCCCCTACTGACCAATTACAACAGAGTAGGCGTGGTCAGAGGGGGAGGCTGCAGAATCCGTCAGCCAAGAGCAGAAGAATGCTAACTTTGTACACAACTTGACCTTTATGCAGCATTTTATTTAAAGAAACCTACTAGTGTCCCACTGAGACCCAATATATTTTTAAAGCCCCTTTAAAATCCAGAATATTAATGAACACTGTCGGACGTGTTAACGACCTCGGTCAAAGTTCTTTACCAGCCGTTTGATGTGGAAGAGTTTTTGCCGGAGTTCTTTGCTCTCCCTTTTCTTGGCTTGGTAATCTGGCGCCTAGAAAAGACATAAAAAAATCCTTAAACTATAAATACACTTTATGGTTAAAATATTACACAACAAAGAGACTTCAATTAATTAATCAATTTTACTGCCAAAAATGTGACCCCACTTTGTCCAAACTGCACCATCCAACACACGCTACCAAATAGACAAATATGATTAAAAAAGACTAACATAGCTACAATCCATGTGCACATTTCCACTCACCCTTTTCAGCTCTTTCAGTCGGTTGTACTCGTCGGCTACACCCTAAGAATGAAAATACAGATGAATGTAATAAATAATACGTGCTTAAAGAGCATGTTTTTCTTCTTGCACTCAAAATTATTCAGCTCCCATTGCGAATTATATTTACAAAACCAATTGAAATAGTCACGGTTGTAACTTTTAAAATATTGAAGGTCTATTTTGCGAATAAATGTCATCTGAAAACAAAAACAAGCAAATGTGACACTTTTGTTTACACTGTAGTAGATGGTCAAAAAAGGCCTGTCATTCAAATTTTGTTCACAAATTTGTCTACATCTGTGGTGGTAACTCATAATTCATCTTAAAGTTGTAGCATACCAAGATGCCGATAATGGCATGATTACTGCACAGGTGTGCCTTAGGTCGTCAGTGTGTAGTTTTACTGTGTTTTAAGGGGGTCTGAAAATACCTTAAATACCGTACAGAGTAGGGATACTCGGCTCGGTGAGTCCCCGATTAGAATCGGCCGATTTCGGTAAAATTCATGTGATCGACACATGCAGAAAAATGCCTTTCAAAGACGGTCCCGGAAAACGATCGGCGTTAGGCCTTTGTCCCGTATTGTCGCGAGAATCAAAAGTAGTCTGTGAAACGTCAATGGCCAAAGGCTACGCCAATCGCTGTGATGGTTGCTCATTCCCTTCTCAAACTTTTCGTGCACCTTTGTTTACATGCTTTGCCTTGCTGGCAGCTTGCTAGAGTTAGCTGCCTTGCTTCTGTTTTTCAAACTCCAAATGTGACTTTATACCACAGAGACATTTTGTTTTTCAAACAAACAAGCAATCCGGTTAGTTTGGAGCTCGTTTTAGTCCCAAGGGGCAGTGGATCTCATGTTCATGGGGTTCATTGCCTACTAAATTTTTCAAGTGGTACTGAACAATTTTGCCGTCTTGTTGTCATTATACTAATTATGTCTGGTCCTCAAAACGAGTCGTAACTCCTTTGCAAAGGAAAAAAAGGCTCAGGTACAGAATGACTACATTTAAATGGCTATAGGCTATAAGGCTACCTGGTATTTGATGGAGCCCTCGTCCAGCGAGTCCAGTTCTTGGCTCAGTTTATGAATCTGGTAACAAATGTCGCCCATTTCGTCACATAAACTTTTATAGCAAGCCCTGGTGGAGTCAAACTCTCGCTTGTACTGCCGCCGTTGCTGGTTAGAGATTATCTCTGGGTAGCGCCTGAATGGAGGAAAGAAGATACTAAGTGTTGGCACAATTAAAAAAACATGAACACAAACAGGCCTCCCTTTCAGATTGGCTTGTGGGTAAATACATTAAATATTCATCAAATACGTATTTTGTAACAAACTTTTAATGACTATGCTGCTGGTGTTCTTTGAAACTTATTGAAAATACCGAATTTCATGTAGCTAAATGGATGTGTTATGGTGGTTGACCTATAGTGGTTTGAAATAGTGGTTGCCCCTTCCGGATTTCTTATTTTTTGCATGCTTGTCCCACTTTGATGTTTTAGATTATCAAACAAATGCAAATATTAGTCAATGACAACACAACTGAACATGAAATGCAGTTTTAAAATGAAACTTTTATTATTAAGGGAGAATAAATCCAAACCTACATGGCCCTGTGTGAAAAAGTCATTTCCCCCTTAACCTAATAACTGGTTGGGCCCCCCTTAGCAGCAAGTCTCTTACAGCGCTGTGGAGGAATTTTGGCCCATTCATCTTTGCAGAATTGTTGTCATTCAGTCACATTGGAGGCTTTTACAGCATGAAGCGCCTTTTTAAGGTCATGCCACAGCATCTCAAAAGGATTCAGGTCAGGACTTTGACTAGGTCACTCCAAAGTCTTTATTTTGTTTTTCATCAGCCATTCAAAAGTGGGCTTGCTGGTTCTATTTACCACAGGCAGTCTTCTAAATTCCAAAAGCAGCAAAACAACCCCAGACCATCACACTACCACCACTGTATTTTAGTGTTTTTCTGAAATGCGGCGTTACTTTTATGCCAGACGTACACACCTTACAAAAAAAGGTCAACTTTTGTCTTGTCAGACCCCAAAGTGTTGGGGATCATCAAGATGTTTTCTGGAAAAATTGGCACAAGCCTTAATGTTGTTTTGGTCTTGGAACTCTGCCATGCAGGCACTTTTTGCCTAATCTCTTTGGTGGATTCATGAACACTGACCTTAACTAAGGTAAGTGAGGCCTGCAGTTCTTTGGATGTTGTTGTGGGGTCTTTTGTAACCTCTTGGATGCGTTGTCGCTGCGCTCTTGGGGTAATTGTAGTTGACCGGCCATTCCTGTGAAGGTTCACTACTGTTCCATGTTTTCGCCATTTATGGATAATGGCTCTCACTGTGGTTTGCTAGACTACCAAAGCATTCACTTTTTCTCCCTTAGGAATACAAAGTTTCATTTAATAATGGTATTTACTTTTTAGTTGTGTTGTCATTGACTAATATATAAATGTGTTTGATGAGCTGCAACAAAGTGTGACAAACATTCAAAAAAAAAATCTGCAAGGGGGCAATCACTTTTTCACATCACTGTATCTTTTGCAACAAAGCTGAGCGGGTGCTCATTCATTGATTCATTCATTCATTCATTTACTGTTCAGGGTCACATTCACACATGTCGACAATTTAGAGTGTCCAGTGAATACAAAGCATGTTTTTGCACCGAGGGAGAATAGGACACACATGGGAGAGTATGAAAAATCAACAGAGAGGCATAAGTGGTGCGGTGTGCTAACCACACTTCCACCACCAACAAACCATTAGTATTAATGAGACATGTCCAAGCAGGATGTAAAGCAGGTGAAGTGGAGTCACCATGGCAACAGCAGCAACACTATCTTCTTTTTCAAGGCAGTGTGTCAGAAAATGTTGTTTGCTATTTCTAGGTAAAATGACATTTTCTGTGTAACAGCACGCTCAATAACCCACTTGTAGAGGTCTTGGTTTTGGTCCTGCTCATTAGTGGTATCTCCTCCTGTGGTGTAGCCTGTTTCGTATTGGGACTCCACCATCTCCTGTGCAGCACTTCTGTGCCCTCTGTTGCTCTTCTGAGCAAGAGGAAACAGTTTCCTGTGGTTGTCAGCATCATCGGAGGAGCTGCTGCTGTGGCGATGCTCAGCCTCCTGGTGCTTCCTGCTGTCTGCTTGAAAGCTACAAAAAAAATACAACACAGATGGTTTGTTCCTGAATTTGCCTCACATGTATGTTTATATCCTACAAATGATACAATTAACACATTTTAGTACGCCTCTAATGCTTCGGAGTGTTCGATTCCTGTGGAAAACAAGACAACAGTAAATACTCATAAGTATTGGGACACCCGGCTATTACAACTACAACAAGTAAAAATGGAAGAAACTATGGAGTTGCTCCAGCCTGTTGTATTTTTCTCCAAGGACTTTCTGCAAGTGGGTAGCATGTTGGCCTCACAGTCAGGAGGTTCTGGGTTTGAATCTCCGTTGGGCATCTCTGTGTGGCGTTTGAATGTTCTCCCCGTGCGTGCATGGGTTTTCTCCGGGTACTGCGGTTTCCTCCCACATTCCAAAAACATGCATGTTAGGTTAATTGGTGACTTTAAATTGTCCATTAGAGTGTGAATGCTTGTATGTCTGCCCTGCGATTAACTGGCGACCAGTCAAGGGTGTACCCCGCCTCCCGCCCAAAGTCAGCTGGGATAGGCTCCAGCATACCTGCGACCCTAATGAGGATAAGCGGTATAGAAAATGGATGGATGGATGGACTTTCTGGAAGAAAATATCGCTCCTGTCTTGCCTTGGTTGTTTTATGTTGTGATTTACTGTTTTATTATTATTATTATTTTTATTAAGTTTATTATGACACTTTTGTCGTGAATATCTCTTGGAGATGATCAATCTATCTATATTTTTAAACATCTAACATTTAAAGCAGAGAAAAGAAATATGCAAATATGTGGGGGAGTGAATGCCCAAACTGCAAATAGCTGTACAAGTCTATATATCAATGGGTCTACTCACACGTCGCAGTTCAAATTTCCCTCACTGCGGAGAAGGACTGTATCCCGGTTGCAAGACGCCAGACTGTTTTCCCCACAGAGGTAGTATTCAGCTTTCTCCGATACAACAACAGTTGGTGCCTGCTGGGTGCTGCGTCCCTCCCCAACATGGTTTACCTGACACACACGACAGACTCTAGCAAGAAGCTATTTGCACACAGTAAGAGCAGTAAACATGATTTCATCATTGCTTTGTGAGCACAACTTTGGGTGAGTCGGCACATGGCGCACATTGGGCAGTAGTATACTAAATCCAATTTTTTTCCGAAAGCTTAAAAGAAGAATGTGAACATTTTCGCATCTTGCAAATGCGTCATCATCCCGCATGCCCCAGATGCAACAGAAAAGTGCACTGTGTCTGTGGTAATCTGCTGTCATAGGACAAATTCCATTATTGATGGCTTCTAGTCTTTGACCTATATCTGTCTTAGAGAATGTGTGGATAAAGTATCCGTGACATAGATCGGAGGAACACTCACATGGGATGATAAAAGAAGATCATCCAGCAACTGAGTCCATGTTGTAACTGGGAATTTAACATTTAATAATCTGAAGTAATGTCAACTAAAGTACGTGAAGTTTTTGACTAAAAGGTTTCCCAACTAGTTCAACTTTATTCTTGTAAATTTTATTTTTGTAATATTAAGACTTTATTCTACACATTTTTTCACAACCTAATCCCCCCCCCCCCCAATTTGGGGGGTACTCATAATATTATTTTTGTTTGTTGTTTTATTCTACACTCGTATTGGAACTTCGTCTTGTAAATTTCTTACCTACCTTCAGTGTGTTAAGTTGCTGTGTGATGATTTTAGTGTTCTTTGTAGGATGACACCGTGAGTCAGACTGTTATGTTGAGTAATGATCTCCTGTTATTTCCAAGGAGTTGATAAGCTCGTTGTGCGTTTTATAGATATGGATCATGATTGGTTTCTGCTAAATAAAGAGTTACATGTTCATCACGGACTCATGAGTGCCACAATACACCATTTTACAACATAGACGTATATGCACAAATCTGTTTTTCTCTCTAAAAAACATGGATGTGTCTTATACAATGGAAATTACGGTAATTTCTCCTACATCCTTGTAAATATGCCCCATTTATTGCTGGGAAATATTAAGCTTCCATTTAATTTGGTTTGCAATATTAAAATGATTACATACAGCTTCATGCACCATTTGATACAAATGTTGTGTTCTTCAAGGAGAACTTTTAAGCAGGAGTGCAAAGCCGCCCAGACTGAATCATTTACCGCCACCGCTTGTGGGGATTCACGCAGCAGTACGTTGGCACTTTGGCAACTCGACCCCTTTTTATACATTATACATGGCCCATACATTAAATATGTCTCCCTGAAAGGCAAAGCATCCTCACTGCGGCACAAGCGTGCTCCAGAACGGGGCCTGCATTCAGATGAAGCCGCCTCATAATCACAAGGAGAATGTAGGCCAGCATATTTGTGGATAAACTAATTGTGTTGCTTCTCTCCTTGTAATGAGGCACACTGGAGAGAATATGGTCCACATGAGGCCCCTGCCAGGAAATGCAAACATTATAGTAAAATATACTCTGCAGCAGCATGAATATCTGCAAAATGTTACAATTTAAGTCAATGTCTGTTTTGGACATGTGACCATTACAGGTGAAGAAAACCTGCCTACAATCTTTTGAATTTGTTTAACAATATTAGTGCAATCTAGACAGGAAATAGCACCCATATAGTCGTATTACTCAATATAGTAGATATAATCCCAGAAAATAATAGTTTACCCTTGGAGGGGAGAAGAACTGATGCCGGACAGGAAGTGACGCTGGGGTTTCAAAGTTGAGTTTTAGCCTGTTGTTGGCTACAGTCGCAACAGTAACCTGCGTTATTATGATGATGATGATTATTGTGCCTGTTGTGAGATCATTTAAACCTGCAAGTCTGCATCTCACCGAACAATTACTGACACCTAGTGAACAAATTAGAACTTACTACACTCACAAGTTGTGGTCTTAAACGCTTTACTGTATTTGCATTGTACTGCATTTAGCCATTTTTAGCATATTTTATAGCATATTTTTTAGTATGTAAAACTGTCTTAAATATGCATTTTTGTTTACTAACAATAGGCTAAAGTCAACCACAAAACGGTGATCATTTATTAATTCATTTTTTAAAAACCACAATAGAGTGAGGAAGCACAGCTCGGAACAAAATCCGACTTACAGCAGTTCAACTGTATTTAATACATGTCCGTTACCCTTAGCTATAATTCAAGAAGTGAACCTACTTCAAGTATGAAAATTATGAGTTAAGTCGTGAGATGGGGCAGCACTGTGGCCTGATGATTAGCATGTTGGCCATGCAGTCAGACGATGTGTGTTTGAAACCCCATTTTCCTGCTACACGTCCAAAATGCATGTTAGGTTGATTGGCGACTCTAAATTGTCCATCGGTATGAATGTGAGTGTGAATGGTTGTTTGTTTGTCTATATGTGCCTTGCGATTGGCTGGCAACCAGTCCAGGGTTCACCCTGCCTCCCGCCCAAAGTCTGCTGGGATAGGCTCCACCAACCTGGTGAGGATAAGCGTCATAGAAGATGGATGGAGGGAAGTTATGTGATGGCTCGTTTCATGTCACAGGACATCCGACACTTTGTGTTCACTAGTAAATGATCAGTCAGAGTGAAACTTGGGTGTGCCAAAGATAAAGACTTTACTATCTCTGAGTCAACAGCAGCTTGTATGAAACGTGTTTATGGTCATTTCCCAGAAAAGTCAACTGCGGTGTGATGACTTCAGTTTTTCTTTCTTTGGCTTTGCATACTTACACACTCACATGGCACGGATAAGCAGTAGAAAATGAACGAATTTTGAAAAAAACATTAAAAACTTACCCAGTCTTGTACATTCCGCCCTTCTGACTGCCTGACGCGTGGCTCGTCCCAGCAGATGTTCGCGTCCCCATGGCGCCAGATCTTGCTGCGCGTCTTGTAGGAGTAGTAAGCCGCAAACGACAGCGCCAAAACCACCATCAGACCTAAGGCTAACGCGACCGCCTGAGACAAGACAGTATTGCAAAAGATTATGATTGAGACCTGCATTCCTGCAAGGTAAGGCACAAACCGGAGCAGCAATCAAATCTCATCACAAGTTCAGCTTTTCAAACAACAATTGTGAATTTGTGACCCTTCGTGGCTCCTGTCCTTCTCAAAATATGTCATATGCTTATCAGCAGAGGCTTAAGTTAGTTTTTTTGTGTCAACAAACACAATGTGGCAAGTACAGGTACCGACAATGTTGTTAGAATTGAAGGTCGCATGGATTCCAGTCAGTATCAGCAGATTCTTGCCAACAATGTTCAATAATCAGAGACAAAGTTGAAGTTGCACCGGGGCTGTTGACTGTTTTGTAAAGAATAGCTGGGATAGGCTCCAGCATACCCGCGACTCTAATGAGGATAAGCGGCATAGAAAATGAATGAATAAATCCAGACCTTCATTGGAAGCGTTTAGATGCTGCAAAAAGAGGATCTACTAAATATTGATGTCATTTTTCTGTTGGGGTGCCCAAATTTATGCACTTGCCTAATTTGTTTTAATTACTGCACACTTTCTGTAAATCCTAAAAACTTCATTTCAGTTCTCAAACATGGCTGTGTTTGTCTATGTGATATATCTAACTGAAATTGCTGATCCAAACAACTAATGATTTATAAAGGAAAATCTTGAAAATGATCAGGGGTGCCCAAACTTTTGCATACCAATGTACATAAGGTTCTTTTTAATAATTTTTGTAAATTTTCTTTTCATGACATTATGACTTTATTACCATAATATTTCAATCAATCAATATTGTTCCCCAACCTAATTTTCCGAAAATTTGTTTTGTGTGTTTCTCATAACTCTATGCTACTAAAATGACATTTTTTTTTTTAATATTTTTTGTTTTTTTTTTTTTAATTTTATTTTTTTTTTTTTTTTTCTTCTTCTTTTTTTTATAAATAAATAAATAAAAATATTCCAACTTCTTCTTGTAAATGTTGTTCTCATAATTAGAACTTTACTCCCATAATATATGGACATAATATTTAAGTGTTTTTTATAATATTATGGCAAAATATTATCTTTCTTTAATATATAAACTTCATGCTACT
This sequence comes from Oostethus manadensis, assembly GCA_024372805.1. Lineage (NCBI taxonomy): Eukaryota > Metazoa > Chordata > Actinopteri > Syngnathiformes > Syngnathidae > Oostethus > Oostethus manadensis. Next base: position 135,728 of record QODF01000236.1, on the reverse strand, counting down.
AAAATGAAAATGTTTCCCTCATAATATTACATTACTCTTTTTTATCATTTTTTCAGTTAATACATTCACCTTATTCTTGCAAAATTGTAATGTTTGCGGCTGGGGTTTTTATTTTAGTTTTCTTGGCAAATTATGGTTTTACAAAGTGGTGCGGGCCAATAAAAATACCCTAAATTACACGCATGTGTTGTGTCTGTCAATTCAAAAGACAGACATGATGCAACAATCTGTCATTTAACACACACGGAATTCAAACGTATGTCTGCCCATTCCCATACACACCACATAATGTAAACACCTTGCTGTGTATTCATAGACGTGCAAAATATAATTATATTTCTGTAAATCCAAATACACACATAGTTCAAACATCTGCTATACGGATAATGTCCGTCCACATACACACGTAAAGGAAACATCAGTATCTCCATTCACTTACACACGCGTACTTGTGTGTCCGTTCATGTTCACACATAAACATGCAAAGCAAACACACTTTTAATGCTGAATTATCCTACCGACCTCCTCCGGGTCCATGTAGCAGTAGTGGTACAGGTATTGGCTGTACATGGGGAAACCGCCCGGAAAACCAGCTCCAACGGCACCACTGAGACTAGGCCTGTCTGGAATGTTCTGGCACATCATCAGCATCGGATTGTACAGCATGCTCTGGGAACTCTGAGACATTGGGTTCACCCCGATGACAAAGACGATGTCAATGATGCCCTGGATTTAAAAGAGTAACCCGCTTTCAATGCTTCAGAAGACCACAACGCGAAATAAGACATTTCTTTTGAGCCAGGCTCACCTGAAGTGCAGCTAAGATGATGTCACAGATGAAAACAGCGAGGTAAAAGGTGCATCCCCTCATGGCTCGGGAACGTGAAAAACTTCCCACCAAGAACCCCAGTGAAATCAGAAAGTTGACGGCCGCCATGGAGATCATCGCCGCCTTGGCAGACTGCGGGGTCATGTAGGAGCTGCCGTAGCCGTAGCTGCCGCCGTAGTACCCCTGCCCCGCAAGTGGAACACTCCCTGGGGCGCCGACACCGTACCCAAACCCGTTCATGTCCCACACCAAGGTTGACGCCACGCAGGCGAAGATAAGAAAACACATGAGCACCGTGGCTCCCTGGAAGGTTTTGACAAAACCTGGTGGTGAAAACCATTGGTAGAAATGTTGTGGTCTACCCTCCATGTAGTGGGAGTCTGCTGGGGGTTTGGAGGGGTTGGGGACATATTGGCTCTGGGGGGAGTGGACACTTCTTGAAGGATGGAAGCTGTGGGAGGTGGTGCTGTAGGGTGGGCTGTAGATGGGGTGGCTATCGTAATGGCGAGGTTCATGCATGGTTTAGTCCCACCATTGGTGATCGTTCACCTGGTGGAAGGTCAGACAAAAAGAATGCAGCTCATTTGAAGTAGAAGAGGATCATTTCAAATTGTTTTTATATTAAATATTTAGTACACAATAGCTGTATCAGTCTATTCATAACCACATATATTGAAAACGTCTGTCTGTACATTCACACACAAACATAACACAAACAGCTGTTTGTCAAATTACATACAAGCATCTGGTTGTACATTCACACACAAACATAACACAAACACCTGTCTGCCCATTTACATACCTTCATGAGGCATATGACTGTGTCCAGTCACATGCAAACATCTGTTTGTCCATTCACATACTGTACATCCATAAAACAAACAGCTGTGTCTCTAGTCAAACATTTTTTTGTCCATTCACATACAAACCATAATGCAAACATCTGTATGTCCAGTCACATACTAACATTTGTTTGTCCATTCACATTCAAGCATCTGTCTGTTTGACATTCATAAGGTAAATGGCGGGCTTCCCATTTACAGTACATACAAACATAAGGCAAATAACCTTGTCCAGTCATCTTCTGTTTGTCCATACTCACTCAAACATCTCTTTCCATTCACTTCCCGTACATCCATAAACCAAACAGCTGTTTCTCCAGTCACATGCAAACATCTGTCTACATTCACATACTGTACAGCCATAAAACAAACAGCTGTTTCTCCATTCAAAAACATTTGTTTGTCCATTCACATAAAGACATAATGCAAACATCTGTCTGTCTCTTTAAATACATCCATAAGGTACACCTGCCCATTCACATACAGTACAAACATAATGCATTCACCTGTCTGTCCATTTACATACATCTATGAGGGAAATAACTGTGTCCCGTCACATACAAACATCTGTCTACATTCACACAGTGTACATCCATAAAACAAACATCTGTTTCTCCAGTCACATACAAATGTTTGTCCATTCCCATGCAAATATATTGCGAACATCTGTCCGTCCAGTAACATGCTAACATTTGTTTGTCCATTTACGTACATCCATAATTTAATCATCTGTCCAATTACCTTCACACAAAATGCAAACGTCTGTCTGTCCATTCACACAACTTGACAAGGCAATCCAATCACACAAAAACCAAATGAAAACAACTGTTTGTCCCTCACGTACAAACATAACCCAAACATCTGTTTGTCCATTCATATACATCCATAAGTCAACGTATGTCTGTCCATTCACCAACAAACATAATACAAAATCTGTCAGTCCATTTACATACAGACACATGTAATGTAATCATCTGTCCAATCACCTCCACACATACTGTAATACAAACATCTGTATTTTCATTTATACAATAATGGCCAAAAATATTGGCATGCCATGGACACCAACATTTTGGCAATGGTTGTATTCCATACAGGCAGTACACTACAGTATATACACATAGCACATGACTGATGCATAATGCATGTCTGTCCATTCACATACAGGACATTGACCAGACAACTGGCTTGACCGTTCACATTGACATAGAGACATAATAGAAAACATCTGTTTTTCCATTCATACATAATGCAAACCACTCTCTATTCATTAACTGTACGCACAAAACGAAAACAAATTGACTGTCCGTGGATATGCAAACACACACCAATTTCGGAGTGTTGATAGGTACACACCGCGCATCTTGCAATGTTTCCATGTTGCATTCCTAATGCGCAGCATGCACGTCACGGTTCCGTCTTCACAGACCTCAACCCGTGCTATACCTGTACTCTCAGGTATCGCTGACCTCACAATTCAACACTCCTGCAACTCAAACCAACAGGTTTCAATAATTCATACGGCTGCAGTCTGCTGAGAGGCAAAGGCGGCCTACCAGGGAAAACCGCCTTTCTTCCTTTGCAGCATCTAATGAAAGTCCCCTCTGTGTACATGCGCACCTGTCAGAACATTGCAGGTAAGCAACAAGCCTACACAGTTTTCATTCATTCATTTACTTTACAACTTATCCTCATTAGGGTCGTGGGTATGCTGGAGCCTATCCCAGCTGGCTTCGGGCGGGAGGCAGTGTACACCCTGGACTGGTCGCCAGTCCATCACAGCCTACACAGTTTTGTCTTGTCACATTCACAGCAAGTCAGGATTTGAAATGGACAATCCAATTAACTATATTGATGTTATTGACTATATTGATTCCGCCTGTCAATCATGTGATTGACACGGCCAGGGAGTTTATGTAACTGTATGGTATTGTGGTCGTAGTTTGAACGTATCAACTGTACCGAGGGACTTTCACATCATAGTCTATACAACATTTCCACCAGAATACAAAGCAAAATGCAACTTACCTAGCAGCGTGCCGTTTCGACTTTGGACCCGTTCCGTTTAGTTGTGCTGGTCTCCTTTGCGGACACACGGCGTTCTAGTTCAGCCATTTTCCCTGTCTGATGCTCCAAAACGCCAAAAAAGGTCGTGACACAGCGTGCGGACCCGACACTTGACTAGGGCGGAGTGGACACACAATCAACCCAACTCCCCACCCACTTGCAACAGGGGAACGAGGGCCAAGCTAGCTCAGGTAAGCAAATGGAACGCAGCTACGGCTAGTTGTGACGTCATAGCAATGAAGGAGTGTTACTTTTGCAATTACTTTTCAAACATACCGCCACAGTTTGTCGCCATAACTCGAATTGAATTGAATCGAACTTTTTCAAGCGGATGTAACTATAATTGTCATTCCACTGTAACTTCAGCATGTTTAGCTGACTCAAGAACATTTTTGGTACACACCTTTATGGGACTGACAAGCACGTGCCGAAAGCAAGGTCGGTTGAAAAACGCCGCCTAGGGACGGGCGGATCGATACAAATATCGACACCATGAGTATCGGCATTGGACTGGTGAGCTGATGATTTTTTTGTTGTGGGTTATATTTTTACATTGTTGATAGTGTATATATTTAGATACTGTTATATTGTTTACACACCTAGAATAACTCCTTGAACAAAGTAAGGCTTTGGAGGGAAAAATAATAATAGTTATAATAATAATAATAATAGCAAACAATAGTTTTTTGTTTGGTTTAGATGTTATATTTAGCATTATTGACTTTAGTTTTTTCAAACAAATGGATGTAAAAAGGAAAAAGGGTTTAATTTTAGGGTTTATAATATGTAACAGTTCACCTCCAAATTGTAGTGCAATAATACATAATAAATAATATTCATGAATAATAATGCAGTTGACGAAGTCCTGGATCAGTTTTGTGTACTCATCCTCTTGTCCATTCCTGATACGTCCCGTGATGGCCGTGTTGTCCACATACTTATATATATATAAAAGTGGCGATTGCTCTAAGACTGCAAGGGAAGCTCAGCTTCCCCTAAATTGCCCACAAAAAATGGTGAAATACTTAATGCGGTGTGTACATTTAATTGTCTAAATATGCGCTAGAATACCTTCACCTTTTGTGCACAACCAGCTACTTATCACAGGTAAGTGACACCACTTCCTTCTCATTCATCCCCGCAGCGCTATGGCAGTTTTGCAGTCTACTGACTGCAATGGGAAAGCGTAGAGTGGGTTGTTTCACTGCACAAAAACGGTCGGTCATTGGATAAATGCTGGGCTTTGTCCCATCCATCGGACGCTCTGCGTCTCTGGGGTTCTATGGGACAGTGGGCTGGCACAGACGCTCATCTTCTGCATGGTGATTGGATGATCTGTCTGAGGCTGAATGCCCTTTTGATTGACGGTGAAATGAGCGAATCAGCGATCTTGGTGTATAAACTTTCACGCGCATTTTTGATGGCGTTGTTGTCAACTGATATGTAGTGAGAGCAGGGAACAGGTGGAAGAGAAGCTTGAGGGGTGGAGGTATGCCCTGGAAAGGAGTGGAATGAAGGTTAGTTGCAGCAAGAAAAGAGGTGAAGACGCGTGTGCAGGCAGGCTGGAATGGGTGGTGAAAAGTGTCGGGTTTGATATGTGATAGAATAGTTTCAGCTAAAATGAAAGGAAAAATGTACCAAACTGTGATGAGACCAGCGATGTTGTTTGGTCTAGAGACAGTGCCGCTGAGGAAAAGACAAGAGGCAGAGCTGGAGGTAGCAGAGATAAAGATGCTGATGTTTTTTTTGGGTGTGACCAGGATGGACAGGATCAGGAATGAGCACATCAGAGGGACAGCATGTCAGACTGAGATGGTTCAGACATGTCCAGAGGAGAGATAGTGAATCTTTTGTTAGAAGGATGCTGAGTTTTGAACTTCCAGGCAGGAGGCCTAGAAGAAGACCAAAGACGAGGTTCATGGATGTAGTAAAAAACGACATGAAGGTAGTTGGTCTGAGAGAAGAGGATGCAGAAGACAGGGTTAGATGAAGGCAATTGATCAGTATATATTATATCAAAATAATTTATTATAAACTATATATGTAGTTGCTCACAAATAAGTTAGTTGATTAAAAAAAAAAAAGTCTTGGTATCATTATGGATATGCAGTATCACTCAACCCTAATCAAGCAATAATATTTTTGTAATTCAGTCTTTTGTGTGTAAGGTTCAATCAGAATGTTTATTTTACTGTTAAATTAAAACACTTTGCGAATACTATACAGTCTCATATCAGTTTGACATATAATTGATTTCAAAGGCAATCATTGCATTGTCGTATGTGTGGTCACAGTATAAAAACTGTACAAACACCATTTGTCTTAAACGTCAGAGAGAATGACTACGAATAAAACAATATTTGTACACAATCAAAAAATGATGCCAATGTTGCTATTTATTTATTCGGATGGTCTTCTGGTCAAACGTGCGTATTCTGTTTTTAATGTGGCTCAGTTTAGCTTTCAAGTAGTCACAACGATGTTTCTTCTCCAGAAAAGCAGGGTCCTGTAACAGACATAGAAACACACATCATCATCCTTTGCTCCATTTTTCTCCTCCTGCCAGCTGCCATCTTGCAGGATCCATTTGTTATGCAACGTCAATGAGAATTTTCAGCGCCTCAGCGGACATAAATATTTACACAACAATTGTATTTGGGGCCAAAATGTTTGAGGGAGTTGTTTCTCAATAAGAGGCGACATCATGACTTACGCTCTTTTTCTGCTCATACTGCTTCACAATGTTTTGGATCCTGGATCGGTCCTGAAAAAAGCTCACACTGCGTTATTTGTCTTTTTTTTGTAAGTAAATCCGTGCAATTTAGTGAGATCCGATACACGAGTCGACTTAAAAATTCTGCAAAATTCTGGGGTGTTCATTCTAAAATGGGTTACCTTTGATTTAGTGGTCAAGTAAGTTTTGTATGACATTTTTTTTGTCATAATTTGGTGGAAATGGGCCAATATGGCTCTTGATGATAAAGGTTGCCGACCCCTGCTTTAGTATGTGCTGGTGCAGGGGCACATCTAAGATCTTTATAGGGGTGCTGAGACCCCAATCAAGATAAAGTGCACTTCATCTTAAAATGAGAATACTTATATAATATAATACATAATATTGATATATAACCCAGGGGTGTCCAACAGGCAGGCTGGGGATCATTTGGGGCCCAATTTTTTACTGGGCTGTGACACATTGCAGAAATAAAACTGAACCAAAAAAAAAACACCCCAAAAAATTGGTAAAAAAATAAAGTAAAATGACACAATGTAAAGAGAAAAGCTTGAAATAATCAAGCTAATACCTCATAATAACTTATAATTACTCACGTTTCACATCACTTTTTACACAATAAAAAAGGCTTAATACATTGTGCAAATTCAACTAATGTGTCTGATAAATTAAAAAAATAATGTAATGACAATTAATTTATTAAGGGAATAAATTATTAATATAAATACATTACACATTAAACAAATAAATAACTAATTTAAGTTATTTCTTTATTTTAAACTGAGGTGTATTGAGGTAGCGGTGTGACTTACATAATATATAGGAAAATGTTTTTTTAAACAAGAAAAAACAGTAATAAAACCACTAAAATAAAGGATTAATTATTAAGAACTACTCCAAGAGGTCAATCGTGATTGACAATTCACACATCGCTGCGGTCACGGTCGGTCGGTCATCCCGTCGACAGACGTCAACATTTCAAACAAACATGACCTCAAATGACTGAAGTATCAAAAATATCAATATTTGGTTTGAGAATCTGTTTTAGAGCATGAAAAGCTTGTATTGGAAGTATCAATATACTGGTATCAATCTGCACATTGTTATAACCAACACGTGACTGTACTGCCACAATAAGCGAGGATCTGAGAATCTACATAACACGCGGCTATTGCACTGCATTCTGGGACTTGTGGTACTGGCGGCGTGTACGCTGTATGTTTACTGACCATTTAACAACAATTCAAAGAAACTCGGATTGCACTATATCAGCTTGACAAAGTCAGAAAATAATAAAATGCATTACATTTATTATTATCATCACCAGTCAGTGAGTTGCAAGGAATATGCAAACATTTTTTAAATGAATGCAAAATGATTATTAGCAGTCATTACATCCTTCCAGCCCACCTCTTGGCTATTTCCATCGGTGATGAGTCGAACCACGACAGCATCCAGCTCACTGAACTTATTGAGAGTGGCGCTGATGTCTTTGTAAAGGTCTTTGTACTCTTGATACTGGTCATTGAACACAGCTTTGTATTTCTCCCTTTCTTCCATCCTGATGATTTCTGGGTACTTACTGCAGGGACAGATACAGTAATAACTTCCTAACCATTCATGCTTCAGGTATAAAGATGAATAGAAAATGCTTGCTGACATGATGTAGTCTGCAATGATGTGGACTTTAGGGATGCATGCAGGCGCCACAGCTTTGTTCTGACAGGCAGGAATCTTCTGGCTGTTGGAAGGAAGCACTTGCTGATTGGTGTGCCCTTTGCGACCACTCCTGTCTGCTTCAGCCTTGAATGATATGTGTTTTGCTTTTGGCGGAGCCAGCAGGTTGGAGTGCTGGCCTTCTTCTCGACTCTAAGGATGGCAACAATAACAAAATCACTCGCTCTTGCACTGACGTACGTAATTTCCAGCAATATGTACACTTGATGTGCAAAAACATGACTTATTATGGTTTAGGCTGCTCCACTAAACTCAATGCACGCAACAACAACAAAAACTGTTTTTTAAATACAAAATTATAAATAAAATACATTTTAAAATAAAAAATGTGCGCCTGAATGTATCACGGTGCAAGGAGAAAGGAGCAGAAAGCAAAACGGAGATAGAGCATGATGTTGTTCATTGCTGTGTGTGCATCATATGAACAAATACGTAAGTTTGATGATTATTCCATGCATTAAGTGTTTAATTAATAGCGTTTAATCTTGAAAATTTCTTTTATATTATAATTAAAATGCATTACAATAGTCTTATCTGTCAAATCACCTGCAGTTTGTATCCATTTTTGTAATAAAGAATCCAGACATGTGAAGGTCAATCATGGTATCCCTCAGGGTTCTGTGCTAGGACCAGTATTATTCACCCTTTACATGTCCCCTTTAGGTAATGTAAACATCCATCCATCCATTCATTTTCTATACCGCTTATCCTCATTAGAATCGCGGGTATTCTAGAGCCTATCCCAGCTGACTTTGGGTGGGAGGCGGGGTACACCCTGGACTGGTCGCCAGTCAATCGCAGGGCAAACAAACAACCATTCACACTCACATTCATACCTATGGACAATTTAGAGTCACCATTACCTACATAACCTAACATGTATGTTTTTGGAATGTGGGAGGAAACCGGAGTACCCGGAGAAAACCCACGCACGCACGGGGAGAACATGCAAACTTCAAGATGCCCAACGGAGATTTGAACCCAGATCTCCTGTCAGGCCAACATGCTACCCACTCATCCACCGTGTGGCCCATTAGAAAACAATCTGTTAATTTTCATTGCTATGCAGATGACACACAACTGTACTTATCAATGAATCCTAACCAAGCTAGTGAGCTGTCCAAACTCCAGGTGTGTCTTAACAACATAAAGAACTGGATGACTTCAAACTTTTGACTATTAAACTTGACTATGAGAGTGAAATCGTAGTCCTTGGTCCCCAGGACCTCAGAGACAAGACTGCAAATGATATCACTGCTCTATACAATAGAGTCTGCACAATATAGCACAATACAGTCAGAAACTTTTAGTCGATCCTTTAGTTCTCAAATACAAAAAGTGACAAAAACAGCCAAAAATCTGAAAATTCCCACCACTACCAGATGCAGACAAACATTTTTATTCTTTTGTGACCTCCAGGTTGGATTATTGAAACTCTTTGTTAATCGGCTGCCCTAAAACATTTTTAAAGACCCTTCAGTTAGTCCAAAATTCTGCCGCACGAGTCTTAACTGGAACCAAAAGTAGAGATCATATCTTGCCTGTATTAGCCTCACCGCACTGGTTACCAGTACAATTTAGAATTGAATATAAAATTATCCTTCTTACATATAAAGCACTACACGGTCAGGCACCATATCTTAAAAAACTCCTAGAACCCCATCAACCCAGTAGAACACTGCACTCACAGAATTTACAATTACATGTCGCTCCTAGAATTTGTAGAAGTGGAATGGGAGGTAGATGCTTCAGTTACCAGGCTCCTCTGTTATGGAACCATCTGCCCAACTCAATCCGGGGGGGGCAGATACCCTCTCTTTTTCTAAAAGTCAACTCAAAACTCACCTCTTTGTTAAATCATACAATTGACCCTTGATATGCTGATTTGTGTCATTTCTTTAAGACTTCTGGCTTGATCTACCATGTATGCCTTTATTCTTTCCATTAGATCCGAACCATTTCAAAGGGAAGGATACCAACATCAGATAACCAACTTCAGACTGGAATAAAAGATATGTAGGATGATTGCTTATCTATTTATCAGTGTTAAACTTTATCAGAGGGCCGCACGGTGGTTGAATGGGTAGCATGTTGGCCTCACCAATGCCAATCTCCGTTGGGCATTTCTGTGTGGAGTTTGCATATCCTCCCGTGCGTGCGTGGGTTTTCTCCGGGTACTCCGGTTTCCACCTACATTCCAAAAACATGCATGTTAGGTTAATTGGCGATTCTAAATTGTCCATTAGAGTGTGAACGTGAGTGTGAATGTGAGAGTGAATGGTTGTATGTCTGCCCTGCGATTGGCTGGCAACCAGTCCAGGGTGTACCCCGCCTCCCGCCCAAAGTCAGCTGGGATAGACTTCAGTCTACCCGCGACCCTAATGAGGATAAGCGGTATAGAAAATGAATGAATGAAACTTTATCAGAATGTAACCATGCAAAATATACATTAAAATCAAATAAAATAACCATTTAACTATGTTTTGAGAAATATGTAGGATGATTACTTAGCTATTTACTAGTGCTCATAAAATAGTTATCAAAATGTGACCATTCAAACTGTGAATTGTTACTATAAAATTAAATACCGTATTCATTATGTTCAATATGTCACATTAATTAATATAAAAAAGTTGTTTTTTTAAAGTGTGCAGAATTAGGGGGTACATGGCTTCAGGAAGGGGCATGCCCCTGTAAAAGCTTTGGCAACCACTGTTCTATACAACCTATCCTTCTCTGAGAACTCTGGGTCATTTTTTGTTTTTTCCTCAAATTTCATTTAATAGTGGGATAATATTAAATCAAATTGAATTATTGTGAGTACAGGCACTCCTCTACCATATTTTTCCACAAAAGAAGAAGTCAGTTTGCAGCACCGAGATGTCTGTTTATGTCACATACCGTATGCACCGATGGCTTGCGGGACTCCGGAAACAGCTGACAGGTACCGGCAGGCCAAACGGCACGCGGCTTCAGGAGTGGTCGAGGCAAAAACTTGGGTGTGGGAGGATTTCGGTGAGGCTATGGAGCACGACTTTCAGTCGGCCTCGAAGAGGTTCTGGCAAACCATACGACACCTCAGAAAGGGGAAGCAGCCCCCAGTTCACACTGTTTACAGTGCGGACGGGGGCTTGCTGACCTCAAATGTGGATATAGTTGGTCGGTGGTAGGAATACTTCGAGGCCCTTCTCGATCCCACTGACATGCCTTCTGTGGAGAAAGCAGAGTCTGAGGATACGTACGTGGACAGTTCTATCACCGTGGCTGAGGTAATTGGGGTAGTTAATCACTCCCCAGTGGCAAGGCTCCGGGGGTAGACGAGTTCCGCTCGGAATTTCTCAAGGCTCTGGATGTTGGAGGACTGTGTTGGTTGACACGTCTCTACAACATTGCATGGAAGTCAGGAACAGTACCTCTGGACTGGCAGACCGGGGTGGTGGTCCCCATTTTTAAAAAGGGTGACCGGAGGGTGTGTTCCAACTATAGGGGGATCACACTCCTCAGCCTTCCTGGGAAAGTCTACTCCAGGGTGCTGGAGAGAAGGGTACGACCGTTAGTCGAACCTCGGTTAGAGGAGCTGCAATGTGGTTTTCGTCCCGGTCGCGGAACACTGGACCAGCTCTACACCCTTGCAAGGGTACTCGAGGGTATGTGGGAGTTTGCCCAACCAGTCTACATGTGCTTTGTAGACCTGGAAAAGGCATTCGACCGTGTCCCTCGTGGTGTCCTGTGGGGGGTGCTCCGGGAGTACGGGATTGATGGTCCGCTTCTACGTGCCATTCGGTCCTTGTACAATCGAAGCAGGAGCCTGGTTCGCATTGCCAGCAGTAAGTCGAGCTTGTTTCCGGTGAACGTTGGCCTCCGCCAAGGCTGCCCTTTGTCACCGATTCTGTTCATAATCTTCATGGACAGAATTTCTAGGCGCAGTCAAGGTGTTGAGGGAGTCCAGCTTGGTGACCTTAGGATCTCGTCTCTGCTATTTGCAGACGATGTGGTCCTTATGGCCTCATCAGGCTGTGACCTTCAGCGTTTACTGGAGCGGTTTGCAGCTGAGTGTGAAGCTTCTGGGATGAGACTCAGCACCTCCAAATCCGAGGCCATGGTTCTCAGTCGGAAACGGGTGGACTGTACCCTCCGGGTTGGGAGTGAGGTCTTGCCTCAGGTGGAGGAGTTCAAGTATCTCGGGTTCTTGTTCACGAGTGAGGGAAGGTTGGAGCGTGAGATCGACAGACGGATCGGTGCAGCATCTGCAGTAATGCGGTCGCTGTACCGGACTCTCAAGGTGAAGAGAGAGCTGAGCCGGAAGGCAAAGCTCTCTGTTTACCGATCGATCTACGTTCCCACCCTCACCTATGGTCATGAGTTATGGGTCATGACCGAAAGAACGAGATCGCGGATGCAAGCGGCGGAAATGAGTTTCCTTCGTAGGGTGGCTGGACTCACCCTAAGAGATAGGGTGAGGAGCTCGGCCATCCGGGAGGAGCTCAGAGTAGAGCCGCTGCTCCTTCACATCGAGAGGAGCCAGTTGAGGTGGCTCGAGCATCTAGTCCGCATGCCTCCTGGGCGCCTCCCTGATGAGGTTTTTCGGGCATGCCCAGCCGGGAGAAGGCCCCGGGGAACGCCTTGTTGTCCTCCCGATGGAGCTGGAAGATGTGGCTGGTGACCGGGAAGTCTGGACTTCCCTACTGAAGCTGCTGCCCCCGCGACCCGGACCCGGATGAGCGGAGGAAAATGGATGGATGGACGTATGCACCGAGAGAAGGGCGTGGTCATTCGGATGCCAGCAAAAAAAAAAAAGCTGACACGCCACAACCAACTAAAAGCAAACCCACTGCAGATTGCTCTGACTGACACTAAATTACATCACATTTGTTCTCACTCCTTTGTTTAGGAGGGAAGTTTCTGGCTTGTGTGTCTTCATTAGTGGAATTGCTAACGTCAGTTATTATAAATCCTGTTTTTTTCAAATCTGGAGAAATAATGTTTTTACAGTAAGTGACCGCAAGTGAATAACAGAAGGCTTCACATCACTCAGACACAATATTTAAAATGATATCTCGTGTAATACCGTATATATAAATATAGTGAATGCCTGTATAGTTTGATACTCGTAGCTTCCACCAGTGTTTGCTTTATTTCATTTATACTCATTTAATTTAATAATATTAATCCACATATTGTATTTTTAAATGATGGACATATGATAGCAGCAGCACATAGACCCATGACAAAAATCTTAAGAACTGTTAAAAAATTGCAAGAATTTACAATTTGTACTGTTGGATCTTAAGGCAATTAAGCTTCAAAATGCAAAAAGAAGAAATGGGAGCATTCAGTTTATTGCAAACCAGCATTAAAGTGAAACAGGCTGTTCATTAGCTGATCAAAAGTTCAAGACCACAGCCTTTTAAGGCCAAAATCTTGGCAAAAATGTCAGGTTTCCACACTGTCACGATTTCTTGATGGCAAAGGCAAACACGCTTTCTCTCTTTGAACGCAGTCTGCAAGGCCTCTTGCAGCATGCAATTTCTGCTAAGGGTAATTGCAGTAGAAGAGTGACTTTAAACTTCTTAAAAAATGCCGAGTGTTACGGACCAAAAACATTTTCAAGCGGTAGACTCAGAAGAACGTTACCAACCCTCCAACAAGACACAATAAGATTCACAGCCCAAGTAAAGGTTGTTACTGGTGCCAGTCCAATATCCTGTATCGGCATCTGTATTGGTATCGGTGAAAGAAGGCTTTAAAAAAAAATCTTTAAAGGCACTGTCACCTTCAACACCACAAAACTGCCCATTTGGAATTTGCACAAGAACACCAAACATGGGACATTGAAAGGTGGAAGAAGGAAACCTTGTCCTGATGGCTTCCTATGTTACCTGAATTGTTTTCCACACGGCACAGTGGAAGGGGTGGGGGGTGATCATGATCTGGACCAGTGTTACAGTAGAGTTTCAGCTTGTGCAGGGACATCAAATGGCAGCTGTGGTAACGGCTGGGGTTTTTTAACAGCATAACGCTGCAGTTCACATTGTCGTCACACGTTTGGACCATCCTTTGTGTTCCACTGATCTAAATCCAGTTGAGAATATAGAACATTTTAGTTCTACTTTGGGGTGGTTTCAGGTTTTTTGGAACTGTGGTCTTAAACTTTTGATCGGCTGATGAACAGCCTGTTTCAGTTTAAAGGTTGTCTGAAATAAATGAATTACTCCGTTTTTTTTTTGATCGCACTCCCGTTTCTTCTTGTCGCATTATAACTTCTACTTAGTACCTCCTTAAGGTCCAACAGTGCAACATTTTCAGCTGGTCTTAAAATATTGACCAGGAGTGTATTTCAGGGTGGAACTACAGTTTGCTGACATCAGGTGGTGCGGTCAGGACCTGATTTATTTTTAATGCAACTCTAATGTCCATGGAGTTGTTTGAGTTCAGTCTATGTGCTCCTTAAATTAGCCTAAAAACACACACATTTGTTCCTAACGACCATTATGACATTATTTATAGCCACATTAATACAATCATTTATATTTCTTGTACTTCTATTTTTTGTTTTTTGTTTTGTCCACTAGATCTGTTTCCTATTGTAAGCATGCAGCAAAATTCCATGGTTTTTTTACCCTCCAGTGGCAAGCGACCCTTTAATAAATCACTTCAATGAAAAGTAGACTCATTTTTCTCCTTACCGCAACCTTGCCCTCGATGTACCCTTTCTGTCTTCGTTTGGCCTCGTGCCGCCACATCTTCAGACAGACCAGGAAACTTCCCAGATACATCGCCATGGTGATGAAGATGAAAGCCGTTCCCGCCATCTGGCCCCCTTCCACTCGACACAGGCCGGCCAAAATTGGGTGGATACCCATTGTCATGTAGCACAGCCCGCCGCGGTTCAAGTCGTTCACGTAAACGATCCCCGCCGCCATGTAGAGCAGGAAGAGAGCTACGTTGATGAAGGCCTCTGTCACGGGCCACCAAGGGGCATCAAGGAGGATGGTGCGGTAATACATTGTCATTCCCATCACCAGGAGAATCAGGGTCACAATCCAAGAAACTCCTGCCACCGACACAACAAAAAGAGTCATGGGGCCGCTGTAGCTGTACCCTGGCAGGCCCCGCCCATTGTTGTATACACCATTATAGTGCCCATAGGTGTTGGACCATTCACTGTCTTTCTGGATGTAGCCGATGGCGCAGGCGACAACCATTGCTCCAAATAGGAGCTCGAGGCCTGCGAGAAGTCTGAGAAGGCCTGGCCATGACTTCAAGTAAGAGTACTTCAGCTTGTAGACCTCCAGCTTCTCAGCATAGTACTTTGCTGGGTGGATGCTTGTGAGCAGAGAGTCCTCATTTGGGCTTTGATTGAAACTTTCCTTCAGCGTTTCGTCCCATCTCTTACGGCCTACCAAGGGACTCACAGGAGGGCTCACTCTGGTCCCGTTCGGTAGAATCTGGATCCGCCGATCACTACTGTCTTCCGAGTCATCAGCACCGTCTGCCGCCTTCCTCCAGTGATGGCCTATCCTTCCCCATGAATGCGGGATAAGGGATTTCAGCTTATCCTTCATACTGCCTTTTTTGTCATCACAGTCCTTCTCCACATAAGGTGGAACGCTGGATGTGCTACTTGAGCATTCACTATCGCTCACACTGTTTTTTGGTGTGGGTGTGTGAGTCACCCACACAGGTGCTGTTGGAGCTCCAGTGGGCTTCTCCATGGCGTGGGCTTATTGGGGTGAATCATTGAAAAGGGAATGCTAGAAATCATTCTGTGAAGGAAAGCTGGATGTTGTCGAGATTCAATTTAGGGATGTCCTGGGATAAAAATGAAATCATATCGGTGTCATTCTTCTGCCGGTGTTGCTATCCCTAATAAAAAGTTTGAAAAAGACAGGCTGTGATAGATTTGGAGGATTGAATTTTACAGTGTACATGCAAACCAACAACTTACCCCCGGAGCTTTTCTTCTTGTCACTCCTCAGTGACCTAGAGAGGTGCACCCCGCTACACAGGGACCTACTCAAAAAAGGTGTATCAAAGTTTTGGGCAAACTAGCAAACAACAGAGGTGTTGCAAAAATAATGTAATATTATGAGGAAAAATAATGTCATTGTTGTAGCATAAAGTTGAAATATTACAGAAATACTTTTTTTAAAAGCCATTATGTTCAGAGAAAGAAACAAAACAAAATGAAAGCTGTAATTTTTGGACATTTTTTTGGCGGGGAATGATTTCAAAATGTTATGGTTATGGACTAATTTATTTGGACATGCATACAAGTTACATTGAAATACTTCACATATTATGGGAGTAAAGTCATAACTGCGAGAAAATATTTTACTAGAAGAAATCTGAAATTGATCAAAGTCAAAATATCAAAGTCATATTCTAACAAGGAAAAAAAGTTGCAAATTTATGAGAATAGACTTGTAATATCACGAGGAAAAATAGTGTATTATAATAGACATTTGTTTATTAAAAAAGTCAGACTATTACGAGAAAGAAACAAAGAATAAAGTTGCACTTTTTTGACAATTATTTTGGGAAAAAAGTCTTATTATGTAGGCTATTTTTATTTGAACTATATATAACTCCTACGCATATCCACAGGGGCTGGTTGACAAAATATCAAAGTGGCATATTTAAATGACCCTGTGTGTGAAAAAAGAATGGACGGCCAGGATTTAGGTGAGGGGATTTGTCATGTTTTATGACAAAGAAAGTCAGTGTTCTCAAACAAAGCCAAGGCAAAGTTCAAATTGAATTGGAGTACAGCAACACCATACTGGTCTACAGTCCATTATCGCAACAAACCGGCTTACAGTCTGCACAGCCTGCCATTAAACCATCAGCTTTTACTACCAACACCTTGACAATGGAAACTAGCTGAGGTCCGGCCTTACCTTTATTCGATCTTCATGTTTGCTCAAGAAGGTGTTTCCGTTCTGCCTTGGAACTAACAGGAGCAGCAAAATGGCCCACTCGGCTCACCCTGCTTTGCCTTTAGTGTCTCACTGCTGGGGTTAGGCGCGTGCACACACACACACACACACACACACACACACACAGGGTGATTGGCCAATAAGAGGAGAACTAAAGGGAGGGAGGTATGCTTAAACATTAAACCTGAACAGCTTGTGCTGACTGGTACTAGTAGGTTAATCTGTGGGAAAGAGTGAGAGACAGCCATGAGTAGTTACATAGTCATCATAACATACGTCTATTCTTGTGTAGATGGATATGTAGTCTAGGCTGCATCACTCTAGAAACCAACATTTATAAATGATACATTTTCATGTTTGTTGTTGTAGGCGCTCCAGAAGTCACCACTAGAGGGCAGCAGACTTCTAGCTTCTTCCTCGCAGCTTGCCACCCCCCCCCTCCCCCTCTCTGAGGTCAAAAGCTTCATCAGCATAGTTTTGTTTCCACCCGCCTACAATATATGTTTGTTTTGTTTTTACACCTACATACTGCTTAGCAGCTTTCATTTAGTGTGAAGCCTGAGAGAAAGTGAAAAAGAATGAGGGCAGCATTGTGGAAATGAGTCAGGGTTTGGATCGCCTGTGTGGAGTTTGCGTGTCCCAAAAACACGACTCTAAATTATAGATAAGTGAGGATGTGAGTGTGAATGGTTGTTTATTTGTGATTGGCAGGGTGTATCCCGCCTGTCACCCTAAGGCAGCTGGGGTAGGCCCCAGCTCACCAATGAGCCTCATTGAAAATGAATGAAGAGCAGTGCGATGTGACAAACCAGATTAATCACTGTTATTAGTATACAGTGGTGTGAAAAACTATTTGCCCCCTTCCTGACTTTTTATTCTTTTGCTTGTTTGTCACACTTAAATGTTTCTGATCATCAAACACATTTTAATATTAGTCAAAGATAACACAAGTAAACATAAAATGCAGTTTTTAAATTAATGTTTTTATTATTTCATTCATTCATTTTCTATGTCACTTATCCTCATTAGGGTCGCAGGTTTGCTGGAGCCTATCACAGCTGACTTTGGGCGGGAGCGCGGGGTACATAGGGAGAAAAAAATTCAAACCCACACAGCCCTGTGTGAAAGGTAATTGCCCCTCCACCTAACAACTGGTTGGGCCACCCTTAGCAGCAAAAACTGCAATCAAACGTTTGCGATAACTTGCAACAAGTCTTTTACAGCGCTCTGGAGGAATTTTGGTATTCTGTATTTCTATTGCTACGTGGCAAAGTGACCAGTAAGTGCAGCAGATTCTCAGAAAACAAACAAGACCCAGCATTTATGATATGCACGCTCTTAAGGCTGTGCAACTGGGCAATTAGTTAAAAGCGGAGTGATAAAAAAAATAGCAGTGTGGCTTTCAATCAGTGATCAGTCATCAATTTTGTGGAAAAAAAACAGGTGTGTAACAGGTTGGTCCCTATTTAAGAATGAAACCATCACTTGTTAAACATGCATTTCTTTTTGAAAGCCTAAGGAAAATGGGTCGTTCCAAATATTGGTCAGAAGAACAGCGTACTTGGATAGAAAAGTAGATTGGAGAGGGAAAAACGTTTTGGCTGCTCATCTAAAATGATCTCCAATGTCTTACAATGGAGAGCAAGACCAGAGACACGTGGCAGAAAACAGAAGGCAACTATCAAAATGGATGGAAGAATAATCAGAATGGCAAAGGCTCAGCCAATGATCAGCTCCAGGATGATCAATGACAGTCTGGAGTTACCTGTAAGTACTGTGACAGAAGACGTCTGTGTGAAGCTAATCTATTTGCAAGAATCCCCCGCAAAGTCCCTCTGTTAAAAAAAAAAACATGTGCAGAAGGTTACAATTTGCCAAAGAACACATCAAGTGGCCTAAAGAGAAATTTTGTGGACTGATGAGAGTAAAATTGTTCTTTTGGGATCCAAGGGCTGCGGACAGTTGGTGAGACGACCCCCAAACTCTGAATTCAAGCCACAGTACACAGTGAAGACAGTGAAGCATGGTGGTGCAAGCATCATGATATGGGCATGTCTCTCCTACTGTGGTGTTGGGCCTATTTATCCCATAGCAGGGATCATGGATCAGTTTGCATGTGTCAAAATACTTGAAAATACTTATGCTGAAGAGCCTTTGAAATGTGTATTTCAACAAGACAATGACCCCAAACACACACGTAAACCAGCACAATCCTGTTATGTTGTTATGTTATGGAGTGGCCAGCCCAATACTAGGACCTTAATCCAATCAAGAACTTGTGGGGTGACATCAAAAATGCTGTCTCTGAAGCAAAACCAAAAAATGTTAATGAATTGTGAAATGTTGTTAAGGAATGTTGGAGTAGAAGAACAGCTGAAAGGTTGGTTGACTGCGTGCCGCACAGATGTGAAGCAGGTAAAAAAAACTAAATATTCGTTTAGTGATTCACAGGATTGCCAAATCCTAGAAACAAAAATGTTTGTACAAAATAGTTTTGAGTTTGTAAAGTGAACGTCCGATTCTATTTTTTTTTTGAAGACTCCCCTTTTGTCCCATTGTGCCCAATTGCACAGCCTGCATATCACGCATGCATAACATAATCGCTGGGTTTTGTTTGTTTTCTGAGAATCTACTGCACCTACTGGTAACTTGTTTGCCATGTAGCAATAAAATATACTAATAACAGTGATTTATCTGGTTAGTCACATTGCACTGCTATTATTTTGAACACTACCTCTATATTCCTTTTTCAATATCGTGTGGGATTGTTACCGAACGAGCCGGGTTTTGGAGCCGATTCTTTGAAGCGACTAATCGACAGGATTCCTCACCTTTTTTTCCTTTTTCTCTTATTTCTATGTGATAGGAGGGACAGGATGGAGGGAGACGAGAGTGAGTTAAAAAAAAACTTTGCTACGGAATTGGATGACATGACATGAGGACATGATGGAAATGTGACAAAGTCGCGAAGGATCTGTAAAGTCTCCGGATCAGTTGAGAACAACGGAATGCTGAGGTGGAAGTTTCTACTTCAAGATCGATGAGTCGCTCATTTTACTGTCAATCAAAAGGGGAGTCCACCTCTGACAGGTCATCCAATCATCATGCAGAAGTCGAGCATCCGGGCCAGCCCATTGCCCCATAAAACCCCAGAGACGCCGAGCGTCTGATGAGCGGTACAAAGCCCAGCATTTATCCAATGACCGTCCAGTTTTGTGCAGTGGAACAACTCACTCTACGCTTTTACAGGAAGCTGAGCTTCCCTTGTAGTCTTAGAGCAACCGCCACTGTAACAACAAATAAATGTCCAAAAAGTAGCATGGAAGAAAAAAACGGCATCTCTCAGCTAAAAACAATTTTCAGTCCAGGGTGTACCCCGCCTCTCGCCCAAAGCCAGCTGGGATAGGCTCCAGCATACCTGTGACCCTAATGAGGATAAGCGGCATAGAAAATGAATGAATGAATAAGTAGCCGCACAGCCAATCAGCAGCAGAGGCACCCAGTTGTCCCGCCTCCAGTCGGAGCAAGGACATCTGAAAACAGAGACAACACAAACAGGCGGAGAAGGCATGGAGGTGCAAACATGAAACATAAACAAAAATCTGTTCCTTGTTGAGCATATAAATAAAGCCATGTAAAAAAAATTGGCTAAAATTATGTTTTTCCATTACAAATCCATTGCACACATATTTTAATACTAAATTAATTTTAACAACAAAAAAATCCGAGAAGCCGTTAGGGAGGTGGAATAGCCGGATCTTTTTAGAGAGCCGAGCCAAAAGAACCAAAATTCCCATGACATTGACCGTAAAGGCAGCTAATTCCACCAAAGCAGGTCAAATTCTACACTCCTTCTTCCCTCAGCGCTAACACGAGCACAGCGTCTTCACCCTTCATACACTCTATGACTCAAGCTGGATAATGTGACATCCCTCTTTGGCTGCATTGTTGATTTTCTTGTGGAGAAAGCTCAGGGCAAGGACATCTGTAATGACCCTTCCTTCCGAGACTCCGGTCCGCCCACACACACACAATCACACACTCAGCAGTGCTCGTGACCAATAGGGTGTAGTGTAAAGGCATAACACACAACCCACTTCCTCAAGTGAATAGAGGGTCCCTCCAGTGGCCCTTTGCCCGGAGCTATCTCATCTGCTGCCGCACTGAATGTCCTCCGCCTTTCAGCACAAGCAGTCATAAGTAATGTCCACAGAGATGTAGTAGTCATGACGATGGAGGCTACAGAAGACAAGTAAATGAACGTGTCTGCTTGCATGTTTTGTTTTAATATGTTGCATATTTTCAATACATTATTAATGTTAAATTCTGCTTTAACATGTCATTGCATATGCATAATACATACATATACGTACTGTATGCTTAAATATATTATATACTACTAATGCAACTACTAATACTATGTACAGTTGTCCCTCGCCACATCACGTTTCCTGTTTTGTTCAAAAAATGAATTGTTGCTGTTTCGTGGTTGCCATCGGTCTATTATCAGTCAAAAATATGCACATTTAAGCAAATTTAACCTATCCTTGGCCTAAATCGAGCACTAATGAACAAAAATACAGTCTAAGGCATTCAAAAGACAGGAGTTGTGATATGTACACTGGTCACTAGGTGTCAGTAAACTTGACACCTAGTGATGTCATGATGTGCCGATGGCGCACACTGGCAGCCTCGCTTCCGTCAGCCTGCCCCAGGGCAGCTGTGGCTACAAAAGTGGCTTACCATCACCATGTGGGGAGTGAATGAATAATGACCTCAGTGTAAGCGCTTTGAGAGGCTTTGTAAAGCGCATAACAAGTGTAAGGCGTTATCATTATTATTATTGATGAGGCGTTAGCCACCGCAGGAAGTATGCTGTCCGGAAAAGAACAACAAGAAACTCTCCCAGTGGTTTTGTCTTGTTATATATCGGGTATCTATATTGGGTACTACGAGTGTAAAGGTAATTATATGGGTTATATATTTCATATGGGTTATATATTTCAATTATATTTCATGTCTAGGAGGTTAAAAACCGTATTTGGACCGTGTTTAGAAGGTCGTAAACAGGTTTTCTCTGCTCTAACTACGAAGAACTATGAAAATTGAAATACAGCCCTTGTAATAAAATTGAGAACCCCCTGAACAAACCACTGCATGACCTACCAACCTTGGAGAAATGCTAATTACTCCCAAACAACAAATAAATACATACATGAGTGAAGGAGGACTGTGACAAAAACTGAAATTTGAAATCATTTGTTTATTTCCTTTTCATATTTTATTTTCATTAGACAAATATGAGACTAGCATCGATTGTTGTCTCTGTAGGAAAATGAATTCCCGTTATTTTAAGGCAAAGCCAGACACATATTGCAAGAGATGTGGTATTGAGTGTTGATTTGTTTGTGATTATTTTTCAGCATTTCTTATAGTTTAACAAAATACTGTATATGCAACCAGCATACCAGTACCGTTGTAGCCTGAAACAGATTAGTCATATTTCCAGATGGCATTTGGACATTTTAGGGGATATTGGTCCATTTCCTTTCTCAAGCTGTTGACACTGACCCTAGTCTGGGAGCCCCATACTGTGCATACTTTCTATACAGTATGTGAATGTAAGCGTACCGAACATGCCACTGCACACATTCATGTTTCAAGTCCTTGTACATGGCTTGCGGGCTCAAGGCTAAATAAAGCTGGGGAGCTACTGTACATGAGCCACCGCATTTGTATCTGTTCATTATGCTTCGTTCTCTCCGAAAGAGGAATTGGCCACAGAACAGTGTTGAAATGAAACGACCGTGAGACACAAATAATAATGGATGCTGAAATAAATGACACTCCAAAAACATTTGTTGGAATGAAAAGGCCCTTCACGCCCACTCTGCACCTCTAGCTCAGTGTGCATTAGAAAAGGCTGAAAAGCAAGATCAATACTTGTATTCTCTCTGATTTCTCAAGTGTGCACCAAACAATGTTAGCTGCCAGTGTAGGGAAGGCATGAAGCATTATGCAGCAACGTGCTACGCCTTGTGTGTGCGGACACAGGGAGGAGAGTGGGCCTGGCACAGATTTAATAAATGACTTCCCCTGCTTGCCTCAAGCTGTCCCCAAAGGACCCTTGTACAACCTGGGATGATCCTCAGCGCTCTGTGAGAGGTTTCCTCCCCCCGTCCTCTCCCAGGCTTGAGGGTCATCTGCAGTATTCAACACTTTTGATGCTTTTTTTCCTCTAGAAAAAGTCAAAACATTACAAAAACACACAAATTAGGGGTACCAAATTAACATTACATACACAGCAACGTTGTTTTTTTTCCTTTGTGTTTTTAGATAGTATTGCAGACAGACAACAACAATGTTGTAATAAATGGTAATTACAGCCAAGGCATTTATTTACCTAAACCACAAAGAGGACGAGGCATGGGAGAGATAGGCTATTTATTTCCGACATTTAAATCTCATTATATATAAAAACTTATTTTCTTTTTAATGTAATAAGAAATATATATAAATAGAAAGTCACCCACTTTTCATGTGTGTTTATTTATTAACAAATATCTTGCACAACACAACAGCAACAGAACCAATGTTGCAATACCAATGAGGCGCAAACTGCTCAGACCGCATTAATACTAGAGACCAGTGTAAACATTACATTGAGTGCGAAACGCTAAGTTTTGCACTGACAGTTGAGTAGCGCAAACTAACATTTTAAAGCGCATGCAGAGGTAAATAAGACTACCGGGTGCCGACCAGTCATCATACTCCAAATTCAGCTACTGTCATCTTATGGCGTTACAACTACATCAGGACTTTTTTGGTTTGTTTTTTACCTGTCCGAGAGACCTTGGTGGTTATTTGCTTTTGTAGACAGCGCACCAGGTCAGCTGTTAATTGGATTATTGTATGGTATTTATGACCTTGTTTTTTGTTGCATTTGAGGCTGCTAGGAAATATGAAGCACAACATGGCAGACAAGCAAACAAGCTAGGCTAGTAGCTTTTTGTGTCACTATCACTGACGGCCATTTTTTGGCAGCCTCGATCCCTTTAAACTATCAGTGTGTTAAAATGGTGCTGTCAAAAACAGCACGTTAACGGCGGTAACTAAGTTATTGTTTCAATTACGTTAAAATGTTTAGCAGAACGAATGCGTACACGTCACGTCCAGCCACGCCTTTCTGTTCTACCGACCGACCGAGGCACACTGTAGCGTCACTGTAGCACAGTCTTTAATAACTTTACTAACTAATACTCCGACCTGAACACGTAATCAGCGGAGCAATTCCAACACCATGTGTGTGTCTCCAACTCGCAAACACGTCTGTAGCCCCTTCGCCATTGGAACGACATTTCCTCATCGTCTCTAGGCGACCTCGAGGTGCATTCAGGGACACTCCAACACAATAACGTCTTTCAAATACGTGAATGTATGGTCTGAATAAATAAATAAAAAAAACCGTAAGTGAGTATTGTTAAGTTGTCGTCACTCACTGAAGTAATTCTTACTGCGGAAGTACGATTTGCTGAATTTAGGTATGAGAAAAAAACCATGTAAAACTTGTAAAATGTGATATTATGTGGTGTCTTTAAACGCAACTGCTTATGGCTCCTGATAAGTTTGTGATTCAAACGCTCTGCTACTATTAAAGAGACTAGCGTTGGGCAAATAGATTTTCAGACGTGTGCAGGATCTTTTTTTAGCTTGATTTAAAGTTTCTGTTAATTTGTAGCTGTTAATAGACATGAATATACAGTATCTATGTCCTGTAAATATAAAATACAGTAAAAAAGAGGCATACTACAGTCATGCAGTAGTTGCAAATGGTGATTAATCATGATTAATTCATTTACAAAACGGATTAATCTGATTAAAATGACAAACCTATTTACAATACGGCAGTGATGACAAAATAACATGTTTTCATTATTTTTTAAGTTGCATTATGAAATGCAATGACCTAATAATGATTTTTCTTTAAAATAATGATATATTTTACAAACTCATATGACATACCAAATATTTTCTGTGTGTTTGGTCTCGCAATCATAATTGCCCTGGCTCCTGCAGTTTTGCTGTGCTGTCCATCGTGATAAATACAGTATGCGTAAAATAAATAACATAAAATAAAAAAGTAATACAGAATCCATAATTGTGTCCTGTCATTTAACTTTTTACCTGACATTTTCTGTTCATAATGTACAGTGAAAATGGGCATATTTTACACATAGTATGGTGATTAATTAATTAAAAAACTGTGATTAATTTGATTATATATTTTTTTATTGCATTTTAAATACCACCAATGTACCTTTGGAATTGTATGTAAGCTACAAAAGCTGCTCACTGGTTTTAACACCACCAAGCGCAACACTGATTGTTTTTTTTCTGTATGTGTATTCAGATAGCTAGCACCAAGCAAAATGAATCCATTTATTGCATTAGGTGACTCTTAGTTCTTTTCGTGTACATACAACAGTGGTCCATGGCCACATATCCACAAATGGCACGCGTTAGATAATGTGACCAGAGCAGTCTGGGGTATTAATAGGAGAAGCAATATTTGGATACATTAGGGTTTAAAATCAGACAGCTTCCTAATAAGTGATAAAAACGATATATCTTGCATTGGTGCTCTCATGGGATGCTAATGTGTGTCCCATCTTTGCCACTGCTGCATGGCTTGCAGGGGTTGTGTAGCAACATGGACAGGGTGACTGACTGTCGCTCTGGCGGGATATCGGACTGCTGCCAAGTCCCTCCTGATTTGGCTGTAATTAACCACGCTCAGCCTTGTTTGTGCGTGTAGACATGAATAGAAGCTTGTTATTTGACTGTGTGTGTGTGGATCACCTTGGAAAGGAAATCTGCAATCATGTTTTGGGGTAGCCATACAGTTTTATCATCACCAGCAACATAATCATCACCCTTTTCCTCCCAGTTAGTCACGCCTCCCATATAGCAGCATGTCCAGTAGAGGTTTTGCAGGTGGTGACCGCAGACCTTGTTCATTTTGCTTGATAGTTTGATAGCCTTTTTCCAGCAATCTCGACGGCATCTGCAGCCTCCAGACATTGCTCAGGATCCATCACTAGTCAGGAGCATAGATGTAGGACCAGGACGCAGACCAACGTCACCATAGGTCAGCCATAGGTATCGTGACCTTATTGGTTGGGATTTACCGACCTCGTGTCGCTGGAGTGTCACTGCAGGGTGACTAAGGCATCAACGTTATTGACTGGTCTGTCTGTTCCCCTTGACTTAAATCCAATTAATGCTGGACCACAGATTGTCCAGGAGATTATGGAGCTAGGTTTTGGAGTTGAAGCCCCAGTAGCCATCGGCCGTCGCATGAGGAGCAAGCCCAAATGTGGTAGGGAGTGCATACCAACACATGCATTGCATACACACTCAAAGTTGTTTTCAATAGTGATTGTCAGGTCAATACCAGAATCTCAATAATCTAAAATCAAGGTTTCTTGGAGATGTGCTTTCCAGTTTTTCAGTCCAACGGTTTCAGTATTAAACATGTGACATTATGTAAATTTAGGCTGTGTTGATATGTAAAGGCTCTGTACCATGTTTTAAAGATTCTGTTTTGATTTTTGGACATTTTTATCCAAATTTAAAGTGGTTTACAGTCGTTTCTAGATGTTCACAGATGGCGCTCGCCATTCCTGACTTTGCACATATTCAAAACTTCCAATGTCCAGCTTTGGATAGAAACTGGGGGTTCTCATGTTAATGTTTTACCGATCCTCAAGCGGAAACTTTCATGGCTACTGAGCAGGCAGAAGTGTGGTGTAGTAGTCCCACATAATAGTACAGTGAAACCTTGGTTAGCGTTAGTTTGGCCTCTAACCAAAACCAAAATAAATTTTTCCCCTAGGAAATAATGTAAACCCAATTGATCCAGTTCCGCCTCTAACCAAAACGGATGTTAACCAAATAAAATTTTCCCTTGGGAAATAATGTAAATCCAATTCATCCATAGATAAAAGACAAAAATGTTAACACCTTTTTAGGTTTTACAATTATAGTTTTACATGCAGAAAACCCTTGGAAATGCATAGCAATACCAAAAATGATGAATGAATGCGACAAATGAACGTTGAAGGTTACTTTTACCTTCATGTGATTCTTGACTGAAAACAGGGAATTGGTAAAAGTAACACTCAGTGTTCATGTATCCTTTTCATTTGTCATTTATCTTCTTTTCCTTTCGGCTTATCCCTTTAGGGGTCGCCACAGCGAATCAATTGCCTCCATCTAACTCTGTCTTCTGTATCCTCTTCTCTTGCGCCAACTACCTTCATGTCCTCTTTCACTACATCCATAAACCTCCTCTTTGGTCTTCCTCTAGGCCTCCTGCCTGGCAATTCAAAACTCAGCATCCTTCTACCAATATATTCACTATCTCTCCTCTGGACATGTCCGAACCATCTCAGTCTGGCCTCTCTGACTTTATCTCCAAAACCTCTAACATGTGCTGTCCCTCTGATGTGCTCATTCCTGATCCTGTCCATCCTGGTCACACCCAAAGAGAACCTCAGCATCTTCATCTCTGCTACCTCCAGCTCTGCCTCCTGTCTTTTCCTCAGCGGCACTGTCTCTAAACCAAACAACATCGCTGGTCTCACCACAGTTTTGTACACCTTTCCTTTCATTTTAGCTGAAACTCTTCTATCACACATCACACCCGACACTTTTCTCCACCCATTCCAGCCTGCCTGCACACGCTTCTTCACCTCTTTTCCACACTCTCCATTGCTCTGGACTGTTGACCCTAAGTACTTAAAATCCTCCACCTTCTTTATCTCTTCTCCCTGTAACCTCACTCTTCCACTTGGGTCCCTCTCATTTACACACATGTACTCCGTCTTGCTGCGGCTGACCTTCATTCCTCTCCTTTCCAGGGCAAACCTCCACCCCTCAAGCTTCTCCTCCACCTGTTCCCTGCTCTCACTACATATCACAATGTCATCTGCAAACATCATAGTCCATGGAGATTCCTGTCTAACCTCGTCCGTCAGCCTGTCCATCACCATAGCAAACAAGAAGGGGCTCAGAGCTGATCCCTGATGGAGTCCCACCTTCACTCGGAACTCCTCTGTCACACCTGCAGCACACCTCACTACTGTCTTACAGTCCTCGTACATGTCCTGCACCGCTCTAACATACTTCTCTGCCACTCCAGACTTCCTCATACAATACCACAGTTCCTCTCTGGGCACCCTGTCATAAGCTTTCTCCAGATCTACAAAAACACAATGCAGCTCCCTCTGACCTTCCCTGTACTTCTCAATCAACATCCTCAAAGCAAATACTGCATCTGTTGTACTCTTTTTTGGCATAAAACCGTACTGCTGCTCACAAATGCTCACGTTTGCCCTTAGTCTAGCTTCAACTACTCTTTCCCATAACTTCATTGTATGGCTCATCAGCTTTATTCCTCTGTAGTTGCCACAACTCTGCACATCTCCCTTGTTCTTAAAAATGGGCACCAGCACACTTCTCCTCCATTCCTTAGGCATCTTCTCATTATCTAAGATCTTGTTAAACAACCCGGTCAGGAACTCTATTGCCACCTCTCCTAGACACTTCCATACCTCCACAGGTATATCATCAGGACCGAGTGCCTTTCCATTCTTCATCCTCTTCAATGCCCTCCTCACTTCTTCCTTACTAATCTTTGCTACTTCCTGGTCCACAACAGTCACCTCTTCTACTCTTTGTTCTCTTTCATTTTCCTCATTCATCAACTCTTCAAAGTACTCTTTCCATCTTCCCATGACACTACTGGCACCTGTCAATACCCTTCCATCCCTATCCTTCATCACCCTAACCTGCTGCACGTCCTTCCCATCTCTGTCCCTCTGCCTTGCCAACCTGTATAGATCTTTCTCTCCCTCCTTGCTGTCCAACCTAGCATACAAGTCATCATAAGCCCCTTGTTTGGCCTTTGCCACCTTTACTTTCACCTTACGCTGCATCTCTCTGTACTCCTGTCTACTCTCTTCAGTCCTCTCAGTGTCCCACTTCTTCTTAGCTAACCTCTTACTCTGTATACACTCCTGCACCTCCTCATTCCACCACCAAGTCTCCTTATCTACTTTCCTTCCAGATGACACACCAAGTACTCTCCTACCTGTCTCCCTGATCACAGTAGCTGTAGTTGTCCAGTCATCTGGAAGGACTTCCTGGCCACCCATAGCCTTTTTCAACTCCTTCCTAAATGTCACGCAACACTCCTCCTTTTTCAGCTTCCACCATTTTGTCCTCTGCTCTGCCTTTACCCTCTTCATCCTTCTCACCACTAGAGTCAACCTACACACCACCATCCTATGCTGTCTGGCTACACTCTCACCTACCACTGCTTTGCAGTCTCTGACCTCCTTCAGGTTACACCTTCTACACAAGATGTAGCCTACCTGTGTGCTCTTACCTCCACTCTTGTAGGTCACCCTATGTTCCTGTCTCTGCTGGAAGAAAGTATTCACTACAGCCATTTCCATCCTTTTTGCAAAGTTGACCACGATTTGTTCTTCTGCGTTCCTCTCCTGGATACCAAACTTGCCCATCACCTCCTCATCATCTCTGTTTCCTGCACCAACATGCCCACTGAAGTCCGCACCAATGACAACTCTCACTTCTGGGGATGTTCTGCATCACTTCATCCAGGTCTGACCAGAATTTCTCTTTCTCCTCCATCTCACATCCTACCTGTGGAGCATACCCACTAACAACATTGAACATCACACCTTCAATTTCTAGCTTCAGGCTCATCACTCTATCTGACACTCTTTTTACCTCCAGGACGTTGCTAGCAAATTCCTCCTTCAAAATCACCCCTACTCCATTTCTCTTCCTATCTAGACCATGATAGAACAGCTTGAACCCTCCTCCTAAGCTTCTAGCCTTGCTACCGTTCCACCTGGTCTCCTGGACACACAATATGTCTACCTTCCTCCTCTGCATCATGTCAACTAATTCTTTACCTCTTCCTGTCATAGTTCCAATATTCAAAGTCCCAACTCTTAGTTCTAGACTCTTAGCATTCCTCTTCTCTCTCCTCCTACAGACACACCTTCCTCCTCTCTTTCTTCGGCCAACAATAATCCAGTTCCACCGGCACCCTGTCGGTGAACAGCACCGGTGGCGGGCGTTGTTAACCCGGGCCACGTCCGATCCGGTATGGAAGTCATTTGTCTGATTCGCATGTTCTGGTTTGGCAAAGTTTTACGTTTGATGCCCTTCCTGACACAACCCTCTGTATTTATCCTGGCTTGGGACCGGCACAATAAGACACTGGCTTGTGCCCCGTTGCGGCTACATTTCATTTGTCATTTATATGCAATACAAATTGTTTTATGCTATGAAACTATAAAAATTAGTTTTATGCACACATTTTTGAGAGGCAACCGATGGCATTGTAGATGGGCAACGTAACCTGTTCCGGTTGCCATTTTACTTAGAGAGGATGTTTTGTGATAAAAACAAAACAAAACACTTTGATAGCACGACAATAACGCAACAACCATGAAGATGCACGCAAACTGAGGCAAAATTTTGTCAAAAATGTTAACCAAAAAATAAAATAAAATAGACACTAATCGGGGTAGACGCTAACCAAGGTTCCTCTGTAATGCAAAGTTCTAAATGTACTTTCAAAACAGCCCATGGTGTGGCTAGAGTCTGATTCAATGTAAGTTGATACCTGGAGAGTGAGGCACAAGGATAATGGTTTTGTAAGAAATATAAAAGAGTGACGATCGCGAATTTTTGCCCAAAGAATGGCTGTACGGAAATCGTAAATGTGTTTCAGTGTGGAGGGCATAGCGTGACGTGGGTGGTTTTCGAGTGGCCACAACAGCGTCATTATGATTGTTATCTTTAGTGTGTGTTATGAGATTATTTAAACCTGCAATAAAAGCCTGTTTTTCCGGCGGTCAAGTCTGGTGCATGTTTCACCGAATAATTACTGACACCTACTGACCAGTGTAAAATACTACATGGTTCTACAT
This sequence comes from Oostethus manadensis, assembly GCA_024372805.1. NCBI lineage: Eukaryota > Metazoa > Chordata > Actinopteri > Syngnathiformes > Syngnathidae > Oostethus > Oostethus manadensis. Next base: position 104,550 of record QODF01000236.1, on the reverse strand, counting down.
TTTTGAAATATGTGGTATTCACCCACAAAACAGCATCATTTATTAATTTATATACATTGTTTTAAAAAATTTGAAATTCTAAAGCCAATTTGGTGAGGGATGACTATCGCCTATCAAGTCTCGGGGAAAGTCACAGACGTTGAATGATCTCGTTGTTCAAAAACGTTTTAGCATATGGTACGGAATTGGCAGCCACGTTTGCGTCAGACTCCCCCAGGGCAGCTGTGACTACAAATGTAGTTTACCTACCACTGATGGGTTCCCTTCATTGCGAAGCACTTTGGGTGTCTTGAAATATAGAAATTCCAATCCATTACTATTATTATATTAGGTAACAATACCAATAGTAGTGTAACAAAACATGATCATGTGTCAGTTTTTCCTCATAATCCTACAACTTCCTTGTTCCCTGTAGTGTTGGGCCAATGACAGCACTTCACTTTGTAGTCAATAAACATTTTTTTAATATAATCTCTTTGATTTGAGTGTTCCTTTGAAATGAATGGGTGATATGCGAAACACACGTTCTCCCTACTTGAAATAAGAAGAAAAGGTTTAAGGGCATGGAGAACGTCTTTAATAATTTGACCTCTTGCTAGGACAACAGCTCACCTGCAAATTGAAGAACGAGCATACGGGGAGAACATGTTCAAACCCACCAATTTGCCATCCATTAAAAGTTGATTTATTCCAGTGCTACCACATACATTATGCATCATGAGGCATTGCACACACAGAACAATAGCTGGTTACGTTTCAGTTTGGTCGGTGTGACGTTGGAGGGTCAGGGGTCCTCTTTGTTTGACAAACTCAACGTAATAAACGCCGGCTCACTAACTGTAAATGGACAGTTTAATTGTTAGTTGTGTTTTGGCAGGGCTGAGAAGGTGTATATGATCGAAAATGCCGTGGCGTTAAACCTCAGTTGTGGTGTGATTCTGTTTTCGCCATCATTTTGCCTAGTTTCTGTACAGTATTGAATGTGACAAACTATTCTCTATTGTACTGTACTGTATCACTCTGCCAAATCGAGTGCCCAACCTTCTTCATTTCCTTTTGGCTTATCCCTTCAGGGGTGTCCACCTCCAGGGCTCCTGTCTGGCAGTTCAAAACTCAGCATCCGTCTACCAATATTTTCACTATCTCTCTTCTGGACATGTCCAAACCATCTCAGTCTGTCCTCTCTCACTCTGTCTCCAAAACCTCTAACATGTGATGTCCCTCCGATGTACTCATTCCTGATCCTGTCCATCCTGGTCACACCCAAAGAGATGAGCAGCATGAGCATGAAGTTGTTGTAGCCACTTTTGTTGAGGTTGTTGTAGCCGCTGTCGCTCAATACACTAGTTGTTGATTGCTGAGTGGAGAGCAAACTGATTGGTGCCACCTACCTCCACTGCTGTCTCGCTGTAAATCGCATCTCCACATTTGGTGACCCTCGACGTGGGTAAAAAGTTTGACTGTGAGGAAAAACAAGTATTTGTACTGTAGTGGACACACTGATGCATCTATGACGATCAATACAAGAGCCCGCTGGGCTGTATAAAATCAGTTTTCATTATAGGGGAAAACCCGATACAGACATTTACCGATATTACATTTTTATGGCAATCGGACCACCGATATTATCGGACATCAGTAATTATTTGCTATGGGTGTAATTGCCTTGCTTTTTGTACATTTGCCCTTTCTGTTATAGGCTGTACAAATTGTGCCTTAAAAAAGTGTCACGTGTGTATGATGTCATTTTTTCTTTATAACTCAATATTACACACGGAGTGCAACATGGGACATGACCTGACCCACCAACACTAGACATCACTTGGACATTGTTTCTTTGGTCGGGTGGTCTGCTATTGCCTCGATTTAGCCCAGAAATTGTAAACGCTGAAAATTGGGTTGAGTTTAGTCCGACTGATTTGGTCCAACTATAGCTTTTCAACCAAATTTTGACAGAACCTTACCTTTTACTTTTCAACCAAATGTAAATGTTGTGTCAACATATGGTAATGTCTTTTCGACTAATTTTGGCTGGGTGGGGAGGGTTCTAGTGCTGTTGTTGACTTGCTGCAGGCCATTTTGGGAAACCTCTTTCTGGAACGGATATTCCTAATTATGACAGACGACTAAAACACGAGGCTAAAACCCTCACGACGTAATAAGGGGATGGAATCGTTAGATATGTACGAGGTCGCGATCAATCAGTCCGCCATTAGCCATCCTAAGTAATTGGATGACACTGACTGAAAGGGAGACCATAATGATGTGACGGATCCTTTTTTTCGGGATGGGGAGGAGGATTGTAGGACGGTATAGAACGTGGTTTGAGGTGGGCACTGCAAAGAGTCATGCTTCATCAACTCAAGCTGAAAAGGTGGCGGGGAGGGGGGTTGATAGTCAAGCTTAATTAAATTCCATTCATAGAGGACTTAAAATGTTCTTGAAGAAAATGCTTTATGGTTGGACGAGAGCTGTTTTCAAAGCGTGGCAGCGTGAGCCTTCCCTTTAGAGAATGTGGAAAAATAATAGCACGGCAATGTGACTAAGCAGATTAATCGCTATTATTAGTATATTTTTATTGCTACATGGCAAACAGGTTACCAGTAAGTGCAGTAGATTCTCAGAAAACAAGACCCAGCTTCCATGATTTGCACACTCTTGAGGCTGTGCAATCGGTCCAGGGTTTGGGCTGGCCACTCCATAACATAACAACACTGTTTACAAGCGTGTTTGGGGGTCATTGTTTTGCTGAAACACACATTTCAAGGGCATGTCCTCTTCAAGTATTCTGGCATATGCAAACTGATCCATGATCCCCGATATGGGATAAATAGACCCATTACCATAGTAGGAGAAACATGCCCTTATCATGATGCTTGCACCACCATGCTTCACTGTGTACTGTGGCTTGAATTCAAAGTTTAGGGGTCGTCTCACAAACTGTCTGAGGTCCTTGGACCCAAAAATAACAATTTTGCTCTCATCAGTTCACAAAATGTTCCTCCATTTCTCTTTAGGCCAGTTCATGTGTTCTTTGGCTAATTGTTTTTAACAAAGGGACTTTGCAGGGAATTCTTGCAAGTAGATTAGCTTCGTACACGTCTTCTAACACATCTTCTGTCACAGTACTTAAAGGTAACTCCAGACTGTCTTTGATCATCCTGGAGCTGATCATCTGCTGAGTCTTTGCCATTCTGGCTATTCCTGGATCCATTTTGATAGTTGCTTTTCGTTTTCTGCCACGTGTCTTTGGTTTTGCTCTCCATTTTAAGGCACCGGAGATCATTTTAGCTGAACAGCCAAAAAGTTTTTTCATCTCTTCATAAATTTTCCCCTCTCCAACCAACTTTTAATCAAAGTACCCTGTCCTTCTGAATGAAGCATTTCCTCAGAGAAAAATGGATGTTCAACAAGTGCTAGTTTCATCCTTAAAACAGGCGGCACCTGATTCACACCTGTTTTTTTTATCCAAAAAATTGATCACTGATCAATGATTATTTTTTGAACACACCCCTTTCAACTAATTGCCCAATTAAGAGCGTGCATATCAGGAATGCTGGGTCTTGCGTGTTTTGAGAATCTACTGCACCTACTGGTAACTCGTTTGCCATGCAGCGATAAAAATATACTTATAACAGTACTTCCTAATCTGGTTAGTGACATTGCATTAATATTATTTTGAACACTACTGTATGAGAATATATCCCCTCCCTCAGTGGAAGCGCATCCTACTTAGGCAGCCTACAGCCCAAACAAAGAAGCCACAAAATAATAACTGCAAGGCCACACAGATCATATTTGGCGTCAATTTTGAGATTATCTACCATTCTGACTAGTTGAACAAAACATACTAACTCTAACCAACCTGACCCCCTTAACAGCTCTCTCCACTATATGTGCTTCAACGTCTCCGTCTCTCCTTATCGCTTGAAAACTTGAAAACGCAGCGTATCATGCCTTTTCTATTGTGCTAAACAGAAACAGACAAAGAAACTGGCAAATCAATCCTCTCGTCATGTCACTGACTGACTTCGTTTCATCCGTACCAAAGGGGACGTCTCCCGGAATCTTTACGGGTTGCCGAGTGACCCGTGCGACTCCGATAAGCCACCGAGCTCGGTCAAGAAACAGACATAGACCCATACTTGTCATTCCATAAATATTCATGTTGCTGTGTTTTTTAAGGTGTATAATCACGATAACAATTACATTAATTAGGGCTGTCAAAATGGCGGTCGGTTACTAATTTTATTTCATCAATTACATTCTATTTTTTGTGTGTAATTTCCCATGCGCCTCATGGCAAGCCACGCCTCCCCACAGTCGTCTCTAGCTCATCATTGACATTTCCTCATTGTCACCAGACACTTGCGAGATGCATTCAGGGACAAACATTCTTATGACTCACTTTGTAACACTTAATGTCCAATTACAATCTGCTGTATGTGAGTATGCTCGGAAATCCCAGAAAATACTCAAAACGTGAATTTATCTTAAATAGCGTGGCGTCTTTGAAGGCAACCCCTCAGTGTGATTCAAATGTGCTACTATTAAAGAGATAGAAATAGATTTTCAGACACACGTGCTGTCTTTTAGCTTCATTTACATTTTTCAGTTCTTTTGGAGATGTTACTAGAGCTGTCAATCGATTAATCACATTTTCCTCCACAGTTAAATCTGAATTAATCACATTTAATCGCAGGTAGAAATACGTTTTTGTCAAAATAAGTAGGAATGTAAATCTCTGTGTGGTAAACGATTCGATATGCAACTGAATCAAATTTTATGTAAAGAGAAATCAATATTGGAAATATGGCCTATTATTTTATCCAAAAATATACAGTTAGAAAGCCCCAGATTTGAAATGTTTAATTTCCGCCATTTGTCCCACTGTTTGACGGTCCTTTAATGCACCTTCTTCGTTTGGTCACGCTGCTCTCACACTACTGTACTGTATTTTTATCCTTTTTCTTTCACATATTTGGTCCCAAATGCTAATACTATGCGGGAATGCAAAAAGGTAAGATCTGACAACCTTATTGAGTGCTAATGTGCATATTTGTGGTCCACAACATCCCTGAAAAACAACATCCAGGTGGATGGTGGTTCTGTTTTCATTTAGGGCTTTAAATTTCATGTTGTTCTTGTCATAGTTTTGCACAATCCCTACAATATAAAATAAATTAATAATGTAATTGTAATAATGTACGTACAATCACAATAACGACAGTCTCAACGGCGTAACATTAGCTAGTAGCTAGCAGCTCCTGGCCTAAATTTCAGCTAGCAGTTGAAAGCAAAACCAGGGCTGGCTCACATCTAAAAATACTTGTTTGCCAAGTTAGCATTGTCTAAACGACAAAACAATACCTGCAGTGCGCCAGTAACTTCTCACTTCTCCCAGAGGCGACGTACTTCGTGACCACTCAAGTCCCAGCAACACGAAAAACTTTAGTCTAGTTGAGAAAACCATCTGTCGGGGCTCTGAAGTTAATCTTGCCAATCAAAACACCTTTCTTTGCCCATTTCTGCTCAATATTTGTTCCAGCCTCTAGCTCTGCCCAAACCTGCCGCCGTTTTGGTTTCTCAACCTATGGTGTGCGCAGAGGGTCAAACGGGACGTGTGCATGTCAGTCGCACATACAAACATATATAATCCAGTCCTTTTTATGTATCTTTATTTTAATAAAACACAGTAAAAATTGGTATATTTTAGACGTAGTTGCATATGGTGAGTTTAATCATAAAAATGTAACCATTTGACAGCCCTAATTTTTAATAATTACATGTATATCCACAATACTGTTTTAGGTTTTGTCCCATCAGAATTCATACAAGGTGCAGTTTTTCCATTCTTTGTGCTAAACTCGCCTTTGCTACACTGCAAAAAGTGAAATCCAAGCACAAATTAAATGATTTTCTCTCTTCTCTCGATTATGTATTATCGCGGTTAGCTACAGGCCTATTATTAGTTAAATATATGCATATTTAAGCATTTTTGTTTACATATCGTTGCATTTCCAGGCAGAACAATAGCTAAATTAACAAAAATACAAATATACGGCATTCAGGAGACGTACTGCCCTCACACATTCAAAACAAAGCCCTAGGTGCGCGTATTGGTGTTGCCAGGTCCGCTTATTATGAACAATTTTTTCACTTGCCAATTCCCGAGTTCCCTGTTGTTTTGGGCTTTTTTTCAGAGATCTAGTTGCTTGTTTCCCTCGGGAGACACTACTATCTAGTGTAACGCTATCATCATCAAATAGGTTGCAGTATTTTCACAGGTTAGTGGTAGCGTATAAGAACTGTGTGTGTGTGTGCGTGTGTGTGTGTGTGTGTGATAGTAAGCAAAATGAAACAAACCATAGGCTAGGGTTATGTACAGTGGTGTGAAAAACTATTTGCCCCCTTCCTGACTTTTGCATGTTTGTCACACAAAATGTTTCTGATCATCAAACACATTTTAATATTAGTCAAAGATAACACAAGTAAACACAAAATGCAGTTTTTAAATGAATGTTTTTATAACTTAGGGAGAAAAACATCCAAACCCACATAGCCCTGTGTGAAAAAGTAAGTGCCCCTGCACCTAATAACTGGTTGGGCACCCTTAGCAGCAATAACTGCAATCAAACGTTTGCCATAACTTGCAACAAGTCTTTTACACGCTCTGGAGGAATTTTGGCCCACTCATCTTTGCAGAATTGTTGTCATTCAGCTTTATTTGAGGGTTTTCTAGCATGAAGCGCCTTCTTAAGGTCATGCCACAGCATCTCAATGGGATTCAGGTCAGGACTTTGACTAGGCCACTCCAAAGTCTTCATTTTGTTTTTCTTCAGCCATTCAGAGGTGGATTTGCTGGTGTGTTTTGGGTCATTGTCCTGCTGCAGCACCCAAGATGGCTTTAGCTCAAGTTGACCAACAGATGGCCGGACATTCTCCTTCAGGATTTTTTGGTAGACAGTAGAATTCATGCTTCCATCTATCACAGCAAGCCTTCCAGATCCTGAAGCAGCAAAACAAGCCCAGACCATCACACTACCACCACCATATTTTACTGTTGGTATGATGTTCTTTTTATGAAATGCTGTGTTACTTTTACGCCAGATGTAACGGGACACGCACCTTCCAAAAAGTTCAACTTTTGTCTAGTTAGTCCACAAGATATTTTCCCAAAAGTCTTGGCAGTCATCATTTTGTGTTTAATTATGTTATCTTTGACTAATAGTTAACTATTTTTTATGAGCAGAAACATTTAAGTGTGACAATCATGCACACAAAGTCAGGAAGGGGGCAAATCGTTTTTCACACCACTGTATGTTGATGTTGCCAGGAAACAAGCGAATAGCTCTCTGAAAACAAGTCCAAAAGCAGGAACATGGGAAGTTGCAAGTGGCTTGACCCAAGTGACCCAAGCTATGATAAAACGTAATAATAATATAATAAAAAGTTAGCGGACCTGGCAACACAGACGAGTGAGTGTGTGTGTCTACATTGTATCTTATATATTGGGTAATACAAGTGTAACAATGACTGTAGAGTTTTATTTCATTCTAGAGGGCTGTAATAATGTTGAAAAACGTATTTAGAAGGTTGTAAATTGCTTTATGAGAATATTGCATTGATAAGTAAGGAATTTAGAGTTGCAAAAATTCCTGTATCACGGTTGGGTCTGGAACCAATGAAGCGTGATAAACGAGGCATAACACATTTTTTTTCTCACTATCCTTGACCAATTTGCTTCTGTTTAGTAATACGTACTAATAATTTGCTAGGAATTTCTCAAAATAGGACAAATAATGTGCCAAAAAAGGAAAAAAAAAATTGTCAAGTGAAACGTTCTTGTTCTAACAGCAGATTATTTTGCACATTTTAAGACGTATGGGACTCCCTTAAAAGAAGTCTGAAAAAGACGGGTGGCCTTAGATTCCGAGTGTGCCAAACGACCTCTAACCAAGCGAGTCGGAGCTTTTCTTCTTGTCACTCCCACACACCGGCGACCTGCAGAGATGTTGAGACCCGCTTAAAAAAAGTGTCTCCCAGGTTAGCAAACAATATGACAGTGATACGCAATTTTTAGTTGACCTTTTTTGTCTTAGATTTTGTCCTAAAATGTTTTTTTTTGAAAGAGGAGTTGTCTTATATGCAGAATTCAGATATCTGTACCTATTAAGATAAAGACAAGCACAGACGGTGTCATACGGCGGCAAATTCTGATCTTTTGGGCCACGGATGGTAGATGTAACAGGACAAGTACCGTCCAAATACCTCTGAGAAAAGTCTATTTAACCAAGAAAACGGCTGCAAAACTTCTAAATTACGTCCAGTTTGCATTGTATAAAAGGCTCCACCCATTGCCTCATCACAGCAGTCATGTTGACCCTCCTGGAGGGTCCGCATTGCTGGTTTAGAATTTCTTTTGGGATCACTATTATCTTGGAATTCTATTATTTTGTTCCCTTAAGCAACGTACTTAGAATGAGCGGGCTTCCTGCATGAAATATGTGAGTATGTACAATATAAACATGGTTTTTTTTAATTCTATTTTTGTCAAAATGCTGTCATGTTGCGTACGGTGGCCTCCGTGGCTGGAGGAGGACGAGCCCTCCGCTTGCTCAACAGTCATAACAGTCTAATAAGCGGTAAGATTCCGTCTAAACCGGAAAACTACATAAGAACCGCAAATGGCTGGGCAAAGCATTTTGAACATGTCCAAAGAATGTCAACAGCGAAAAACTAATAAAAAGCCTTGGCATTTCAGTTTTTGCAGTGTTGGTATGGATCTTCCCAGACAGAGCATTTCGTTTAAAATAAAATACCGCGCTTTTCTTTCAAATAGGAGAGGAACCGGTACTGTAGTTTCTTCAGCACTTTTATTTGCATCCTTTTAGAACCGTTTTTGTACTCATGGGTTTCCTTCCCCTTCATGTTTTTTTACGAAACAGGGAACGCATTACAGAATCACATTTACTGCAACTCCTCTAGGCGCTATTAAAAAGGACATTTCCGTGAAAGAAAAGTAAAGCCGATAAAGGAAGGCGACAAACAAAACAAAAAACAAATTGAAGAGTGGACATAATCCCAAACCAAAATCCTCTAAATTCAGCAAGCCATTTAAGGAACAGCATGTTCAACTGTCATTTTTGCACAAAACCATGCAAATGGGGCAGGGTGGGGTTTTTTTTGTTTTTGTTCCTCTTCTCACTTTGGACCATTTACACTAGCCACCCTCAAGACATGCCATTATCTGGAGAGCGCAGGGAGCTCTAATTAGTGGTGCTGATAGGTACACTACATATTCCCATTGTCGTGTACGGATGGGTGTGCAGCATTGAGCTAAAAGTGAACTCATTTTCATACAAACACACACATAAAACACTCGCTCTCTGAACATTCTCCTTTTTTCGTCTCTCGCGGTGTTAGTATAAATAGAAAAGAAAAGGTTTTCAAAACATGTTGCGTAATGGAGGCAATGTTATGCATCATTTTTAAGACGTTTTCTTTTGATTTCTGGAGAGGAATGTATCTGAAAAGGGAATGCAATGCTGTATTCAGACTGTTAACATCGTAAAAAAGCTCTGAAATTAGTAATTAAATAACCCTCTACTATTTATACATTCAGGCACTGAAAAATCACATGTCAATATGTAACTAAAAAAGATAGTCGCTCTCATTTTCCCTTGGTAAGAACAAGGAAGCTGAAACCTTGAAGTTGGCAATTGTTTAAAGTTTTCCTACCCAGTAGTAATGCCACGTGCATCCCCTTTGCTCCGCTTGTGAGTGACACTTTCCTCTCCCCTTTAGGCGCGGTCCCAAACACTGACCTCCAATCAGGGAGCACGGCGCTCGGCCCCTCCTGCAGCGTTTGCCTGCCTAACCTTCGGGGAAGAATCCATGACACCGGTCTTCTGAAAGGGAAATCCAAAGTTTTGGTAAACACCCTCCATGCCACATCGATCCCCCCCCTCCCCCGTCGTGGTTAAGGACTCTCCGGTGTGATAGCCAGCTCTCACCCCAGCGACCCTGAACTCAGTCAAATTTTAAGGGCTTTTACAAAAAAGCTAACTTGAACAGCCACACAATGGCTAAAACATAAACCATATCTCTACTTTTATCTCGGCTTTTTTTTTGTCTTCATCTGTTGTTTCTTTTTTGATTTTCGGGTGCATTTGTATTTTTTTCTGGATTTCTTTTCCCCCCGCGGTTGCTCTGATCCAATCCTGTGCTGAAAGGCTCAGTCACAGGGGAGAGAAACTGGTTTTCATTCGTGGTATGGGTGGGAAGGGCAAGGAGGGGGTCAGAGGTGAAGATATGGGCTCGTTAATAGTCCAATGATGAACTAGGGATTAGATGGATTTGGAGGTTATCCACTATCAGAGGAGGTGTGTGGTGCTGTAGAGGGCGAGCGCCGCCTGCGTGTAGTGGACGTCCAGGATCGCTCCGAACGCTCGGAGCGCTCTGAAGCTAGCGACGCGGGCCGAAAGCGGTGAACAAAGCCGTCTAGGAAGTCCTGCTGCTGCTGGGTTATGGCTTGGGAAATGAGGCAGGGCAGTGCCTGCAGGCTGCCTGTCACCGAGTCCAGCTTGTCCTCCAATGTGCCGATGCGCTTGTCCAGCTCCTCGCTGCGCTCCTGGAGCTCTGACACCAGGTCGTACATCACATTCTGGGTCTATATGGAAAAATAAAATGTTGTCATTTATACACATGTCGTCCAATCTTTGTCACAATGAGACGGGTTTAGCTTAGAAGTTTGCATATTCTTCTTGCATCTAGGTGGGTTCTGTCTTGGTTCCGCCCACAGTCCAGGAACGGTTCCCTGTTCAAATGTCATTCTATCCCAATCTACAAAAATAATTATACTATTATTAGTAAGAAATATGCACATTTAAGAAAATTTGACATATCCTTGGCCTATATTAAGCATTTTCAATTTTGTGAAAAAAACAGGTGTGATTCAGGTGGTCCCTATTTAAGGATGAAACCAGCACGTATTGAACATCCATTTCTCTTTGAAATCCTTAAGGGAAATGGGTCCTTCAAGACATTGTTCAGAAGAACAGCGTACTTTGATTAAAATGTTGATTGGAGAGGGGAAAACTTATGAAAAGGTGCAAACATTTTTGGGCTGTTCAGCTAAAATGATCCCCAACGCCTTAAAATGGAGAGCAAAACCAGAGACACATGTCAGGAAACGGAAGACAACTATGAAAATGGACTAAAGAATAACCAGAATGGCAAAGGCCCAGCCAATGATCAGCTCCAGGACGAGCAAAGACAGTCTGGAGTTACCTGTAAGTACTGTGACAGAAGACGCCTGTGTGAAGCTAATCTAGTTACAAGAATTTCCTGCAAAGTCCCTCTTTAAAAAAAAAAAGGCAGAAGAGGTTACAATTTGCCAAAGAACACATCAACTGGCCTAAAGAGGAATGGAGGAACATTTTGCAGAATGATGAGAGTAAAATTGTGTTTTTTTTGGTCCAGGGGCTGCAGACAGTTTGTGAGACGACCCCCAAACTCTGAATTCAAGCCACAGTACACAGTGAAGACAGTGAAGCATGGTGGTGCAAGCATCGTGATATGGGCATGTCTCTCCTACTATGGTGTAGGTCTATTTATCCTATAGAAGGGTGTTCGGGGAGAGGGAAGGCTAAGCTTCCCTGCTTAGGCTGCGACCCGACCTCAGATAAGCGGAAGAAAATGGTAAGATGGATAAATGAAGTGAAAACTGTGTAATTAATCCATGTGATCGGTATCAGACGATTTCAGTCCTGGATGATCAGTATCGGAATCAGCAGCATAAAACCCTGATTAGAACATCCCTAATTTTTGGGCCCTGTCCACAAATAGGCAGGTATCTCATGCGGCCAAAGCGTAGATTTGGAGAAAACTCTGATTTTATGTCTGGGTATGGATGCAGATGACCGGAGTTTTGCGTTTTCCAAACGTCACTGCATGCGACAAAGTAAGCTGTGACGTCAGTCAGTCAGTCCACACCAACACGCCTGGTGCCATGTTTTATGTTTTGCCAAAGTGCCGGGATGACAGAGGATGATTCTGACTAGATAGAATTTTAGTAAATAATGCCTCCTACAGGTTTGGCATGCTTATGACTGTGGTTCCCAGTGCATTTATGCGATTACGGGAGAAGGCATTAAAAGCTTTAGTCAAGGCTTCAGTCTACAGCAAAAATAAAGGAATTGGCCTTCCTGTTCCAATACTTCTTGAGGGCAAGTTGTTTGTTGAAACTAAATTTACAACCAACTCTCAATAACATCACCAGTATAAACTCTCAGCAAGTAAGTGTTTCATATAATAATTTTCCATGTTTGCTCTCATTTTAAATGTGACTCTGTGAGAGGAGACGGCGCACGAGAGAGATGAGACGTGCGGTTTCGGCAAGTCAGCAAAGATTTTTTATCTATCTGCTGCTTTAACAACCGTCTTCTCCATTTATAGCCAGGGTGGCTCTTTAATGTCCCAAGTATTAGCTTCACGCTACTCATTCAGCTAATGGGAGGGTTTTTACGGTCAAGACACATTTTGCCAAAGCCAGCGTTTCGGCACGTGTACATTGAAAAAGAGTATGTTTTCACGTCGACTTGTTACAAGCGCACATCATTTTTTTATACTGCCATAACGTCGGAGCTGGACATAAGAGGGCGGCTTTAAAAAGAGCCCGTGAACTACGGCACATTGCACACAGATGGATCAGATGGTGGAGCAGAGGAGGGGCAAGTAAACACACATTAAAGGAGGTGGCCTTGTGACCTTTTCAAACGCACACACGGGACTGGAAATGCCACCCACATCAAATGAGGCTGCAGGCTGGCACCTCCCTTTGAACCGTGTCGCTTCTCCGCACTGGTGGCTCACCTCATGTCTGCGGCAGGAAGGATGCTGCCCAGGCATGATGGTGTTCTCTCTCTGACTCCTCAGCACACCTTGTAAGATCTTGGAGAACATGGTCTTGCCTTGGAGCTCACTGTCACTCTGCAGATATTGTTGCCATTGGCAACATGGCTACTTTTTAATACCAACAGAAAAGCCTCAGCTTATAAAATGATCTGTCTGACCACCACGTCATTGTTCGGTTTATCAGTCGTTCTTGAACTCATAATTTTTCCTAATTGGGGCTGTCTTTTAAGAATTTTCATAGTCAAATCTGCTTTGTTAGATTTTCTCCATAGTCGAGAAACACACACATAAACAATAAACATGGTAGATGTGGAACAACAGTACCTTTATTTTTGTTTATTTTGTGACCCAAAAAACAGTCACACAGGCTACGCTCATACTGCAGGGTATCAGATTTTTTTTATGCAACATGACCAAGAAAATGCGATTCAAATGTTTTTTTACATTTTGCAGAGACAATAACTTTTGCCTACAACTGAGAGTATCTTTATCCAACCATACCTTTTGATGACGTATAGGTCGGATATACGGGACCTGACTGTTCAGACTGCAGTAGATCTAACACATATTGGATTTCTACCTACATACGAACAAGGTCCGAGATGCATTTTACACACTCTGAATTAACCCCCAAGCTGGGTGAACAGGAGCAACATCTGGCGTGTTCATTCAGAAGAGTGCAATACCGTACTGGGAACAGCTCAGATCCTTTGCAGACCTTAAGTGCCTTTAAAAAAGTTAACGATATCGTCTGGTCCTCAGAGGATCTGCAGAGAAAGATTTTGGCTTATGTAAAAATGTAATTGAGGACTCGTGAACTGAACCATAATATTACCATGAGTGTTTTTATTTGACCTTATCTCTAATAGTGGTTAATGTTAACTTAATTAACAAATATAAAAAAGGCGATGAGTGAGATATCTGCGACGTGACTCACCTTTGGATGATTTAGGAAAATATAACCGTAATAAATTCAAGGGCTCTTCTTTTTCAAATTTTCTGTCAGACAAAATCAAAGACAACATTAATCTTTTTTTAATTAATCAATGACCCTAATTAGGATAAGCGGCATAGAAAATGGATGGATGGTAACACAAAGTAGATTGCAGTAAAAAATATATATTTCTTGACTGCTTGTTGACTGCTTGACATTTGTCATTTATGATCATTATCTTAAAAATGAGGCCGCACGGTGGATGAGTGGGTAGCATGTTGGCCTCACGGTCAGGAGGTTCAGGGTTCCAATCTCTGTTGGGCATCTGTGTGTGGCGTTTGCATGTTCTTCCCGTGCATGGGTTTTATCCGGGTACTCCGCTTTCTTCCCACGTTACAGTATAGAAAATGGATGGGTGGATCTTAAAAATGAGCCTTGCAACTTTATTTTTTGAGCACCATAACACCTTTTTTTTCTAATATGCCCAACCCATCAACCGCTTTTTGAGCGGGTCCCCGTACTGCAGTTGCATCCCTCCAGGTCACTCGGGGTCGGGGAAAAAATCTCTGACTCGCTTGAGGGTAAGTTGTGGTGCCAGTTTGTAAGTCGGAATTTGTAGACCGAGAAAAAAGAGCAACCTGCTTTTTTTAAAACATTTTCTAAGAAAAACTACCATCCATTATTTGGTTCATTATATCCATCCATCCATTTTCTATGCCGCTTATCCTCATTAGGGTCACGTGGGTTGCTGGAGCCTATCCCAGCTGACTTCAGCTGACACCCTGGACTGGTTGCCAGTCAATCATGGGGGGTGATTATAATAGTTGTCATTTCTTGTTATGGTTAAGACATTTTTTACTTACTTATTTTTTCTTAAACTTCATGACAGCTAAAATACGGTTAGACAAATCTACTTAAATTATTAATTACACATAAGATTATACGATGGTGACAGTATTGACCCTGTAACGTAGGGGTGTCCAAACTTTTTCAACCAAGGGCCGCATACTAAAAAATCAAAAGATGCAGAGGGCCAATTTAATATTTTATGTATTTTTCAAATTTTGTAAAACACTTAATGTATATTTAAACACAAAGCTTTTATTAGTTATCAGTATAATTTATTAGTATATTTTTGTGTTTTTGATGTATTTTGCACATTCATTTCTACAATGTGCTGCAAGCCAATGAAGAACAAGCTGCAGGCCAGATATGGCACTGTGGACACCTCTGCTGTAATGGATTTGTTTGTATTTCTAATGTTTCCTATGGGGGAAAATAGTTTTGCATCCAAATCCCTAGTTTTGAATCTTAATCCATCCTTTTAAAATATTAGATCCACTGTGATTGGTCAGAGGTTGAGCTTTTTTATTTATTTATTTAGATTTAAACCCACCTGAAAGTAAGGAACTCAAAGGTGGATAAAACCAACTGTACCTAATCAAATATTACATCAACAATTCAACAAAATAAAACAGTAACAATAATGGAGACCAGTTGAGATTCTAGAAATGGACGTTTATTTTTGTTCAATCTAAAGTGTGTAATTCAAAGGCCTTATCCAGACACTGCTTGATGCGTTGATGTTTTTTTTTCTTCTGTTTGCAGAACATTTGGTGCAAATAGCACACGAAACGTCCCACTCGATAGATGCCATGATTATTTACCTTTTTGCTCAGGGGAGGTGAGGACGTCACAAAAAAGGAGTGCTTTATTTGCTCACCTTAGCCAAGTAATAAACCCCACAGTGCGGGCAACCTTGCCTCATTTTAGAGTTTTATTTAATTATTGGTTATCTGATTTATCGGTACGGCGTCATAATTCCTCATATCGGTTGGTGTGATAATTATCATGCACCTGTAGCAATTAGTAAAGAAAAATTGTATATTATTGGGTGAATATTAGAAAATCTGGCGTCCAACTGTGCTTTGTTCATAAAACAGGTGACTGTGAAATGGCGAGTGCAAGGAAGCTGTGACCGTGAGGTAGGTCTTTAGCTCCACAGAAAAAAAATCTTCCCATTGCTACTTGTCGGATGTTTAACTGAGCAGCAGTTAACATCCATGGACTTCCGGAAGTTGTGAAAAATTCAAAAGTTGTGGAAAGCTCCGTGTGCAAAGTTGTTATACTTGGCCATTCATGAGATTTATGAGCTGCATAAATAATCAAACTAGGGTAACCAGTGCGCAAGAAAAAAAACACAGCACCATAATAATATGGCACTTCCCCATCACGTACAACAAGTGTACATCATCTGAACATTTTAAACGACATTTTTAACATATACATACAGTGGTGTGAAAAATTGTTTGTCATGTTTGTCAAACTTAAATGTTTCAGATCATCAAACAAATTTAAATATGAGTCACCGACAACACATAAAATGAAATTTTTCATTATCAAGGGTGCAAAAAATCCAGACCTATATGGCTCTGTATGAAGAAGTGATTGCCCCTTATACCTAATAACTGGTTGGGTCACCCTTAGCAGCAACAACTGCCATCAAACGTTTGCCATAACTTGCAATGAGTCTCTTACAGCGCTGAGGAGGAATTTTGGCCTACTCGTCTTTGCAGAATTGTTGTCATTCAGTCACATTGGAGGCTTTTCCTGCATGAAGCGCCTTTTCAAAGTCATGCATCTCAATAGGATTCAGGTCAGGACTTTGACTAGGCCACTCCAAAGTCTTCATTTTGTTTTCCTTCAAGCATTCTGAGGTGGACTTGCTGGTGCGTTTTGGATCGTTGTCCTGCTGCAGAACCCAAGGTGGTTTCATCTTAAGGTCACCAACAGATGGCCAGATCCTTCCGGATTTTTTGGTAGACTGCAGAATTTTTGGTCCCATTTATTACAACAGGTGTTCCAGTGTGTTCCTGAAGCAGCAAAACAGCCCCAAACCATCACACTACCACTGCCATAATTGATTGTTTGCATGATGTTCTTTTTCTGAAATGCAGCGTTTAAATTTGTTTGATGATCAGAAACACTTTAGTGTGACAAACATGCAAAAAAAAAAAAGAGAGATTGTGAAGAAACACATTTTCACACCACGATTCTGAAAAGGGTCCCTTTAAAATATACTTGTGTCTTATGCATTTGGTACTTAGTCATACTGTATTAGTGGTCTTCAATTTCTCCCGAAATTCTGTAAAGTGACTTTTTGGAAGACTAAAGATACAAAAACAAAACAAAACATGAAAACATTGAAACTTGCCTTTGCCAGGTCCACCAAGGTGTTGGCCTGATCGTTGAGCTTCCTCTGCTCCATCTTGACACTGCGCAGTCTAGGTGGATGCACGGGGAGGTCACGAGGGGTGGAGGAGGAGGGATGTAGGAAATGGACAAAGAAGGCAGGGGAGGAAGCCAAAAAGAGTGCAAGGTTGCAGGTTGTTTGGGGTCAAGAAAGGGCCGATAGAGAAGAAGAGAGGAGGAACACATTTTGTTATCAGGAGCGTTCTCTCACTTATGACACTGAACTTAAAATAAAAGATGTCAGTGCGCATGCATCGTAACTAGAGGCTCTGAACTTAATATACATACATATATGCTAAATAGATATATGTATACAGATTCAAGCATTTCCTGGCCTTTGTCAATTCAACCAAAGCATGCAAAACAACGGAAGCATATTCCATTTATATCTCGTTTTATTGCATCTATCTCTAGTTAGAACAACATCTTGCACAGTAATGCTTAGGACATTACAATAGTAGTTTTACACTGACTCATATTAGCGTGTTGTTCTATTCTAACGTAGCGTTGGCTAAACTCGCCAACCAGTCGTCCGATATCTCAGGCAGCCCCTGAAGCTGATATCATGAATTCCATAATTATCCCGGCGAGTGGCAAATTTAAAAATGACATTTCAGCTGATATGAATACACGAATCGACTGACACAGGACATAGTCAAAATGTAATTTTACTACCTTGAAGCCAGAAATGTGTGAAGGAAAAACGTGCAATGCAATATGCTTCCATTCTAGAGAACCCTTCAAATCAGATTGAACTCACTGAAAACATTCTCATCGGTTATCACCCAAAAATAAGACATTAAAAAGCAAACATGGCCCAAAAATAAGACATTAAAAAGAAAACATGGCATGCCCATTGTCATTGCTACACGCAGTCCAGTGCCAGGAATCCAAACAGACATTTTTGTCTGCAAGCGTGCAGTGACTGTGAGTGATTTGTACACAATGAAATGTTGGTATTTTCAGTGAATTAGTGTGTTTGTTGACTTTGTACATGATGTGTCGTTGTGGATGCCGCAGATTAAATATGGGCCTGATATGAGATGTAATTTTGCTGAGCTACTCAGTTATTTATCTTAGCGAAAACATATAACATAATAGTTTCTGGTGTGGTGGCATCATCACCTGGACGTGTGAAGGGAGGAATTTCCCTGTTCAGCAAATTATGTGACAAGCAAATCGCTATGTGAGAGCCAGGTCTGACTGCTCACTGCTAAAAGGGGTTTTTGACTTTACACTGTGTGGACAAAATCATTGAGACACCACAACACAGGGCTGACTGTTCCCACTATATTAGAAGCATATTTTATTATAGATTTTTAATTCAATGGTGTCTTTGGTACTTACTGAGCTAAATCTGTGACATTGGTTGTTGCATTTCGTGTCATCCCATGTGTAAATATGTGCTGGCGTGACAATAAAGTTCCCTGTAAACATTTCCCTTTAAGATTTCAGGTCGAGAGAGATGTAACTGGCCCAGTCTGGGATTGAATAAGCCTGAAGCAGTCCAAAGTAAGCGGTAGTATCACATGTGTTTGACTTAACATTTAATGAAAAATTAAGTAAGTTTGATCAAATGTAGAATTTCTACATCTGCTTGTACATGACACCGCCACAGCAGCCGCAAAGTGACGAGTGACCGTCAGAGCACTGAGGTAGGTTGGACTGCAAGGTGTATACTGTGTGTTAATGTGAGGCTCCAATCCTGCCTGCGCTACCATATAAGGTGTATTATCATTCAGAGTAACAATGCCATATTTCACAATCTAATCGGCTTTTGTCGGTCCTGTTCTTGCGATAAAGTTCTTCTCAAAACCAGAAATATTGTCATCTTTTAATCTCGCAAGCTCTCGCCTCGTCCCTAGATTTGACACTAATTTGTTTTGTCACAAAATCAACAAAAAGCTAAGATGTGAATGTTTTGTTAAGATAGATTACTATATATTTACTTACACTGGATTGGCTTAAGCATCTTCAATGTACAAAAGTGGCCCCTGCGTCCTGTGCATGTGACCCAAAAGTTCTGTCCACACAGTACGGATGCTCCCAAAACGGTGAGATAACATTCCATGGGGTATATCAATTACATATTTTGGCAAATTTAGTATAAATTCAACTTTTTCATCTTCAAAGTATATTTATATGTATATATATATACATACATACATGTGTATATATATATATATATACACACACACACACACACACACACACACACACACACACATAGAGAAGTCTGAGGCACATTAAAATACAGTTAAAGGCCATTTTGCCCATCATCCACAATCCTAGGCAGCAAATAATGCATACAATTGGAATTAACATATTTCGGCTAAAAGCCTTCTAAAAAAAGCTCCCATAATGTTTTATAGTTTATATATATATGCTGTGACCAAGTAATAACCGGCACATTCATGATAACATGTAATACTTCAGTATTTTTTCATATTAGATAGATGGAAAGATAGATAGATTTTATAGACTTTATATAGGGAAATTTATGTTTCAAGCAGCTCTCCAAAAATGTCACGTTAAACAATCACCTGATTGCAGAATAAAACAGTCGCGGCTAGACGGGAAAGATAAAAAGAGAAAAAAAAAGAAAATACAATAAGAATAAAAATATAATGTTCACTTCCAATTTTTGTAGTGCAATAATAAATAATATCAATACATAATAAGGTAAAAAAAAAGTGATCTCTCAAATTTGACAATTTGCATTACCGTAATTTCTTTCCTAGGCGCATTGATTTTGCTACTCCCACATGAACTTCCATCAACTGCATTCTGTGTTTACTATCACTAAAGGCAGACGACGTGAGAGCCGCCACCGTCGACTATTTTAGGACAAATGAGGATCCAGAATCTTATATTTCTGAGCCTGAACATACGGCAGATGAGAAACAGGTTTTAGAAGCTGTGCAGGCAAGAAGGCAGGACACTATACATAAACTCTAATCCATTTTTGTAGAGTAACCTTGTAGCACTAATGCAGAACGCTTTATCTACAAAACTGTTTTTAACCATCTAGAACACATAAAAAAGGGAAAGACGTGTGTTCAGGCCTCACATTGGGATTGTGGATGATGGACAAAATTTGCAAAGATGATTTTTTACTTGCTCATGTGTATTTTTTTGTGGAAGTGACACAAGAAAAAATGAAAAAAATAATAATTTAATTTGTTTTTGAAAATATTTTGCTCCATTATGGATCCTGGTAATGTCTTGCATAATTTAGAGCAGAGGTCGTCTAAGTGTGGCACAGTGAAGCGCCCTTCTTTCATCCATTTTCTATACCACTTGTATACCTCATGAGGGTCACGGGTGATCTGGACCGGCTGACTTTGGGCAAGAATTGGGGCACAGCCAGAACTTGTCACCAGCCAATCATAGGACGCATACTGTATAAACAACTGTTCACACACACTTTCACACCTATGGACTATCTAGAGACTTTGGGATTTTGGGATGTGCGTTTTCGGAGTACCTGGAGAAAATACACACACACACACACACACACACACGCACACACCCACATGCAAACTCCACACAGGCAGAAATTTGAACCCTAACTCTCCAGAATGTTAGGCCAACATGCTAACCCCTTGTCCACTGTGCTACCTAGGAGAACATCATCCACAAATATTAATTTCTGGAGCATAGTTTGTGTCCATTTTTTTCTTGCTCAATCCAGGCTCCAGGAAGTAAAATGCTATTCATTTTGCCTTTAAACATAACTGAAGTTAGCTTAGCACATTTTTTTATTTTTCTCAAGCTGCATTGCCTCCCAGGCAAGCCCCCCTAAGAGTTTGGAAACCGCAGATCTAGAACATTCCATTGAACTGCGTATTTAAAGCAGTGGCTATGACAATTTTTGGACACGACACTTATGTATTGACATTTGACACTTTTTTTGTGTCATTTCCAGCCAGAAAATATCCATTCACAAATAAAAACCTGCGTTAGTTTGACATTTTGAATATAAATAATTAAGGCAGTAACTGATTATGTTGCTTGTATTCATGGGCAATTTTTTGCATTTGAAAGGAAAAAGTGCTGCCGTAAAAAAACAACAAACATTTCGACCTCATTAGAACTACAGAACATTACATTGCGTGTGTGTGTGCATGTGTGTGTATGTTGACAAAATCAGTGGGAGTGCACAATGAGTTCTGTTGATGCAGGTTAATATAGCCTCCACAGTAGCTATATTAATCATGAGCAAACATTAAACAGGACGTTGGAGATGAATATGAACCGCTGGTCAGGCCAACAAAGCTCAAGCTCATTCTCTGCAAGATGCTTTTTTTGTTTTCTCCTTTCACGCACACTTTCCAAACAAGCTTCTACTATCAACACCGGTGGCAAATTATTTTAGTTTCATTCCATTCAAAAAGGATGGCATAGAGAGAGAAGTTAATGAAACACTGACTTCAGTGAAACAAAAAAAATCAGCATTCAGCATTTTTTTTTGGAGTTGGTGGTTTTTTTGGGGTCTTATTTTGGCAACAAACACTCTATTCATGCATGTCAAAGGCAGACATGGAGGAGAGAGGAGGATGTTGAGGAGACAGGAGGAGGATACATAGAAGACTCAACTTACTTCTGAGCTCTGCGGTGATAGAGCAAAACAAAGACAGAACACAGTACAGTTTTAACCCCACAACATTCACGAAACGACTCATACCTTCACACTTCTCACTGTAAGCACAAGGTCAAAGGGTGGTTGGAGGGAAAAGGGAACAGAGGAAGGGGGATTGGGAGGACCATTACACTAATTTGTAGTGTGTGTGTGTGTGTGTGTGTGTGTGTGTGTGTGGCTGACAATCACAGGAATCCAGTGATGATTAATGTACCTGAACTAAAACCCTAATGCCACGTAAAACTGAGCATTATAAAGATTTCAACAGTGATTGATTCTGATATTAGAGGACTTACTGGTGAATGGCTTGGAGAAACTTGCGTTGGTGTTTCCGCACCTTGGCGTGATCAATCTTCTTCACCAACTTGGTGTGTTTGTAGATGAGCCATGTTTCCCTGAGTACATTGGCAGCTGTGTTTTTCACCTGCAAAACAAGGTCAACTTTGACACTCTGAGGTTGTTTGTTTTCGAGTCAAATAGGGGTGTCGCAAGACGACATCATAAAGGAGATTGGGTCTACAAATGTTAAAAATAAATGGCCATATGTATTGGACATATATGTGTGTATGCTACCGGCCCCGCCTCCACCCACTGAGAAAAAGAGACCGTAAGACTGACACTCTTCATGCAGCCGGTCTATGAAACCATCACGCCAAGGTGCTTAGAGCAATGCACAGAGTGAACTCTGTTCCTGCCTGTTTGGAAGCAGGGGATAAGAAAAACTCACATGCATGCACAAGGCAATATACCGAGCCCAGCAAAATGATGCAGTTCATTTTGATTTTTTGTGTGATTAATTAATTTATTATCGTCCCAGGTCTGGTGTCCGAGTAATCTTGTAACGTTTTAATGTGACACCCCTTCAGTCAAACCACAGTTTTTGTATGATTCAATGTTCAACCAAAATTTCTGAAAATTTGCTGCTCGGGTATTGTAAATAACGCCTTCGTTCGTTGAACATTGTGGTATTAATAAAGGACCAACATAAAATATGGTCACCTTAACACTCGTTAATCCAATATAGTGGTCATAATAAAAGTCAACAAGCCATTTAAGACTCATGTTCTTTTGTGTTGCTACAATGTGTTCCCTATAGGACCGTAGTGAGTGGCGGACAGGAAGTGACATCCTCCAAACCTGCATTGAAAGCAGCAATCATGTTTGGTGATTGTATCTCACATACCATTCCAGCATCATTACTGACATCCTCTGAATGCCTTATATTTGTATTTGAGTTCATTTAGCCATTTTTATGGTTGAAAATGCTTACTTTAGGTAAAAAATACATAACGTGAGATTAAATGGATATGTTTTGAATATTAATAGGTCATACTCACCCACAAAACAGTATGGTTTTTTGATATATTTTTGAAAATCTGTGATAGAGTGATGTGAATATTTTTTATTTCCTTAGTCATCCATGAAAGCAGACCTATTATACTTTGTTTTAGGCAAAACAATATTCTCACACACATCATCTTTGACTCTGAAAAACAGTGAAATGACTTCTGATATGCTGCTGACCAAACCACTAGCTGTTTGTTTGGGCCATGTTGAGTTGGTAAGATTACTCGATTAATCAAAACAAGCTTCAACAGGTTTAATGATGACAACAGTTGAATCATTGTTGCAGAAGAAATTGTGTTTAACTTTGGAAATTCCACACAGTTTTCTTTGTCTGAAGCTTTGGACGTGGACATGATGGTGAATTTTTATTACTCACTCGTTTGCAGAGTTGCGTATCCATCATGAAGTTGTGGACATGCTTCTCTGCCTTCGTCAGCTCCAGCTTCCTGGCCACCACTGCAACCACAAGTGCAGTGCAGCCAGCTCCCTGTCGCACAAACACACGGTCAGACTCACAACATACAATGTGGTGGAGCATTTGTGACCATAAGCAAACTATTTATCTCAAGAAATTAAACAACAGATGGGTCGTGAGCCAATATATATGCACAGTATATATAAAATATACATAATGTATATGTAAAAGACCAGTGATGCGCGATACCACTCATTTATTTTCCAATACGATACTGTGTAATATTTAGTAGTGTGTTTAATAAAGAATACAAGACATTTAATTAATGTATCAATTAAATACATTATTAATATATATATATATATACTACAGAAAGAATATTACGACTTTATTCTTATAAATTTATTAGTTTTATTTAACTTTAACTTTTTTTCTGGTAAATTTATGATTTATTCTTCTAATATTATGCCTTTTTTTGTCTTAATATTACGACTCTTTTTGGCGTAAATTTCCGATTTTTTTCACATAAATTTAAGACTCTCATAATTCTTTTCTTAAATTTATGACTTTATTGTCGTAAATGTTATTCACGAAATCTCAGATTGGTTTAATACTCCGTTGTAACAGGCATTGCCTGAGACAGCTATAAAGACAGGGGTCAAAAGTCAATTCACAAATTTCCTTCTCATAAAATTCCACTTTTTCATTGCAAAATAACTTTTTTTTGTAAAAGTGCAAATTTTAAACATAAAATCTCAGGGTTTTTTTATGCGGCCCTTATACAGGACCTAAAGAAGTACGGCACTGAAAAATGCTAAAAAAAAAAAAAATACTACAACCGCAATGAAATCGTACAGTTAAAATGTCAAACTTTGACATACACTAAAAAATATTACTTTATTCTCATGCATACATTCTTTGCAATACTTTCCCTTTTTTCCCTTCTCATCTTTTCATGGCCCTAATAAGAATTTGTACATTATGCAGCTGTATCAAACACCTGACTGGATACTCATTTCTTTAATGAGGACCTTATCATGGTATTTTTTTGCTGTGTTTTTCCCCCATTTGCTCTTTGCGTGTGTGTGTGTGTTTTCTGTCTAGTCTTTGGTCGTAGTCTTGAGTCTACACCAAGGTCATTCTTGTTTCCTGGGTTTTCCCTCATGTTTTTGTGTGTTAAGTGGACATTGCCAATCTTATTTCTGTATATTGTATTAGTGGAATCTGTGTACCTGTATTTCAGCAGCATACCGCGTTGCCTTTTTTTGCTTTCCTGTATTTAGGTCCACCTTGCCTTGCTGCCACATCCCGACCGTGACAGTATTGCTTTTTGCAGTAATTGAGTAAAAGCTAAGACTGTAATAAAGATAGTGTGCACTGATTTAATGAAAAAATAACTAATTTATAAGCAGGTTTGGAAAAATGAAACCTACCATAATCCCTGTAAGCAGACACACGCCTTTCCCACAGTACGTGTGCGGTACCATGTCCCCGTAGCCAATGGAGAGGAAGGTAATTGAGATGAGCCACATGGCTCCCAGAAAGTTACTGGTCACTTCCTGTTTGTCATGATACCTGAAGTAAGAAAGACGAGCAGAAGTGGGGGACACGCAGTGAGTAAAAGTACACGCAGTTTGTGGAAGGGGAGCATGCTGAGTAAAGGTGTGGAGATGGTGTAAACCAAATGGAGGTGATGGCAGGTGAGGGAGAAGAGTAGTTACACCTACATCATTTTGTGAAACCATACAGTGTAAGAGTGCATGAACATAGGAGTAGATGGCATTAAAACTAACTCAGCTTGATAGAGAATCATGTTAAAAAAATAATTTGTAGTATGAATTGGCCAAATGTGTAATTATTGCTGCTTAAAAATCAACATGGGATGGGAAGTGATAAACAGCTCATATCAAACTTGAACATGTCGACCCAACAAAATGCAATGCCAGTTGATCCCAAAATGGAAGAAACACTTTGCTCAAAATCTACCATCTGAGTTTATGCTGCCCCCCACCCCCAGAAAGTTTTACTATCAGAAAAAATCACATCTAATTGTGTTGCTTTCTGAAAATAGATGACAACCATGCTGGAATTGATAGTCCAAGGGCCGCGCTGTGAAGATGCGAAGATATTTGTGAAAAAAGACGCGCCGTACAAAGCTGCATTGATGACGACATACCATTTGCAACAAGACAAACTTTTTTTTACTGCGGCACATCTGCCTTACCTACTCCCCACCCCGTTCGACTCCCAATGGGCTGTCTTGGAGGAGAAATGATTTCATTTGGGATTGAAAATCAAATACTCATTTTGAGACAACTCCTATCTGATATCCTCCTGACAAAACCATGTATGTCCATGTAATTTCTTGGGAAATTACCAATACAGGGAGTGCAGAACTATTAAACAAGTTGTATATTTGAGGATTCATTTTATTATTGAACAACAACCATGTTCTCAATGAACCCAAAAAACGTATTAATATCAAAGCTGAATATTTATATATATGTTTGTTTTTAGTTTTAGCTATTTTTGGAGTGTGTGCAGGTGACTATTACTGTGCATAATTATTAGGCAACTTAACAAAAAACAAATATGTACCCATTTCAATTATTTATATTCACCAGTGAAAGCAACATCTCAACATTCACAAATATACATATCTGATATTCAAAAACAAAACAAAAACAAATCAGTGACTAATATAGCCACCTTTCTTTGCAAGGACACTCAAAAGCCTGCCATCCATGGAATCTGTCAGTGTTTTGATCTGTTCACCATCAACATTGCGTGCAGCAGCAACCACAGCCTCCCAGACACTGTTCAGAGAGGGGTGTACTGTTTTCCCTCCTTGTAAATCTCACATTTGATGGTGGACTACAGGTTCTCTATGGGGTTCAGATCAAGTAAACAAGGAGGCCATGTCATTAGTTTTTCCTCTTTTAGACCCTTTCTTGCCAGCCATGCTGTGGAGTACTTGGACGCTTGTGATGGAGCATTGTCCTGAATGAAAATCATGTTCTTCTTGACGGATGCAGACTTCTTGCTGTACCACTGCTTGAAGAAGGTGTCTTCCAGAAACTGGCAGTAGGACTGGGAGTTAAGCTTGACTCCATCCTCAACCCAAAAAGGCCCCACAAGCTCATCTTTTATGATACAAGCCCAAACCAGTACTCCACCTCCACCTTGCTGGCGTCTGAGTCGGACTGGAGCTCTCTGCCCTTTACCGATCCAGCCACGAGCCCATTCATCAGGCCCATCAAGACTCACTCTCATTTCATCAGTCCATAAAACCTTAGAAAAATCTGTCTTTAGATATTTCTTGGCCCAGTCTTGACGTTTCAGCTGGTGTGTCTTGTTCAGTGGTGGTCGTTTTTCAGCCTCTCTTACATTGGCCATGTCTCTGAGTATTGCACACCTTGTGCTTTTGGGCACTCCAGTGATGTTGCAGCTCTGAAATGTGGCAAAACTGGTGGCAAGTGGCATCTTGGCAGCTGCACGCTTGACTTTTCTCAGTTCATGGGCAGTTATTTTGCGCCTTGGTTTTTCCACGCGCTTCTTGCGACCCTGTTGGCTATTTTGAATGAAACGCTTGATTGTTCGATGATCACGCTTCAGAAGCTTGGCAATTTTAAGAGTGGTGCATCCCTCTGCAAGATATCTCACTATTTTTGACTTTTCGGAGCCTGTCAAGTCATTCTTTTGACCCATTTTGCCAAAGGAAAGGAAGTTGCCTAATAATTATGCACACCTGATATAGGGTGTTGATGTCATTAGACCACACCCCTTCTCTTTACAGAGATGCACATCACCTAATATGCTTAATTGGTAGTAGGCTTTCCAGCCAATACAGCTTGGAGTAAGACAACATGCAAAAAGAGGATGATGTGGTCAAAAAACTCATTTGCCTAATAGTTCTGCACTCCCTGTATATTCTGAAGGGGGTTGAGACTAGCCCATTAGAAAAACAATTCTAACTACAGGAGGTCCTCGGTCTACCGACGGCGATGTAAGTCAAGTCTTTTAGCTAATTATAGCTAAGTTACCCACACTGTGCACGGAACAGATGAGCATATGAAATACAGTAATGAAAAGAATAAAAACAAAAAAGTAATAAAATAATAAAAGATATAAAAAAAACAAAAACAATTCCTTAGTTTTATCCCTGTGGAAGGGGCATTGCAAGAGAAGGAGAGACACGCTTATGTGAGGAAGAAGTCGCCACTGCACTGCCTAGTTATCACTCTCAATGTCATAGCAGCAGATCCTTCATGAAGGGGCGTTCCAAAAGCGGGAGAGACAGGCTTATTGTGAGGAGGAAGTCTCCACTACACTCCCTAGTTATCACTCTCAATGTCATAGTAGCAGATCCTTCAAGAGGAGGCGTTGCAAGAGAGGGAGAAACAGGCTTATTGTGAGGAAGAAGTCTCAATCTCATAGCAGCAGATCCTTCAAGAAGAAGCGTTGCAAGAGAGGGAGAGACAGGCTTATTATGGGGACGAAGTCTCCACTACACTCCCTAGTTATCACTCTCAATGTCATAGCAGCAGATCCTTCAAGAAGAAGCGTTGCAAGAGAGGGAGAGACAGGCTTATTGTGAGGAAGAAGTCTCCACTACACTGCCTAGTTATCACAATCAATGTCATAGCAGCAGATCCTTCAAGAAGCGTTGCAAGAGAGGGAGAGACAGGATTATTGTGAGGAAGAAGTCTCCACTACACTGCCTAGTTATCACAATCAATGTCATAGTAGCAGATCCTTTGACATATTCAAGAACATTCTCCTGAATCATCTGTGATGATATTTGCAACGTTTGAGCGGCTTGGGCCGTGCACGCTGCCAATGTTGATTGGCGTTTCTCTACTTTCTGAGCAATTTACCATGTCCCTTTTCTGCAGCGCATTGAAATACTGTAAGAAAAGACTGCCTCACACGTGACATACATGCATGCAAATAACACATTTTTCCCTTTCTTTACAGTATTAATAGTTTACGTGAGTGCGTCACAACCATGAAATGTCGCAACACGAGGACCACCTGTATCTAGAAGTGTCAATAATTAGGCCCCTTCTAATTAGTGCACAAGCACACTTGACTGGAAGACTTGGGCGCAAACAAGATTAGTTTCTTCCATCATCAAAATCCGGCTTGTTTTTGCAGACTTGGCCTCTCTGCCCTCTCCTCCCAGGCGGCGCATTGTATCGAGCCATAAGTCATCCCATATGCAGTTCTTAAGGTTTCTACTCTCGTGTTGACTTTCATGCTTACAAAAAGAGGGTTTTTTTGTTATAAAAAAGTGCAGTCTCTGGGATTCAAGCTTCATTGATGACATGCAGAGAAGCAGCCTGTATAATACCATGCAGGAGTTTGAAAAAAAAAGTCTGCATCCTGCATGCTTCAGTGCCAGTATATTGAGAGCAGGGTGGCAACCCTGGAGTCCATTTGGAGATGAAGAGCAAGTTCTCATCAGATCCCCTACTTGTAAACAGTGGTCCAGTCCTGGGTGAGCTCATTGAGTTTGACACCCCTGTCTCTTTTACCTGCATCCCAGCACTTCACCAGCTGCCCTTCGATAGCTGCCAGCGGCTTGACTTGATCAACTGGATAAATATTGTAATTACAAGCGACAAGTATGCTAATTTCATTCATCTTGCCATCAAGGCGAGCAGAGAGGGAGTCAAGTCTTGAAAGGTGGAGTCATACATATTTTCATACAGCAGAGAAAACATTTACAATGGAGCCTCTAAAGACAAACGCAATCAACAAGGAATTTGACCAAATTTTACATGGAAATTTTGCTGTTAAAGTCAAATTTAAGTTTGGAGTTTCAATATTAGCGCAAACCTGCCACCATGTACGAAATGGTCACACTCGGCATGCAATTTGGCTATTGATTACGCTTGTTTGCTTCACCGCTCTCCATTTTGTTGCATTTTCCTTGTTTCAGTTTCGAGTTCAGTCTGTACAGTACAGATAAATAAAGATATTATTGGTTTCGCAATAACATTTCAAATCAAAGGGGTGGAAAAACATTTCTGTCCCCCATTGGGGGCATGACTGAAAATAAGACGGAGAACCACTGGGTTAGCTTTTAGGAAATAAGTCCTAAAAAGGGAACGTGAATTGAATTGTCCATGCTGTGTTTTGAGCATCTGCCTGTAAGACATTATGCTCTGTGTCTATTTCTGACTAATTTACAGCCATCCCGACATGGTGTCATTTACATTGATGACACAATAGCCACTGCAGGATGTACGGCATCCAGAAAAAAACAAGCAACTCTCCAAATGCTAACATGTGAGTTCTGTTATGTCTGATTTACATCTAATATTATTTATATCTACTATTTTTTATTTTCTGTTATTATGTCTACGATATTGGTGTAGGTGACAAGTGTAGAGGTGACTATAGGGGTGTTAATTAATGTCTAGAGGGCTCTAATAATGTTAAAAAACATATTTAGAAGGTTGTAAAGTGATATTCTATGCTCTGACTATGTAAATATTCCATTTATGAATTAGGAATTGTTAGTCACAAAAAATACCTTATCACGATTGGTACGAGAACCAAGTAACGGCTATAAACAAAAGATTAGCGTAAACAGATTGGACTATTTTGTTTAATTGAGGTGGGTCTGTGTTTTACATAAGTTCTTCTTTTTACACTTGCGTGACATGCAGTGCTAATAAAATAATTTCAGAACAGCACCTTCAAATGTTTTATTGGTTCTAATTTTGTTAAATATGTTAACATATCATTTCAAATATTGCCTGTACAGTTAATAACTATATTATGATGGTATTAGGAAGTGATTCATTGTATTTTAATTGTTTACATGAGAAACGTTGTTTCAAAAGCTAAATAAATTGAATGTAATGCGGCGTTTCGGGGAAAAAATATGCTCGAGCTTAGAGGTTCCATTGTATTACAGAAGAATAAAAATAAGGACTAAAATGATTTTAAATGTAAACATCTGTAGTAATGATCCCCTTTTTAGATAGCCATATGGGAACAGAGACAGGGGGCTGATCAATCATATTTTAAGGCTCTCAATATACTGTGTCAAGTTAAGGAATCGCATGGAGAAGAGCTGGCACCACTTTAGACCTATTCAAGGACAAGAGGTCGTTTCTAGAGCATAGACAGCTTTACCCCCAGTTATAAAAGTCTTTTTGACACATTGCATTATAATGAACAATCAATCACCACAACCTTGCCTTTAAGTGGCCAACGGTTCCAAGTACAACATCTATGCAGGTCATTTAAAGTCAGCAATCATACAAAAGGGATGTGGTGTGTATTATGGGAAAGGTGTACTAAACTAACGTCAACCGTCTGTCAATCTGGTCTCCGTGCACCAGCTATACACTTTCTCTCCTTCAGAAAGTGCAGTTTCTCTTTATCAGTGTGTGTAGATAGATTGAAAGCTGAAATAAACACATTGAAGATGGATGGTGTGAGAGAACTAGACACTTCTGCACTACATGCTCACACACACACACACACACACACGCACACACACACACACACACGCACCACACACTCACACCAGCACGGGCAAATTTGCTAAATTTAATTTAAAATAATTTGCAAAACTGCCACAATATTCTTCTAATTTTAGTTAAACACATTTTCAGACGCCTTTCATGCTATAATGAATTTTTTTTCGTTATAGGATTGGTTGAAATGATGGCTTCCTTGGAAATGGTTGCCTTTTATTGGGCTAATTCATTTAATCTGTTAAACCCCCATGACACAGTAATTCAGAATCATTAGCCTATTTCCAAAAAGAGCTGTTAGCGTGATGAATCCACATAGATGAAAAGGACAAACTGCAATGTGTGATACAAACATGCAAAAACTGTGTTTTGTTTTGCAGAGAAACAGTTACAATTAAAAATGAAAAGGAAATACGTGTGGAAATATAAAGAGATTCAGTCATACACACATATACAAATGTGGTCATATTCTGTTTACATTTTGTCATTGCTTTATCTGTATTGTCTTTGTTTTTTCCATTTTGGCGTTGATTTTCCTGTTTAGTCTTTGTCTTTTCAATTTGCTTTTTCTCATTGCATGCGGGCGGGGCCTTGTGCCAGGATGACTAGTCCATACCTGATCACATGACTCCTGCTTGCAGTGGCTATGTAATAGCTATGTTTATATGTAGCTCTTAGCGCGGGTGGCTGAAGCGGGTCACGGACAGGAAGTAATTATCAAGCCACCCATGCAGACACTTTAAGCGAACGTCTTAAGCGATGGAGTCCATATCGAGGCTGCTGAGAGAAGCGGCCAACAGCCTGGATAGGACTAGTCACCCTGGCAGAAGGCTGTACAAAGGCAAAGGCTGTGGGTTGGTCAGTGTATTGCCTTTGCTTTTTGGCATCCACTTGAGCCATCTGGTAAACGGCAGAATGAGAGAAACTTTAACGACAAAATGGAAAAAACAAAGACAATACAGATAAACCAATAACAAAAGGGGAAAAGCAAAGACAAAATGGAAAAAGAATATGACTTCATTTGTATATTTTTGTATTATTGACTCTCATTATATTTCCACACGTATTTCCATCTAATGTTGGCACCCCAGTGATTCCATAAACCTCATCCACATTCATCAGCCTTTTGCTCCAACATTCTGCAGCAAGCCTGTGTCCATTACTGCCATGTTTCCTTATCTCTCACAGTTTCAACAACAACACATTTACTAAATGTTTCAACAAATCCAACCTCTATTTGTAGAAATGAATTTGAGCACTGACTGAGATCACTTGATGACAAACATGTTGTGCTGCCCCTTGTGCTAATTGCAGTAAACATGAGAAAATTAAACTCAAAGTGATTAATATCTAATTACTAGAATGCAAACACTACCGGTGCATGCTGCAGGCAAAGCACGCATGCAGCAGTGCAAATAGTGTGGACTGCAGTTTATTGACACATGCAGTCCATCATGTATTAAACAAGGGTAAAACTAAGGACAGGGAGTCTTTTATAACAGGCTCCACAATTGTTCTACAGGTCCTAAAATACTAGTATAGAAGTATATTCTATTTTATGCCTTCGAAAAGTCTTGAGTCCTTCAGTGCACAATAAGTGGATGACTGTATTCGGCTTTCCTTGATGAATTAAAACAAACCTCTCACAAAATCAACAGAGGGGAACAATAAAAAGCTGCCTTCGTGAATACAAATACACGATGATAAAACCAATGGTAACACTCATGGATATTAGCCAGAAAAAAAACTCAGAAAGTCTCCCATATTCAGGAATCACATTCCAAATGATGGGAAAAGTATGGCGGAGGAAAGGAGTCCCAAGAATACCATGTGTGTCAAACAGGGTGGACGCATGTACAGTAATTTCTCGTTTATAGCGGTTAATTGGTTCCAGGCCCGACCGCGTTACATGAGTTTCTGCGATATATGAGTCGATGTTAATCAATTGAGTCAAAGCATAGAAAACCTATTTATGACTTTCTAAATACAGGATTTAACATCATTGGATCCCTGTAGACATAAAATAACACTCCAAAAATCATTACATGACATTGCGCAGACTACGGGATCACTGCAGGGACAAAACAGACCGCTGTAGCATAGCAATTTACCGAGCTGACTAGTTAGCCTTTCCAGTTTACTTAATCTAAACTTGAGTGTTTCAAATGAAGAGAAGACAAAAACGTACCACATCCACACAAAATGAGAAAATAACTTTTTTTCACTTGATCTCAACCTTGGCATTTCAGTTCGGCTCTTAAAAAAGGTCATGTAATCGAACGTTATGTTTCATAACATTACTGATGCCTAGTGACCACAATACTTAATATTTTTAACTAATAATAGGTCATAGTCAGCCACGAAACGGGCATCATTTCTTAGTTAATCTTTCAAAAACCACAATATAGTGAAGTAGTCGTTTTCAAACCGTACTGTTATTTGAACCTACTCACCGGTCTTAATTGATGATGCGATACAAGTGACAAGATGAATTATGAGGTGTATCGGGCATTACCTGCACAAAACTGATATAATTAATGTAAAGCGTTAATGTAAAGCTGGATACTGACGATACAAAAATTCCAGGTGTGTCAGAAAAGTTTCTTTTTTGATTCTTAGATGTGAGGGGCCTCATCCCCCGTTGAAGTTCTCACCACAGTTCATGAAGATTTGCAGAGATGGCAGGGACAGACTTTGATAGAATTAGGGGAAAACTTGTCGTTTGGATTTGAAATATAAAGGGATGCACCTGGTCGAACTGACCCACCCCTTACCCCTCATTACAAAATGCCCGTATGCCAGTCAAAACTTTTCTCTCCTGCCTTGGGCTCACCTAGTGCTCTTTGCAGGCCTTACGGTAATGACACGCATTTGCCAAACATGCGCTCCCTTGCGCAAAATGAGGCCCCCATGGATTGTGGGGCCCTATACACAGCTCGTGTTGTAAGTGTAGGGCAAACATATCTTTTCTGACACACCTGGTACTACAAAGCAACTGAAGACTTTTTGAAGGCTCCAAAAACTTGCTTCTTAACCTCTGAAAATTGAGGTATCCTGCAAGGAATTGCTGTAATTCCTGAATGGTAAACTCCATACTTTGGTGAAACCGCTTAAAATAAAACTGAAAGTCTACGATTCATCATCCAAATGCTTGTTGACCAAACAATCCAAGAGGCAGTATGTGTCCTGTACATCTGCCAACTACTCCCCTTCTTCCATGCCCTTGGCAGAGCTGCACTAAAATAGTAGTGCAATGTAAATAACATTAAACCATCTGCCTTCACAACTTAATAATATTCTCTGTCCTTGACTTTAAATCGCTTCATATATTCAGTCATCACACTCTTCCAAAGAGATGTTAAGACTTTGCAGTGAAGCACAAGGAACAGTTGCATAGGCTGTAAGGCCACAAACTGCAGAATATCTCAATCTCATTACCGCTCTTTTAGTGTGAACATAACTGTCACAGCTCCTGAACATGAGGTAACACAATTACTACATGTACTTTGCCGGACACAATGCGCTGTATGTGTACGTCATTTATTTAGCCTGTCTCAAAAATAATATTACTACATAATTGTGCATCCACAATTACATGGCTTATTATGCCCACCCTTTCTGAATGCTACAGCATACGGTTTAGGGGTGCATGATAATTATCAGGCCAATATGAGGAATTATGGCATCGTACCAAAAAATATCTCTGATAACTAAATAAGAAATAAGCTCTAATGAAGCATGATTACCTGTACTGTGATATATGTGGCATACAATGAGCAAATGAAGCGCTCCTTTTCTGTGACGTGCTGCAAAAGGACTTCCCGTAAGCTTCCTTGTAAACAAACATGGCATTAATCGAGTAGGGCTTCTTACTGTTTGCCAACTGCTCTGCAAACATTGAAGGAAAAACCAACATGCTTCAACGGGGCCCGGGGCTTGTTCCTATTGCCGTGGCATTTGAAAAGTACAAAAAAGTTAGCTAGAGATGACCAGAAGGCTGAAAGCAATCTGCGATTACTTCATGTAAATGATGCCGCTGGACGACCAGCCCTTTACCATCATTGAAGATACCGGCTTTTGTTGACTAGTGAAACCCTTGGATCCATGGTTTGTACTTCTGAGTCGCTCTTAATTCTTTATGTTGTGTTAATAGTAGAGAATCATCTGTAGGTATGGTTTGTCAAATCGAACTATGTTTGACTCGTTTCCACAAACTACAGGTAAATGTAAATGAAAAAGAAACGCGTATAATCCACTACTTTTAAGCCACTGTATAACCCTGCAATTTATACAGTGGTGTGGTTGTGTATGGCTAAAAGAACTACAGTTCCAATGATGTTTACAGTGCACCTTCATAAAGTAGTGAATCACGTTTTGAAGTCTTATGCAGCGATCATGTTTTGGTCTGGCATATCTTAAGTAAGTTTTTTCAAGTGTAGAATTGCTACAGCTTCTCTCAGGACTGTCTGGACCACGGCAGAACGGCGATAAAAAAAAACGTTTGTGTTTATAGTGCATCTTTCATTTAACTTCGTCAAAAAATCCATGACCACCAATGTGTTTTGAAAGGTTGGACTACAGCCAAATGCGGAGGCTAGCTCCAGCTAAAAGGCTAATTTACCTTAAGACAAAAGTGAAACAGAGAGCGTCAACTAATCAGAGAAAGAGACCGACAACATGTGTGATGAAGGAAAAATGAGGCTGTTCGATACTAACCCTAAAGAAGACGTTTTTAGTGGTTTTAGTTCCCAGGAGGAGAATGAAGACAGCGATGAATGGCTTTTGTGATGGCTACTTTTTAACTTGCCGTCTTACACACACTGTTTGGAAAAAAAAAAAACATTTATTTAATCAAAACATTTTTCTGTGTACTAAATATCCCATGATATGACGTGGATACTTTCAACTCAGACCGGCATGGTTTGTGTACTGTATGCACAAATCTTTTTTTTCTCTTTACATTTTATTGGTGTGGCTAATATACCGTGCGCTCTACAGTAAGGAGGGTGTCACTGATATCGGTATCAGCTTGAAAGAAAAAATATTGCGCATCCCTAATGGTGTGTCTTAGCCCACACACCTTCATAACGAATAAAATAATAAATGTATCGGAAATAGACCTACATCTTTGATTTTGTTTTGAAAGAATGAAAAAAATCCAAAAAATCCCACAGACACAAAAATTTGCCAACAAGATATTCTATCCCATTTCCATTTTGACCTGTCAAACAGACCTGTTATGTTATATCATAATCAAAACGGGTGCTTATCAAGTCTACACTGCTTTTAATAAACACCAAATGTCAAAAGCCATTCAATTCTTAGCAATAAATAACTCATCATAAAATCTTGTCTTGTCTTAGCAATACATTTTCAAAAATGTTACCTGTCGAAGGGCTTCGTGCCATCATACATGCCATCAGGCCAACATTAAAAAATCAGATAACATGAAATGTTTAGCATGTTGGCCACAAAGTCAGGAGATCTGGATTCAGGTCTCCATTGGGCATCTCTTTGTGTGTAGCATGTGCTTTCCATGCATTACTGCAGCTTCCTGTCACATTCCAAATACATGCATGTTAGGTTAACTGGCGATTGTAAATTGTCCATAGGTGTGAATGTGAGTGTGAATGGCTGTTTGTCTATATGTCCCTTGCGATTGGCTGGTGACCAGTCCAAGGTGTACCCTGCCACTTGCCCAAAACTCAGCTGGGACAGGCTCAAGCATACTCTTAACGTTGTGAGGATAAGCGGCAAAGAAAATGAATGAATAACAACATGGTATTTATGTTTTATAATGTAGAAAGTTCCATTTTTACTTGCATTAGGATGACACATAATGTATTGCAATCCAAATGACTAAGACTTTGTTTAGGAGTATGGTGGATATCCTGCACATGAGCCTGCATGCAATAAGACCTCTAAACGTCTATATTCCATCCTAACACCAGTCAGTGTTGTCACCAGGACAGGTCTACTTTGGCTCTCTGCTAAAAAGCGCTGCTCTTCATCTGCAAGGCATCAGAAAGGAAGCGCTGTTCATGAAGGCCTTCTTTTTAATATTTCAGTGTTGAGTTGTGTCTCTGGGGTTATCAGATATCAAGCACTCTACAACAATGTTTCTCCGAACAGTCTGGTGAGTGCTGGTGTGTAGTCCAATTTGCAGAGATGGTATTACATGATTGTAAACGTTGAGGGCCGCACGGTGGATGAGTGGTTAGCACATTGGCCACACAGTGGCCACAGATCTGGAAGACCTGGGTTCAAATCTCCATTGGGCATCTCTGTGTGGAGTTTGCATGTTCTCCCCGTGCGTGTGTAGGTTTTCTCCGGGTACTCCGGTTTCCTCCCACATTCCAAATACATGCATGTTAGCTTAATTGGTGACTCTAAATTGTCCAAAGGTATGAATGTGAGTGTGAATGTTTGTTTGTCTATATGTGCCTGCGATTGACTGGCGACCAGTCCAGGGTGTACCCCGCCTCTCGCCCAAAGTCTGCTGGGATAGGCTCCATCCCTGTGACCCTAATGAGGATAAGCGGTATAGAAACTGAATGAATAAATGTAAACGTTGAACAAAGAAAATTTGCAAATTTAAAACTAACTAAATTAACTAATTTAAAACAAATTTAAAAAGTAACCAGGTACGTTACCTACACTTTTGCAGAGCGAGTGCCCGCCACACAAGATTTGATGCTGCCAATCACACAACTACACCAGCACCACTTAATTTAAAACAACAGCTGACAGTCACACCATCAACCCGAACAGGGCCTTAATCCTCTACCATTTACACATACAAAATACATGGCCCAGAATGAAAAATGCTGTATGAAAGAGTCAATCGCAACCTTCAAAATAAAAATTCTATAACATGGCTTTTCAAAATGTGAGGCGTGTCAGGCCTGGGAGAAACCACAAAATTTGAGGGGGGTGCACAAGCTTGAGAGGGGGCATTATGCTTATATGTTAAAGGTAAAATGAAAGGTAAAAAATCTCTGCAAAGTATCGTTTCTCAGGGATCCTTCATATGGATGATGTGTACTGCGCCGCTTTGCGTTTTGAAAGCCCCGTTTGATATCACGTATCACGTACATCCTCCCTCTGTCACTCCTCTGTTGTTTCGCCATAGAAGTTAAGGACAAAAAACAAAACTCACTTTCGGCTCTCTTCCTCCTCCTCTCGTCATTCGATGCTACACTAGAAAGTTTCAATAAGCATTCGAGTCGTGATTAATGTGCTAAAATGGCGTTGATAGGCTTACACTTTACCCCCTCCGGTACTTTACCGGGTGCATACAGCATACGACGCCATTGTTATTGGAGTCGTTGGGGTAAACGTCCTGTAGGCGTCAGAGAAGCGAGGTGAATTGAGATCTCGCGAGAATTACAATCAAGCAATACCCGGAAGTTTAAGGCATTACAGGTGAGATGTTTTTGGAAAGGAAGGTTTGTAAATATTTAGGAAACAAGATCAACGCTTGGTGATGTATACGTGACTTTTAGCTACAATACGTGTAAAAAAGTAGTAGTACTAGCAATATAGATGAATATATAGATTCATGTTCCAAAAAATAAGCAGAGTGTCTCTATATTACCCACAAGTGTGCACTTAAAGTGTAGCTAGGCCTGTTGCTGTTCCCACCCACCATGACTCAAACCTAAATACTCAACATTAAATTATATTTAGGCAACATATTGTGTCATAAAAGATCTTCAGCAGATGGTGGCACTTCACAGATTATTCGGCTTTAAATGGCGAGAAAGAAGGTCGCTAGCAACATTTTCTCCCAGCTTTGCAATAATACATCACGCATGCTATAAAAATGATTAAAAATAGATCGTATATCGTATATGGCCTTATGTGTCTAAATCACGAGGGAGCCTTGTTAGCTACTACCTGGATTCAACCTATTTTCAGTCATTTTAACCACAAACTGCACACAATGTAAACATTTACTTGTCATTAAAGTGCCAATGACGTATCCTATTATGGTTGAATTCAGAGGATACCGTGTCTCAAACAGGATGTAAAGTAAAGCCACTCATTTATACTCAGTATATATTATCACTTCTGATAACCATTTTACATTTCTGATGCGTGTATGCAATTATCTTATTAGATTAGCTGGTTCAGGCTGGTTTCACAAATGATGGCTACTTAACATATATATTTTTTAATACTTTCAACAATTCTGTTATTTAGCCTTTAAGAAATAATCATTGGTCTTGGAGATTATATGTAATACACATTAGTTTAAGTGAGGTTTAAGTGTGCTGCCATTGTGGACTACTTTTCCACGGGTCACTGGAAAATTCCTGAACCAGGGAGAGAAATCGGAAAAAAAAACCTTGCATTTATTAGCATGGGTGCAGAGGTCAATGCACTGTACATTTGTTGTTTCATCCTATGTAAGATCTTGCAAAGAACTCATCAGACCTTGTCGTTGATGTTGTCATTTTATGGACTCAATACACCGTTTGTAAAGAAAGATTAAAGATTTCTTATAGTTTCATGTAATGCTATGTATTATTTTAAAGAATATAATAATAGATTAAGTATTATTAATAATACTTGTAATCATCATGGTTGGCAAACCATGATGATTACAACTACTTGAGATTTCAGAAATAGATTTTTTGCCCATTTATTATTTAAAAAAGTATTATATATTCATATAATTGAATAATATTACGAATATAGTATAATTAAAAGTAAATAAATACATGAATGAAAATGTAATATTTATGGTAATTGTTCTCTTGGAAAGAAAATGAAGAAAGCGTCAAAGTTGCACTGTCACGTGATTCCCTGCTTTGTTACCTTTTCTATTTCATAGCTATGCAATGCCACTATTTGCATGGAAGTGCAACTGACTAGTACCTCAAGCCTGATAATCTGGAGAAAGTCAGTTCAACTTCCTGAAAGCCTTGTCTTTCACATAGCCTATTGTCTATCCTCTGTGTTGGGGTGAGGCGAGAAACAGCAGTCTCATATCACCTGGAAATAACGCACTTTGTTTCAGATAACAGTGTTACAGCAAAGCAGGAGACAAAGAGAATTAGATAAACGCTTTTAGAGAGTGGGGCGAAAAGGAGCGAGAGACCAGGGAGGCAGGCAAGGCATGCATGAAAGTGTGTAACTGAGTTCGTGGTGGATTAGGCCTGCTTGGCTCGGGATGGATTCGGAAAGGCAAAGGGACAGGGAATCAGTTGTGGGGAGAGATGAGGCAAAAGCATGCCACGTTAGATGGGTACAGTTAGAGATCTGCAGGGGATCAGTCAGGAGTAGGGGAGAGAGGGAGGGAGCTGTATGCTAGTGAGGAAGAATCCAAAGAGCTTAGTTAAGGAGCTTAGTTGAGGTAGGTTAGCTCTGAAGATGGGCCGCATCAAGACATAAGGCAAAAGGCGCTACTGCAACATTAATATTCCTTCCAACTCCACTCTGTCTCTCCGCTTTGGAGTCTTTCATTCCCCCCATCTAGGCATTTTCCAGGTAGATTCCATGCTTGTCCAATCTCACACCGTATTGCCCTCTGATTGGCTCTGGACCGTGGTCAAAGTGCAATGGCGCAGTTGGCAGAAGATACTCAAACAGCACTTTGGGAAACAAGCGCCCTTGTTTTTTTTTTGGTTCTAATTAAAAGGATGGTTATGAAAAGTAAACATAAAAACCTGCATGCTGTTTTGATGTTTACCAGAGGGGGTGACGGGCTGAGGGAGATGGGGTTCATTGATGTAAGTTTGAACAAAAACTGGAGACACTGCAGTCAGCCACTTAAATATCTCCTCACTTTGGCAACTTACCCACCCATCTTTGCTGCATTACATCATAAAACACACACCCCTGACCAGTACGTTACATTAAAGTGCATTAAATGACTTCACATCTGTCCTCTACTTGGATGCTCAGACTGTCTTTCTAGCTACGTCTTCGCTAGAAAACTTTGGATAAAGGCACCGGAGAGTCTGTGGAAACCATTAGAGCTCTCCTGAATTAATTTTGTGGAGGGAGACACATAATGAGATGGTAATGAAAGAACAGAAAGGCTTCCGCTCCTCAAACAAATCTGTGGGGTTGATGCTAAAACGACTTTTGTGCAATATGGATCTATAACAATTGCATAAAGAAAGAGAGGAAAAAAACAGAAGCAACAAATTGCCCTCCGGCCAACTTGGGAAGGTGACGTGAAGGACAAATCTCCACTTCCTCCTCCCTGCTTGCTTCATGGTGATATAAAATATCGAATTGACGCTTGCTTCAAAGTGCTGCTCTCTGCTATGCTCCTAAAAACCTGGGAGGGATCCTCTTGAAGGATGGTGCCACCTTCATGCCAACTCTAGAGGGCCTCCCTAATCTTTCTTTACATGCTAAATTGGGGAAGAATTATCAATTAACCGTTTTAGAGAGTGCTTGCCCCTTGTCCCCGCTAAAACCCTGCCCACCCAAAACCCCACTCAGGGCAGCAGTGGCGCCAGCTCGATGCAAAAAATGGTAAGTTGGTTTTTTTTCCACGGCTAGAGAGCGAGGACTCACATGGTATCCCTACGAAGCAGCATAGTGGGAAAATAGAAGGTACAACAAAGCGTTATACAAACACACACATGCACACACGCACACATACATGTGCTTACTTGCACCCATTCATAAGAACCACTCCGTCTCTGGACACACATGTTATTCCAACACTGAAACCAAATGACATGCACTGGTCACGGGAGGTGTACACGTGTGTTTTTGTGTGTGTGTGTATGTGTGTGTGAGCAAACCAATCCCTGCTTTTGTGGGAAAGGTATTCTTATCGCAAAATCGGGGTTCAAAGTTTTTGTGATGACATCAAAGAGCAAAAGTCTGGTCAGATGGGAATAGCCGCCACATTCTAAGGCTATGTTTTTATGGGAAAACTTTCCGTTTGCGTTTTGTTTTGGTATATGTTAACACAAACCTACTGACATGCATGCCAGGACAGTAGCTGGCGATGCTTTGTAGGGATGAGCGGACCTATTCATTGGCGTATATGTACTAATTTACGCTCTCTTTATAACGGGACAGTGCCAATGCAATAGCATGTTGAACACGCAAATTCCGTTTCTTCCATTTTAATTTTTTAGAGTTTCGTTTTTTATATTTTACCCCAATTTTTACCAGCATAGACATTTATTCGCAGTTATTTTCAACAAACTGTAACCGCGCTTGTGATTAAAGTAGAATTAAATAAAATATTTTTTACGACACTTTTATTTTGTTCACACATTTGGGCACTCTTATTTTGAAGGCGGAATTTTGTTCTCTGTTTTGAGAATATCCATTGACGAATGTCTGTTGAATATCTTAAGACTAGCTGGGTGGAAGAAAAAAATGTGCTTCTCGCCTTTTTTTCACTCAGAACCACTCAGAACTCGGGCAAACGCTCCTTACATTAAAGTGGTAAAACACAACGCGGTGAAAATATACCCGCTAACCCTGCTAGCTTCCATTCACGCTCCGTCACAGACGGTTCCGCCAACTTTAGCAGGTTGTTTATTGCCAGTTCAACATGTTTAGTTTGGGAGGCGACGGTTTATTGTTTGTAAGGAGATCCCCCCACCATTGAGCTGTCCGGCGAGGAAATAATTCCCCATACAAACGTCCCTTCTCCTCATGAGGACAGCATTTCATTTCATGTCAATTTTCCGCCAGGTTCAATGTTTAACAGTAAACATTTTATTGGCCAATTCCGCGATTCAGCTGCACCATTTCCTGCCATTACTGTTTTAACTATGATATACTTGCACACGCCCAGACTGAACACTTAACAAGTATGACCTCCATTCTCATTTTCACATTTAAACATCCATGTTGACTCTATACCCTCAAAATGGACTAACAACACATTTCATGAGTCAAAACGTATGTGTCGTGTAAACTAAGCCCCTTAGTTTTTTTGTGCTACGACTTTTAGTATTCAAGCTGGCCAGGTTTATTTCCTTGAACGCATCTCAACTCTGATGTCAGTGGGGCTCAAAACCCCTCTGATCTTTCTTTTCGTTCCTGGTTTCCCCAGTGAGGTGTTTAACCCACCATCCAGCATGGGCGGGTTTTGAGGATCTAGGGTCGGACGTGCAAGGGGTGGTGGTTAGTGAGCGGTGTGAACTCAGTGGGGTAGTTAAGAAGGAGAGGCAGAGGAAGGGAGGGAATGTAGAAGCAGGCAAGGTGGGCTGCAGGACGTCACCAAGCATCAGTAACCGAAGCCTGGCTGAAAAAGACGGATAGATCATTCTTAACTTTTACAGTGCAGCACAGTATCACACGGTTCTGACAAGACCTGCTGCGATGGAGCTCTCAAGCCCCCACTGCACCCTGCAGACTCCCCTTCCCTTCCAACTATCCAAAGATGGCTTAAAAACATCAAAGCTGGCATTAATGTCTCATTTCCCTATGTAAATGCCAAATAAGGAAGAAGAGGAACCCTTCTCCTTCTTCCCTGCCTCCCCTTTCATTTTCAGTCAGAATCATTGCTGGCCCCCTTGAGACAATGTGCAGTTTGGGGCAAAAAACGGGTTAGGGGGTCCAGGGGGGCTGCTCTGCATTACCAAAGCAAATCATTCAGCAAACAAACAATTAGACACTCATGAATTATGGACAAGCCATATAGCAATAAACACAAGGCGTGGGGAGTCTTGCAGCGATTGCTCAGCTAATGAATCATGTGTCAAGGTGTTGTTTTTTTAAAAGCAGGCAATTGTGACATGAGCGGGAGGTCTGTGCATGTGTGCATGTGTGCCTTCCCGTCCACGTGTTTTATCGTAACAACCCCCCGCTTTTCTGTGGATTCAAGTGCACATTATTGATGGAAACACTGAGAGGTGCAAAGCAAGGCTAGTGGAGGAAGGAAGGAAGGTGTTTTGTCATCCACAGAGTGACCCCAGCATTATCCGATATTCACAACCCGGTGATTACCTCTCGCAGACGCGCACAGTCCATGCAGCAATGATCCAGGATGAAATACTGAACACTAGGAGAACAGTTCCTGGGCAGATGGTCATGAGAGTTTTCATGACAAAGCGTGTGTTGAAGTTGATCTTGTTGAGGGCGCCGATGCTGCGAGACGAGGCGTCCGTGAACAGCTTGCTGTGAAGTAACATGACCCTGCCGATCAGGTAGAGCCTCAGGAACATGGGGATGGAGAGAATGATGTCCACGTCGGCATCCGCCACGGACGGCATGTACGTAAAGGCCAGCCGAGCCCGCCACGTGAAGACGTACTGGCCGGGGATGGGGTGGATGGCACACACCAGCAGCTCCAGCACGATGAAGAAGATCCGCTCATAGGTCATGGCTATCCTCCAATCGTCCGCACCGTTGTCAACCATAAACAGCTGAGGACAATCACAAAACAAGACCTGCTTGAGGATTTTGCTTTTGTCAGTCCTAAAAAGCCCACAGCTTCTCATTGGCATCTCCCCAATCCAAATATGGACTTCATTACTCAAAGAAAACACAAACACTTGGGACAAAGTGTCATTCAGTACAATTTAAGCAATCTTATCTGCAGACTATTCCAACTGGAAGCAAAATCCATTGAAGTGCTGCTTTGAAAACGAATAATAATTGTTGCAGCAAAGTTTTACAGTCCAGTGGCCAACTTTTGGATTGATTTACATATATAGAGTCAGTCTATATTCGCTATTCACTTTGTTTAAAGCACTCACGACACCAAAACACTTGTCGATGTTGCCGTAACAAAATAATGTTGAAAGGCATATTCCCTGTGTTACATGTGTTTGAATGTTGAAATAGTTAGTTTTTTTT
This sequence comes from Oostethus manadensis, assembly GCA_024372805.1. Taxonomy (NCBI): domain Eukaryota; kingdom Metazoa; phylum Chordata; class Actinopteri; order Syngnathiformes; family Syngnathidae; genus Oostethus; species Oostethus manadensis. Next base: position 59,755 of record QODF01000236.1, on the reverse strand, counting down.
ACATTTTATGGATTATGGATTACATTAAGTTTCTATTGTTTTGGTTGAATTTTTGTTGACTTTTTTTATATTATGCTCGCTCGAACACTCGAGGTGACAACGTAAGCCTGTTTCTTCAGTTTTGTATTTTGGCACATTTCCGGGACAGGTGTTTTGATACTGTGCCTCAAACAAAGGAAAGCTTGGGACTGAATGTGTGTTACCACAGGGTGCTTCTACCATCAGCTGTCCCAACTAGCTTTCTTCGACTCAGTTCAGGGAAAACATAGCACTGAGGCAGATGCGCACAAACAAAAATTCCAAAACCCAGAAGCCATTCCACTGCGGAAAAGCATGCCAAGTTTGCAGTAAATAAATCCACATTTTTTTCTGCTGTATGTACAATATATTCCACGGAACCTACAATATAATAATGTGTGTTTTCATGCCAAATTTCAATGCTATCTAATGATAGCTTGCATCTTGTAGTCCATCTGTCTGTGTCAATCACTGCCAGTCAAACAACATACCTGGCCGATTTTTGTGTGTTTTATATTGCATGACAACACAATATTGTTAAATGTTATTATTGTGAGTATTTGGCTTTCTTGGGTTTGCTGTGCATCCATGCCTGTGCTTGGCCGAGTGTGCTCGTTCATAAAACGGACTAATTTTACTTATATCTTATACAGTCATCCCTTGAAAATGGAAAAAAAGGTTCTCCTCACATTCTGTGTGGAAGTGGTAAGGTTTTGGCCTCCCTGTCTTAACTACAAAATATTGAATATAATATTTAATATTAATATATAAATATTTAATCCTACTTCGTGGAAACTCACTTATCGCGGTCAGGTATAGAACCAATTAATCGCAATATAAACAAGATGCGATTGTAGTTTTTTAAGTGAGTACTTTTATTTTGTGATGGCTTTTGAAACCTTTCTTTGGTGACGTGAGCACTTTAAGAATAACGGTCAAGGAGACAATATCCCAGTGTCATTGATTGGCCTCAAAACCATGGGACTCTTCGGTCATAGGCTGCATTCTTAATCCCTTTCCTAAGGCTGTCCTTTTGTTTGGCAAGTAAAATACTATAATTGGCATAACTTAATCGAAGTTTCAAAATGACACTCACTAAAAAGATAAGCACACAATCATTTTTGTCATTGCAAATAGGACCACATTGAACTCTAAAGCTGCAAGCAAAAGTGTTTTTGCAGTCGTTTGTATTTTTAGCTGTGGACTCACCTGGATTTCCCGTGCGTGGTACATTATTATAAGACCAAGCAGTATAACAGTGGAGAGGCTGATAAGGCATTTCAGTGCAAATGAATATGAAGATTCCTAAAACGAGAAAGACAACAAAGTACCCATAAGACATGTATTAAATGTTCAAGACATTACAGCACAGCTTTTTGTTGTATGTTCCATAAGTATCATGCATCTAGTTGCAGTGAATTTGAATTTTCTGTACACACTATTTTTGTATGTTACAAACTGACAACAAAGACACATTCCGGAGCCAAATCTATTTACTCTGAGGGCCCTTATTAGGGAAGTCTCGATCCACATTTTTTGGCATCCGGTCCGATTTTTTTTTATACACTTGCCTATCCGATCCTTTCTTTAAACAATAAACTTTTGTTACAAACATAAATTTGTGGAATTGAATTAGTTATTAAATAGCTCTTAAAAGCATTAAATACCATGCAACGAAAGTATTACTGAATTTACCATTTTTATTACACAGTATGAACAACGTTACTGTTTGGCTTTCGTAACAAACCTCTGTGAGTCAGGTCCCTAATGAAAAAGTCCATCCAATAAAAAATAAAATAAAAAGAAATGGCCATGCACCCAGACTATTTATTGTGTTGTTGCAGCGTGCTGTTTAGGGTGTGGGTTACAGAGGGGAATGGTGTTCAGCATGCTGGTTAGAGCAAGCGTTTGGAGTCAAGTGCGTGGAATGAGAAAACTATGTGCTGGGATAGGCTCCAGCATCCCCGCGACCCTAATGAGGATAAGCGGTATAGAAAATGAATGAATGAATGAATGAAGTGGAACTGAGTCGGACTGAGTTACAGCCGCCGTTACAATACTTTTAACGTAGGACTAATCATTTGAAATGGTTATAGACCAATTTTTGGTGTGACTTAGAACAATCAGCGTTTAGAGCGGCACTTCTCGAGCGAGCTCCCGGCACCATGACAGTGGAGTCAGGGCACAGCGAGCGAAGTCAACCACTGTAGCTGCGAATCAAATATCCAGCGTCCAACTTGAAACAAACTTCACCACAGTAGCCCACAGACATGTCTGCAAGGTGGTGTTGCGTGTTCTCCTTCATTCGGGGGGGCGGGAGTCGGGTGGCCACCAGCTTTTACCGCACCTATCATGTTGGGAGTGGGGCCCAGATTCACGGCAACCTGGGTCGGTCCGATCTCATGGCGGAAGCCAATCTTTTACAGTCTTCAAAATACAGCGGATCGACAGCCGATCCTGAAGACCGGATGGAGACTTCCTTAGCCCTTATAGATTTAACAAAGGTTGGAATGACAAAACAAATATATATTTTGAAAAAGTCTATATAAATGCACATGAGGCGACAGTAAGTGGATAATGCATGATGCCACACATGTAGAAGAGTAAACATAAGCATGCATTCCACATGCTACTTATTATCCTCAAAATGTAAGTGAATGGGGTTTACACACAAACGGCATTGCTGAGGTGTAGGTGCAGCCTGATATTATCCACGGACGTGGATTGCCGCCATCTAAACTACCAATTAATCAAAGCACAGCAAGAGGGGGGGGAACTGGGACTTTCCATTTAATGGCGGGTGCAGAAAAGGCAAGGCTGGCATTAGCAGAGGCCCACCACATTGAGTGTCGCTGGTGATAAATAGACCAGCTGGATGCCAGGCGCTGCGGTGTTATTCTTCTTGCGCGTGCATGCATGCGTGTGTGCACGCACGCACGCGCATTAGGGCCGTAGATCTGGCAAATGGGAACGAGCACACGACCGGTCTGAATTCAACGCCGTTTGATAAATCTATTAAACAGCTGCCGTCCTACAACAGGGCAGGGCCTGCGTGGTTGTTATCGCAATAAGGACACGACCACGAATGACAAAAACAACAAGCGGAAACCATTCCAAATTGTCGGTGCGACGACTGTGCTCATTACGATGTCCTTCTGTGGTCTTTATTGCAAAATATATTTTTAGCTATCAACTAGATTGCTCGGGCCCCTCAGGTCGGCAACATGTTCTCGAGACATTTCAGTGTCTCAAATTGTTTTGAGAACTCCCTGGTGAAATAACATTGAGTAAACCAATTAATCCACATGCCGTAGGTTCAAGGAGATTTCAATCCCAGAGCTCACCGCCTCTTAACGTCTCTCTCTCCCCTCCAGGGCGTAGAAAACCTTGTCAAGGCCTCAAGTGCTATCTGATGTGACATGTGATAGAGAATACATCCTCGGCAGCACTTGCCGCCCGTCTGCTGCGGGAGTGGCGCAAGTTTGGGCTCGGCTTGACGAATGAACAGAAGAGTACCCGGTATGTCACGACTAATTCCTTTTACTTCCCTAAAACCTAAATCACCCTACAGATTAGCATACTGGTGCACAAACTGAGATGAGTGAATAAGGATATTTTTCCGAAGAAGAAGACCCGGTGCATTTTGAACAGAGGTCGCCAGCAAATAAAAGTGAAAACTGAAATTAGCAATCAGCGGTCAGCAAACTTAAAGTCAAAAACCAACCTTTTATTGGTGACGGATAAGCAAAAGTAAAGTCATAACATGGTGCCACTTTCCCTTGGAGATTAATGAAGTATCTAATACTTCATGTTGTCATGATCCGGTGGATTATTTTCCATCTTTGCTTTATTAAGACTCATTTATTACTACATAATGTTTCTCTATTTTTTACTGGGGATTAACATATTCTTAAGGCTATTGTCAAAATGGATACTTTCATAAAATGGGAGGGAATTTGATCTTGCCATGGTGCACGGTCAGTCAGTGTGAACAATAAGGTCCGTTCACTCGCCATTTATAATTGTTTGGCATTGTTTTCTGCACGCGAAACTATCATTCTTATGTACAATAATATTTTTGTGTGTCTGAAATGGACCAATTGGAATTGCATTATTCAGGCCTGTTCGGAACAAATTAAGAGGTACCGAGGTACAACTGTAGTAGTTTGTGCCTTGAAGAAGAACAACATGACGTTATTAAAGCCCCACAACCAAAACCAGTACGCTCAGTTCCAGCGCCGTTTTAATACTTACGATTGGCATGGAAACAAGAGTTCAGAACATTCTGAAAAGGATGTTCCCTTTCTTTGATTGCATTCAGTAGCGAGAGTTTACCCAGGCTAACCAAGTTAGCAAGTCGGCATGCCTTTCACTAGACTCATGTTGACATGAAAATCATATTTCTCAGCGACCAGTCTTTTGAAGGTACTTTATTTGGTTTTCCATATACTGTAATGGTACACCTAATGTCTAGTTGGGACTCAAGCTCGACTGTCATCTGATGTCCATCCATCCATCCATCCATCCATCCATCCATCCATCCATCCATCCATCCATCCGCTTATCAGAGTACGGGTTGCAGTGGCAGCAACCTAAGCAGGGAAGCCCAGACTTCCCTCTCCTCAGCTACTTCGTCCAGCTCCTCCCAGCAGATTGAGAGGTGTTCCCAGGCCAGTTGAGGGACACAGTCCCTCCAACCTTTTCTGGGTCTTTCCCGTGGCCTCCTACCGGTCGGACGTGCCCTGGGAGGAGTCCTGGAGGCATCCTAACAAGATGCCCAAGCCACCTCATCTGGCTCCTCTCATTGTGGAGGAGGAGCTGTTCTAGTCTGAGCTTTTCCTGGATGACAGTGCTTCTCACCTTCTTTCTAAGGGAGAGCCCCGCCACCCTGCGGGGAAAAGTTGTTCCGTCCTGTGGGCTGTACGGTGGATGAGTGGTTAGCATGTCAACCACACAGTCAGGAGTGTGGCGTCTGTGTGGAATTTGCATGTCCATGCCGGGTAGGTTAATTGACGACTCTAAATTGGGAAGGTTGTCTGTCTGCCCTGCGATTGACTGGCGACCAGTCCAGGGTGTACCCCACCTCTCGCCCGAATTCAACTGGGATAGGCTCCAGCACACACCCGCGATCCTAGTGCCGATAAGCGGCACAGAAAATGGATGGATGATGGATTCCGTCCTGTCGTCATGAAAGAGAAAAAGGTTTCAAAAATGACTAAATTGTATTTCTGTTTGGTCATTCTATCAATAGGAATATGTCAACACTTGTAGACGAAGCAGAAGTTGGAGCAAGTCCGTGTTTTGTAAGTCTCAATTGAGCCTCAAATCTTTCCACGCAATTCTCAGGTGAAAACCTGCAAGTCCAAGTCAAGTCTCAAATCAAGACAAAACAGGTCGCATTTAGTCTGAAGTCCCAGCCTTGAAATTTTTGAATCCTTAGACCTCATAAGCACTCTTTAGTGTCTCCCAAAAAAAATGCCATTTTAACAATGTAGTCTATAAAATTCGACAAATACAATGAATGTATTTTGAATTGATTCGTTTTTAAAATAAAATGAGACTAATATGACAAAAGTGCAGAGTCGGTGCGCACAAATTTAATCAACACATTTGTTGTTTGTCCTTAAATTGGGCATTAATAGGTGCATGTAATAACATAATAATGATCACATTAGTTGAATGGGGACACATTTTACGCATTTATTGAAAAAAGTATTTTCAAGTCATCAGACTAAAGTTCGAGTCAAGTCCCGAGTCAATGATGTGAAATTCCAAGTCGAGTCCAAAGTCATCAAAACTGATTTGAGTCTGACTCCATCCACACCTTTGAGATGAACTACAAACAATAGCAATGACAACACGAAGCTGACACTCATGCACATGCACAACCTACCTTTGTGTAAACCCCCCATGAGAGTTCAGTCTCTGTCACCATGACAACAATCCCAAACATTCCAAAGATGAGCGCGTAGTCGCTGAGCCGCTTCCGCTTCTCAAACAATGCCCTCCGGTGGCCGAGCTTGTAGCCGATGTCCCTGTTTTTCTTATGCGGCGCCCTTCCTCCACCACGCCCGCTGCCCTCCCTGACCAAGCTCTCGTTGGACGCCTTGCTGGGGTCTTCGCCACCATTGCCCTTGGACACCACCACCTCCAGGCCAGAGCTGTGCAGTGTCTGCAGGGGCTGCGTTTCCGAGTCAAGCTCCGCAAGGTTGCGGCGCGACGAGGATGCCAGACTGCCCACTAGTGGTCTCACCACTCCGCCATTGTACTTGCAGGTGTTCATGGCTATCTGAGGGAGTCGGCAGCTGCTCTCGGAGAGGGAGGGCTTGGATCCAGCATGGCTCAGCTTCTTCTTCTCAGTAGTAGCCTGTAAGGGGGAAGAAGTGTGAGGAATTTAAAAACCAATCCAAAGTGATGCTCACATGCACATTTAATTCGAAAAACAAGGTGGAGAAGATACAACACACATTTTCCTGTTAAACCACAACAGTCTGTTAACAGTCTGATGTTGCCTGCGTCAAGAAAAGTGCATGAAAGTTGCTCTAAAACAAATGAATAATGAATGTACCTTGATGTATAAATAAAAGTATATAACCAATAGTGGAGACCAAAGTGCAGAAAATTGAAATCTTTGCGCAGCACAAATTTAGATATGAAAGATTGATGCTCGGCAAGACCCTGTTTCCTGTCTCTCCCTGCTGAGTTGAGCAGCAGGCTGCCCAATCCAGGGGAAAGCACCTTGTCCAATCAGGTGGGCTGCAGGAACCCCATGCAGGATCCCACCTATTTTAAGACTATAACAAAATGAAACATTTCTTTGCAAACATAGAGTAGGCTTTGCATCAGTAAAACACCCCTTGCATTTCTTTGTGGAGATAACATGGCCCGCAATGAGTGTAATGTCCATCCATTTTCTATACCGCTTATTCTCGTTAGGGTCACGGGTATGCTGGAGCCTATCCCAGCTGACTGAGGCAGGGTACACCCTGGACTAGTCGCCAGTCAATGAGTGTAATGTTTCTCTTTTAAAAGCAACCAAAAGTCTATCCACGCCAAAGTTAGAACTGCATCTATCCGCCTTTCTATCCAACAGAGACTGCAGATTATCTAAATGGGTTATGAAAACTTCCCACGGAACAGTGGCTTTTCTGAAACAAGTTGGGTTGGTGTGATAGCACCACTGGCCCTCTTTATTAGCCCTGACAGAGCATCCCTAATGCCTTTAAATGTGCTGGTGGGAATAAAGAAGAGCAGCCCTAATGGAAATGTACCAACTCCAGTGCTGTGATGCTATCGTCTTCTGCATATTGTGGCTCTATGAGAATAGGACAGAAGGTTAAGGATTAGTGTTTCTAATCCCCTTTTTCTGTGCTAAATTGCCTTTTAATCTGTGCCATTAGGACCCTTGTACACTGTGAAGACCGTAGAGTATGTGAACTTTGGGTTTAGATGAGAGGAAATCTAGAAATAGATGCAGGTTTGGCAATGAAATTGCAAAATGCAGTAATTTAAAATTAGTTTAATTATAGTCATATTTTAAAAATAATTCTGTGTAAAATATGAGTATCACTGCCACCATCTTATTTATGACGGGGTATTTATCATCATTAGTCAGTATGTCTCAAAAGTGAGTTTACTCCTCACATTTCAGCAAAGCATTTTATTATATCTTCTCAAGATAATTCTGTAGAAATGAAATTGGATCTAACTCGCAAAACAAACAAGACCCAGCATTCATGATACGCACCCTTTTATGCAATTGAGCAATTAATGGAAAAGGGGGTCTTTTCCAAACACAAAACTATTTTGTACAAACTTTTTTTTTGTTTCTAGGATTTGGCAGTCCTGTGAATCACTAAACTAATATTTCGTTTTTTTATAAGTGCTTCACATCTGTGTGGCATGGACTCAACCAACTTGTGGCACCTTTGAGATGTTATTCCATTACAACATTCTTTAACAACAATCCACAATTCATTAACATTTCTTGGTTTTGCTTCAGAAACAGCATTTTTTATGTCACCCCACAAGTTCTCCGGGGATTGGGCTGGCCACTCCATAACATAACAACATACCAAGATTTTGCAGGTTTACTAAGGGCCATTGTCTTGTTGAAACACACAGTCCAAGGGCATGTCCTCTTCAGCATAAGGCAACATGACCTCTTTAAGTATTTTGATAAATGCAAACTGATCCATGATACCTGCTATGTGATAAATAGGCCCAACACCATAGTAGGAGAAACATGCCCATATCAGGATGTCTTCACTGTGTACTTTGGCTTGAATTCAGAGTTTGGGGGTCATCTCACATGTGTTTTCTGGCAAATTGTAACCTCTTCTGCACATGCCTTTTTTAACAGGAAATTCTTGCAAATAGATTAGCTTCACAGTCTTCTAACTGTCACAGTACTTTGAGGTAACTCCAGACTGTCTTTGATCATCCTGGAGCTGATCATTGGCGGAGCCTTTGCTATTCTTCCATCAATTTTGATAGTTGTCTTCCATTTTCTGCCACATGTATCTGGTTTTGCTCTCCATTTTACGGCACTTAAAAAACATTTTTGGCTAAACAGCCAACATTTTTAGCACCTCTTTGTAAGTTTTTCCCTTTCCAATCAACATTTTCATCAAGGTACGCAGTTCTTCTGAACAATGTCTTGAACAAACATTTTTCCACAGGCTTTCAGAGAAAAATGCATGTTCAACAAGTTCTGGTTGAGTCAATCTGTTTTTTCACAAAATTTACTGACCACTGACTAAATGCCAAACTGCTATTTTTTGACCACCCCTCTTTCAACTAATTACCCCTTTTGCACAGCTTTAAGAGCGTCCATATCATGAATGCTGGGTCATGTTTAGTTTCTGAGAATCTACTGCACCTACTGGTAACCTGTTTGCCATGTAGCAATAAAAATATACTAATAACAGTGATTCATCTGGTTAGTCACATTGCAGTGCTATTATTTTGAACACTACTGTAAGTCACACAGCTACTGGAGGTGGTCCTTAGATTGAATACCTAAAATGCAGTATAACTAACTTAACTATTTAGTCACTCACACTGTACACAAACACATGAAGGACATAAAATACAGACCTCACCAGGGAGGCTCCCGGGAGGCATCCGGACTAGATGCCCGAGCCACCTCAACTGGCTCCTCTCGATGTGAAGGAGCAGCGGCTCTACTCTGAGCTCCTCCCGGATGCCCGAGCTCCTCACCCTATCTCTTAGGGTGAGTCCAGCCACCCTACGAAGGAAACTCATTTCCGCCGCTTGTATCCGCGATCTCATTCTTTTGGTCATGACCCATAACTCATGACCATTGGTGAGGGTGGGAACATAGATCGATCGGTAAACAGAGAGCTTTGCCTTCCGGCTCAGCTCTCTCTTCCACGACGGTCCGGTACAGCTACCGCATTACTGCAGATGCTGCACCGATCCGTCTGTCGATCTTACGCTCCAACCTTCCCTCACTCGTGAACAAGAACCCGAGATACTTGAACTCCTCCACCTGAGGCAAGACCTCACTCCCAACCCGGAGGGTACAGTCCACCCGTTTCCGACTGAGAACCATGGCCTCGGATTTGGAGGTGCTGAGTCTCATCCCAGAAGCTTCACACTCCGCTGCAAACTGCAAAAGTAAACGCTGAAGGTCACAGCCTGATGAGGCCATAAGGACCACATCGTCCGTAAATAGCAGAGACGAGATCCTAAGGTCACCAAGCTGGACTCCCTCAACACCTTGACTGCGCCTAGAAATTCTGTCCATGAAGGTTATGAACAGAATCGGTGCGGTGACAAAGGGCAGCCTTGGCAGAGGCCAACGTTCACCGGAAACAAGCTCGACTTACTGCCGCCAATGCGAACCAGGCTCCTGCTTCGATTGTACAAGGACCAAATGGCACGTAGTAGCGGGCCATCAATCCCGTACTCCCGGAGCACCCCCCACAGGACACCACGAGGGACACGGTCGAATGCCTTTTCCAGGTCTACAAAGCACATGTAGACTGGTTGGGCAAACTCCCACATACCCTCGAGTACCCTTGCAAGGGTGTAGAGCTGGTCCAGTGTTCCGCGACCGGGACGAAAACCACATTGCAGCTCCTCTAACCGAGGTTCGACTAACGGTCGTACCCTTCTCTCCAGCACCCTGGAGTAGACTTTCCCAGGAAGGCTGAGGAGTGTGATCCCCCTATAGTTGGAACACACCCTCCGGTCACCCTTTTTAAAAATGGGGACCACCACCCCGGTCTGCCAGTCCAGAGGTACTGTTCCTGACTTCCATGCAATGTTGTAGAGGCGTGTCAACCAACACAGTCCTCCAACATCCAGAGCCTTGAGAAATTCTGAGCGGAACTCGTCTACCCCCGGAGCCTTGCCACTGGGGAGTGATTTGACTACCCCAATTACCTCAGCCACGGTGATAGAACTGTCCACGTACGTATCCTCAGACTCTGCTTCCTCTATGGAAGGCATGTCAGTGGGATTGAGAAGGGCCTCGAAGTATTCCTTCCACCGACCAACTATATCCACAGTCGTGGTCAGCAAGCCCCCGTCCGCACTGTAAACAGTGTGAACTGGGGGCTGCTTCCCCTTTCTGAGGTGTCGGACGGTTTGCCAGAACCTCTTCGAGGCCGACCGAAAGTCGTGCTCCATAGCCTCACCGAACTCCTCCCACACCCGAGTTTTTGCCTCGACCACCGCCGAAGCCGCGTGCCGCTTGGCCTGCCGGTACCTGTCAGCTGCTTCGGGAGTCCCGCAAGCCATCCATGCTCGATAGGACTCCTTTTTCAGCTTGACGGCAGCCCTAACCCCCGGTGTCCACCATCGGGTTCGGGGCTTGCCACCACGACTGGCACCGACCACCTTGCGGCCGCAACCACAACTGGCTGCCTCAGCAATAGAGGCACGGAATACGGCCCATTCGGACTCAATATCCCGGTCCTCCCTCGAGATGCAGGCGAAGCTCTGCCGGAGATGAGAGTTGAAGACTCGACGAACGGGAGATTCTGCCAGACGTTCCCAGCACACCCTCACTACGCGTTTGGGTCTGCCAGGTCTGTCCGGCATCCTTCCCCGCCATCTAATCCAACTCATCACCAGGTGGTGGTCAGTTGACAGCTCAGCCCCTCTCTTCACCCGCGTGTCCAGAACATACGGACGCAGGTCTGATGATACGACCACAAAGTCGATCATAGACCTGCGACCTAGGGTGTCCTGGTGCCAAGTGCACTTATGGGCATCCTTATGTTCGAACATGGTGTTCGTTATGGACAAACTGTAATTCGCACAGAAGTCCAGCAACAACACACCGCACGGGTTCAGGTCAGGGAGGCCGTTCCTCCCAACCACGCCCCTCCAAGTCACACTGTCATTGCCCACATGGGCGTTGAAGTCTCCCAGTAGAACTATGGAGTCACCAGCTGGGGTGCTCTCCAGCACCCCTCTGATAGACTCCAAGAAGGCTGGGTACTCTGAACTGCCGTTCGGCGCATAGGCACAAACCACAGTCAGGACCCTTTCCCCAGCCCTAAGGCGTAGGGAAATAACCCTCTCGTTTACTGGGGATGACTCCAACACAGAGGCACCAAGCCGGGGGGCTAACAATAAGCCCACACCAGCTCGCCGCCTCTCCCCTGCGGCAACTCCAGAGAAGAACAAGGTCCAGCCCCTCTCAAGGAATTTGGTTCCAGAGCCCAAACTGTGGGTTGAGGTGAGTCCGACTATATCTAGTCGGAATCTCTCCGCCTCTTCCACAAGCTCGGGCTCCTTCCCCACCAGAGAAGTGACATTCCATGTCCCAAGAACCAGATTTGGCCGCCGAAGACCAGGTCGCCCGGACACCCGCCCTCGACCACTGCCCAAATCACACAGCACCGGACCCTTATGCTTGCCCCTGCAGGTGGTGGGTCTGCGGGGTCACTTAAGTATGCATATTCATTTAATACCAAATTGAAGGGGAAAGTTTAACAATCATGGCAAAGCAGTATCCCAACTACAAAAATACATACAACCAATGATAAATACTCATTTTGAGGGAAATCCCCACTTACACTGACAGGTTTTTACCGCTGCGTGTATGGGAACACCAATATAAATGACCCTCATCAAGATGAAATACTTTAATGCACAAAATAATCATCAAATTCCTCATTTTTTCATATAGTCCACATAGAGCAATGACAACTTCACGCTCTTTCTCCTTTTGGCTCTGTTTTCCTCGCGCCCGTGCCATTCAGGTGCACTCGTAATTGCGAACGCTAATCATTCACTTTTATTAATGTACCCGCATCACAATTGGAGTAGCCCACTTGAGGAACTCAGGCTGTATATAGATGGTATGGCAATACACGATGTCTTTGAGTAAGTTTGGGTGCCAGGGAAGGCCTTTGCATAACTTCCCCTCCTGACTTATACTTTATACTTTCACTCCTGCACACAGTCTCGGTTCCACATAAAGCACAGGTGTATCATTGAAGTCATCTATTTCTGTGATGTGCACAGGAGGGGCACGCTAAATATCGAGGACTATAAATACACCGCCATTTCATTTTACTATTGATTTGAAGAATAGAGCCACACACATACAAAACAGTTTACACTAAGCACCGCTCACTGACATGATTGCCCAAGCTGGGCCTGGCTGACACATAGGGGATATTGATTGGGATATTAAACCACTACACCATTCATTGAACGCGAACGGAGATGATCACTACAATCAATTTTAGTAAATATTTTACATGTCTTTATGAGTACATGAACTGATTCCTAAATGTGCAGTATCTCCGCCTGTCAGTCTTTCAACGTGTCAAAGATGTGTGCTTCCAAGACTTTATTGCTAATGGGTAGGAAGTAAATATCTGTCATATCGCCTGTATTGAGTATTTTTAGTCACAGTCCAACTTCTTCTGCTCTTCAGATGTGCTTCATATGCAGATTTAGCTCCTTGACTGATGTCTGATGACAAATCTAAGCCATTCAGCCAAGACAACAGCCTTTTGTTCCACCAGAAAATGTCTGTGATGTTGTTCCGTGTTTTATACTGTCACAAAAGGCCCGCCTTTGAAGCAGATAAAACTCCTATTGACAGAAGGCTGTAGCAGCAGTGTAGACTGAGTAAAGCACCGCTCACGTCCCACACTGTCGTAGTTGTGTCCTAGTTACGCAGAAATCCCAGGGGACTTTACAAGACCGGATACAAATGACTTGACTGCTGTCCCATTTCAAACTTCCCCCCGCTCAAGTGTTGTACTGATTTGCAATTTCCCACCCGACTTTTCTGATTGTATCTAACTGAAGTTGTCTCTTCTCGTACAACTTGTAATTCACTTGGAATGGAAGCACATACGAGTACACACAAGTACACACAAGACAGCTTCTAGTCAAACAACCCGCCCACAAATCACTGACTCCTCATATCGTTTGGCTGATTTTTTACTGACTGTAGTTTTTCATTTGGCTTGGATCAACATCTCTGTTGATAGCATGGTGCGGTACTTGGACGCTACAGAGCTTGCACAAGTAGTCCAACTCCTCCAGGATGGCACATCAATACGTACCGTTGCAAGAAGGTTTGCTGTGTCTCCCAGCACAGTGTCAAGAGCATGGAGGAGATTCCAGGAGACAAGTAGTTACTCCAGGAGAGCTGGACAAGGCCGTATAAGGTCCTTAAACCTCAGCAGCGTCGGTATCTGCTCCTTTGTGCAAGGAGGAACAGGATGAGCACTACCAGAGCCCTACAAAATGACCTCCAGCAGGCCACTGGTGTGAATGTTTCTGACCAAACAATGAGAAACAGGCTCCAGGAGGGGGGCCCAAGGGCCCAACGTCCTGTAGTAGGCCCTGTTCTCACTGCCCAGCACCGTAGAGCTTGATTGGCATTTGCCATAGACCACCAGAATTGGCAACTACGCCACTGGCGCCCTGTGCTCTTCACAGATGAGAGCAGGTTCAACCTGAGCACATGCGACAGACGTGAAAGGGTCTGGAGATGCCGTGGAGAACGTTATGCTGCCTGCAACATCATTCAGCATGACCGGTTTGGTGGTGGGTAGGCATATCCCTGGAAGGACACACAGACTTCTACAGGTTAGATAATGGCACCCTGACTGCTATCAGGTATTGGGATGAAATCCTTGGATCCATTGCCAAAACCTACGCTGGTGCAGTTGGACCTGGGTTCCTCCTGGTCCATGACAATGCCCGACCTCATGTGGCTAGAGTATGCAGGCAGTTCCTGGAAGATGAAGGAATTGATACCATTGACTGGCCCCCACGTTCACCTGACCTAAAACCAATAGAACACCTCTGGGACATCATGTTTAGGTCCATCCGGTGCGATCAGGTTGCTCCTCAGACTGTGCAGGAGCTCAGTGATGCCCTGGTTCAGATCTGTGAGGAGATCCTCCAGGACAACATCCATCGTCTCATTAGGAGGACCCCGACGTTGTCAGGGATGCGTACAAGCACGTGGGGGCCACACAAACTACTGAGAATCATTTTGAGTTGCCACAATGAGATTTTGGCAAAATGGACCAGTCTGCTGCATCATTTTTTCACTTTCATTTTTGGGGTGTCTTTGATTCCCCCCTCAATAGGGTGATAATTTTCATTTCTATCAAATTATGTGGCATCATTTTGTTATTAATATATCACCTACTTATTATCAGGAAAATATTCAAGATCATTTTTCCCATCATTTTTAAGCGCCAGAATTTTAAAATGTTCAGCTTTGACAATACGATTTCCAAAGGTTGCAGTTTGAAATTGGTTAGAGAAAAAGTCATACTGTAAACGACAAAAATCATCAGTATGACCCAAAGTTTGTAATGGGAATTAATTCACCTGTCTAATTTGCATATTATGACATCAGCAGACTCATCAAAATGTCTGATCCACTTGTCATACTCTTACTCATCTTTCAGGCAAACCCAGCCATCATCATCGACATATACATCGGGATCTTGAACACCAACTGCTGCCTGCTCTGTTGATTATTACCACTATTATATACAGATAAATATCAAGTATCTCTCTTATTAGACCTGTGAATATTCTCATTCATCCAGGTCATTGTATTCTCAAGTCATATCCGTCTAATAGCAGTACATAGTCTGCCGAGGAGTCTCCCGTGAACATTTTTTTTACATTCCCTCCAACCCCGCTCACCATTGTTTTGACAATCCACCGTGATCTCGCCACGCCAAACCCAAACGTGCAACAAAGCATCAGCTTAAGTATGTGGACTGAAGTATGAAATATTGGACTGTTATGGTGAGCACGTACACGGTGTTCAAAGTCTATAAACTTTGCATGGAACACGGCCACATATGTTGCCCAGATTGAAGTTATAGATGTTCGCCATCTCCTGGTATAAAGTAGTACTACATGAGGCATCATAGTTGCACAAATAGCTGTTAAATTCAGCGATGTTGCTTGTCGCAATTTTGTCCCAAAGGGGCTCTATGCAACATTTTTGTCTTCTAAGACAACCTGAATAGTCCAGTTGTGCACACATTTCAGGCATCTGTGGGCTGTGACAACTGTGATGTGACCCAGGGTGAAAACGAGTTTGACGCCCCTGCACTTATTATAAGCTAAATCGAATGGCAAGGTTTGACTGGCGACCAGTCCAGGGTGTACCCCGCCTCTCGCCCAAAGTCAGCTGGGATAGGCTCCAGCATCCCCGTGACCCTGATGAGGATAAGCGGTATGGAAAATGAATGAATGAATGAATGGCAAGCAATTGCTTTTTGAATGTATGCTGTAAGAGCGAAGGCTTGATGATATTTTCAGATACAGTCTAAAAGCAGCCAATGGATCGATGTCTTCATAATGTTAATTGTTAGTTAGCATTATTGACTTAATGGGTGTGCATAAAACAAAAAATCTTTTCGGAACAGAAACCTAGACATATAAGACCCAGTATGTACCCCTAATGTGGTTTCTGATGGCCAATTACATGACGATACATCAGCGGAAAAAGGCCATGTTGTGACAGTCATGGACCAAAATGGGAGCCTGATATGTAAAGAGAGAATGTTCCAGGAAGGTAAAAGGTAAACGAGCGGGGGGTCAAGGCTGTTGTTACATCCTCAGCTTTAGTTACCTCATTCTAGTGGTCGTCCACCGTGATGCCAGGACAGGTCGGGCCTAAATATTGTCGAATTTCACCTGTCTTTCGACGGTAGAAAATAACAATAAAATATGTCATTTATTCTAAAGAGAAATACCTCAAAGTTTATATATGCTTTTTGTCAGTAACACTAAAGAGTTCTCCACAAGCTTTGCAGCAGGGGTTGCCATATCGGATTCCAAACCACTAAGCCACTTCCACCACTTTTCACATTTCCCATGAAACCCGACTAAACGGGGCGGCAGAAGGGCACCGCAGGCCAGCGTCGCTCCTGGTGCTCCCACAGTAGACACAGAGGGAGGCTGCCTGTCCAGCCGACCAATGGCTCAATTTCTTTCTGAATGGCACGCAGCATTCAGCCTCTATGAAATGGAGCCTCATAATCAAATTGAAAAGCTTCAGTGCAGAACAGTTTAAATGAAGGCAACTCTCTGCCTCACTCCTCTCTCTCGGCCTCCCTCCTACCAGCTCAAATATAATAGAAAACCGTCATTTTTTGGTAATGTATGGCGTTGCTATAGGCTTATGCACCCCCAAAATAATGGCGTGTATGGCTATTGGTTAGTGTGGGTGAGTGCATGTGAACATGTGCTGGTTTAGCTTCAGCCAGGCTTTGTCGTGCGCCAGATTTTGATGCAAAAACAAAACAGCTAGGTTTGTCTGACAAGCTGCACGTGAGTGTACTTGAAAATAGCCATTACCAGGAGACCTGTTTGACATCAAAGAGGAAGCGGAAAGAGGAAGGAGCATCACACCAAGATTGAGATCGAGCAACGAGGGCGACATTAGAAAGAGAGTCAAGAAAAGAGGCTCAATAAAAGAGAGGGAACACGGCTCTCTGTGGGTGTCATTGCCAAGCCCTGCTGTGATTGAGAGGCGGGGGCCATGCTGTCCAGTTTGTCCCTGCACATTGGACACTGTCACATTTTTGTGACAGGCCAGCAGGCAACGGGACCAAAGTGTCCATCTACAACCAGCATGCGGATCATTACTCCTTGCCGGCGAGGACAGGGGAGAATTGCAGCGTCTGAAGCCACACATTCATTAAGGAACATCTCCCTGAGCCCCATGGCGACAAAAACACTAGACATTTCACGTTGGAACGCTGCAGCACAGGAACGGGCTGAATTTTTAACATTTAAAGAAACATGGAATTGCATACAGTCACGTTCCTAATAAAGAATAAACAAGAAATGAGTCATTAATTAGAATTTGTTATACAGTATTAATCAACCCTTAAAACACATGTCTTCCTCAGAGTGAGCATTCTCCAGAGTTGCCTTTGCCAGGCTGCAAAGCTACCACTGTAGAGAAATGCGCCCTGCAGAATTTACTTCTGAGGAAACGTATGTTTATTCAACAAATTCAATGTTTTCTTTGGATTTCCTACAAGATCCGAATAGAACTGTTACAAAATGTGGAAAAACACACCATAAAAGCCATCTGTGCAGGTTTGAAGGAACACCGACTCTACAATGTAACATGTTATATTTAATTATAACGCCTAGGGTATTGCAGGGTTTTAGGCTAAAGTTTATTTTCTGTTTCTGTTTTGATCGACTCATCTGTTCTATTCTATCTAAAAGTAATAGTTGCATGCTGCCGCGTGTTGGCCGGGTGGTTAGCATGTTGGCCACGCAGTCAGGAGATCCGGAACATATGGGTCCTAATCTTTGTTGGGCATCTCTGTGTGGAGTTTGTGTGGCTTTTCTCCAGGTACCTCCCAAATTCCAAAAACATGCATGTTAGGTTAATTGGCGACTCTGAATTGTCCGTAAGGTTGTCTGTCCTGCCCTGCGATTGACTGGCGACGAGTCCAGGGTGTACTCCGCCGCTCGCTCAAAGTCAGCTGGTATAGGCTCCAGCATACCGCAGCGACCCTAGTGAGTATAAGAGTCATAGAAAATGGAGGGATGGATAGTTGCATGCTAATTTCTATGATATACGTCACTCAAGTCTCAAAATAATAATTCAGCATAACAATAATGAGAACATGAGAAAGAACAACACTGCATTCTGACTTGAAGAACCAGATAGGTTAGTTACGATACAGTATATTGTCCAACATGACAATACTCTATTCCATATACAAACTGGGGCCAGTTGCACCAAAGTAGGATTCAGACATCCAGGATAAAGGACTGATTTGAGCTTAACCAACCCAAAACAAGACTGTCTAGGCCTAATTGGTTGCACAAAGGCCAAGCCAGAATGAGCAGACATGGGTTAATCAAGCCAGGTGAAACCAATCCCGGACCAGGGCGTGTACATGGCTTGCCTAAATAGACCCCGCACTGATGCACCATGGCAACAACAGCGACGTACTTTTCCCCCGACGGAAGCGGAAATACACACAGAGGCAAACAAAGACAGAAAGCTGGGGTAAAGTATTGCAGAGGCGATAGCAACACTTTGTGGGTAAGTACTGCACAGATACACACTCACTGCTCCGTTGAAACCATCATAATTCAAATCCAAATATTGAATTCATGTTATATTTGTTGCTCGTTGAACCAATCAGGAACAGCCGTGTACAGTAATATCTATGAACGCTTTATGTATCTGTATTAGCACATCACCATTACTCGCTTTCAACAATGTGTCAACTTCTGGTGTCCCCTCGAGCGCTACGTCTTCTGGGTAATGTAGTTCACATCCACATTAACCAACACAATTAACATCTCTGAAAACGTTGTTGCACTGTGGTTATGAATGAGTTCAAATGAGGATTTTATATAGACTATGGGGGAGACAGTCAGTTATCTAATAAATGACTGCAACACCATCTAAAATCATTTATCTACAATTTAAAATGAATGATCACAAAGGTTTATTTGACAGTGTGTGTAGTTGAATGTTATGACAATGTGTAGTGGGCAGGGGAGTAATTATTGGTTTTCGTTTATGGTGACTGCAGACTGAGATCCTGGACCTTAGCCTGGTCTGGGGCAGGCTAACGCCGCAGAATCATCCATGCTTCCAGCACGAGTTGAGTCAGAATAACCAGGATATCCTGGTTTAATTCCTTATCCCAGTTTTGTGTAACGGGCTCCTGAGGCTGAAGCCTTTCCTTCAATTTTGGGCAAATGTACGTTGTCCTTTGCAGCGATGATTGTTTACAAGGGTGGTTTTGGGTTACTGAAGAGATGAATCCTGAATAAAACATATACAGTAAGTCTGTATTCTCAGGGCATTGTGGATCAGGCTTATATGTTCACCCTCTCTCAGAACATGAATATGAGGCTTTGCAGTTTCTCTTATACTATTAGTGGTCTCTATGGAATCCCGGAAGGGAAGAACCCAACGCGGCAGCTCATCTTATTCCAACCAGCAACAGAATTTACAGAAGCACTAGACAGAGAAACACACACACACACACTCACACACAAGTCCAGTTCAGCCATTGCTGTTGCTTGAGGGACAATATAACCTTTACTGAGGTGAAGAGAGAGACTTAAACATGGCAGAATATGACAACACTGTTAAGTTTCGGACTGACTTTTAAAAATGTCACTAAGGACACACTAAATGGACAGAAAATATGGGGCCATACCACCTAATTAATGAGTCAATCACATGTTCATATTTTATTTGTGTGTAATGTGAACACCATATGTCCGTGAGAGGCGTTCCACAGGTGAGCTGCAGCCCAAACCAGCTATGGGCAAGAAGCTGAGTTATGGCAAATTCTCAGGTTTAGCCTTCAAAAAGGTTTTGGCGCCATCTGCACTGTATGTATTATATTAAAACGGAACAAGATTTTCCTTGATGATGTGCCTCAGCCTCTCCAGCCTACAGTCTTTTGCTCTCTTGACTTTCAATTAGAGATTAAAAAGTTCCTAAAAACACGACAAATCCTCTGCAGAGAAGGACACATGCCTTTGAGAATGTGTTATTGTTAGGGCTAATAACACATTGTGCTCAACAGAGACTCAGTGCTACGATAATTAGGTTTCAGAAAGGTTACTGCACATGTACTCGTGTGAGAGTATGTCTTAAAAAGTAGGTCCTATGGAGACTGGGGTTTGAAGTGATTGGGGGAGGTTACGAGCACTTTTCCTGTGGGACGCCCACCACCTCATGGGGAACAATTTCAATTTCCTGCAAATTACAGGGAAGGGTCATTAGAAACTTCATTTGTAGATTGGGGCCATAAAAGGTGGAGTGTGCTTGAAATGTTGAACCTGCTAATTGTGGCAATCATCTCTAGCCCTAATTGTTACACATACAATATGTTGTAAAAATAGTTGCGAGAGGTGTCTAGTTTGTCGTTGTATCTGGTTGTAAAAAGATGATTTGTGGTATGTAAACGGCCTCACAGACCCAAATCCACTATTTAATCCGTTTATAGACATCAAGGTATCAGCAAGACTGAATTGACACCGCAGGTATTGAGTGCACAATATTGGTTTAGTCCCTGTTTCTGATGGGTTTTTTTTACTATTGACTCTCTATTTAAATCTTCTGTGCCCAAAACACATGAAAACCTCTACATGCCAATACAAACAAACAATCCTTATACTACATATTTAGCTTTGTCTAGACTAGGGATGTCCCAATACGATCTTCAAGATCCGCATTGGCTGCTGATTCGCCCCTTCCACAAAATTGGGCCGATCCGGTTGCTGTAACACTGAGCCACATTCCATTGTGATAGGTGCAGTAAATGCGTCTCATAGCTGGTTACTACTCGACTCCCGCCACCCGGATGAAGGACAAAACACACCACCACCATGCGGACATGTCACCGGGTACTGTGGTGAAGGTACATTCACGTTGAACGCTGGATATTTGGCTCTGTAGTCACACGTTAAAAGTCCCCTCACTGTGCCCGGACTTCTCTGTCATGGTGCCAGGAGCTTGCATGGGAAGTCAAAAGAGTATGTAAAAAAAAAAAAAAGTCACATATTCAAAATCACACCACAAACTGATCTATAACCAGGTCAATTATTGGACCCTAAAAGTATTGCAACGGCGGCTGAATAATTCCATGCCAGTATGGCTGTAATTCAGTTGGCCTTGTATTTGTATGTCAACACAGAGCACAGTCCTTCGAGCAGACTCCACCTCCTAGTTTTCTTATTCTACGCACTTCAAATGCTTGCTCTAACCAGCATGCTGAACAGCGCTGCCCTCCATAGACCCCCACACTAAACAGCAACCTGAATCAACACAACATACCTGTCGTTACAGTATTTTGCACGCCCATTTTTTCCAGTTGTATCTTTTATCCATCCATCCATTTTTGACGCCACTCATCCCCAATAGGGTCGCTGGTATGCTGGAGCCTATCCCAGCTGACTTCAGGCGAGAGGCGGGACCTGGACTGGTTGCCAGTTTATCGCAGTGCTTTCTTTTATTTGATGGACTTTTATTTTCAGGGACCTGACTCATATTGTCAGTCATGCTGCGTGCAAAAAAAGTAAACTCAGCGTTACTTTGGTATATTTATTGCTTTGAAGAGCTAGTTTGATAACCATATTCATTCATTTTCTATACCGCTTCAATTCCAAAATTTCATATTTGGAACAAAAGCTTATTATTTAAAAAAGGATCGGTATCGGATCAGCAAAACTATTTTTAAAAATTGGATCGTATCAGACGCCAAAAAATGTGGAACTGGGCATTCCTAGCCTAGACTGATGGTTTCCACTAAGACCGCACATGCACTCAGTCCTTCACAGCAGAGAGTTGACAAATAACAATTACATGTAACATTTTAACAGGAGGTTCTCCCGTGCGTTCGTGGGTTTTCTCCGGGTACTCCGGTTTCCTCCCACATTTCAAAAACATGCATGTTAGGTTAATTGGCGACTCTAAATGGTCCATTAGAGTGTGAATGGTTGTATGTCTTTGTTTGTTTGTCTATATGTGCCCTGCGATTGACTGGCGACCAGTCCAGGGTGTACCCCGCCTCCCGCCCAAAGTCAGCTGGGATAGGCTCCAGCATCCCCGTGACCCTAATGAGGATAAGCGGTATAGAAAATGAATGAATTAATATTTAACTTAATAGGCTCTTATAGTTTTCCGACTGATGACAACTAGTCCTTTCCGAAAACATGCACTCAAACCACACAAGGTTAAAATGCAGCTCTGTCTTTGTAAATCCATCAGACAGAACCATCTTCATTAGTTGACTGCTCCCCCGGCAACTATTTGACATCCCAGCGGGACCTCGGTGGCCACAGAGATTATCACCCTTGAGTGCTACACAGCCCCCACTAGCACCTCACAGTCTACAGCTGTTTTGCTTTGTCAATCCCCCCCCCCCCAAAATAAACCAAGAACATCATTAATGCGTGAACGCCACCTTGTGTCACATTTTATTTGTATTGTGGAAGGACTAGACAGGATACAAGCAGAGGGACTTGCTTTTTTCCACAGGGGCCAAAACAATCAATAGCATAGAAAGCAACCTATAGCACAGAATGGATCAATAGCACAACAAATACAGTAAAGATTGACTTCCGAGTTGCCTGGAAACGTCCTGCTTGGGATTTAGAATAAGGATGACAGGAGCCAAATGGAGCACACGGGAGACAAAGTTATTACTTTATTGTATTGCAGCATCAAATTGATCTAAAAATGACAACTTCAAAAGTAACATCATTGCACAGTGGCTTATAAAAAGGAAAACCAACACCCATGTATTGTAGAGATGTCCCGGTATCAGGATCGGGGGGGCGTTTTTCACATTATTTTTATTGACTGATTGGAAGATGAGCTCACCCTATTTTTACGGCAGCTGCCGTAAAGTGCTTTGTTTCTGCAGCATGCCCGAAAGTACACAAAGCCACGTCAGCCGTGTGAACGGATCACCGGGTGAAAACAATGTAATACACATAATACAATAAGAAACGCCAATGTGTGGCGCCGTGACATACCAAACCATAAAAGAACAAAGAACGCATGCGCATAAGTCTCTCCGCTTTCTAAGGCTTGTCTAGACTTACAAAAAGTGGAATTACTACCACTCTGGAAGCTGTTTTTTTTTTTTTTATTTAAAAAAAAACAATTTCCGGGCACCCAGAATGCTGTTTCCGTGTGAATGAAAAGCTCAAACAATTACAATTTTTGCCGTTTTGACCGTGAAAATGCTTCATTGTGGATAGCCCTCAAATTTAATGAAGCTTTATAAAAATTGCAAAAAAATTAAAAAGCCTTTTTGGTTCCATAATCTATAACAGCATTGTCGAAGTATCCAAACTGTGCCGGGATTCTAAATCGGATCGGATCTAAGGCCAATAAATTGGATTATACTCGGAGGATGTATTGGTGCAAGCTTCAGTCCAAATGCTGTCCAGAGTGTCAGTGTGACCACAGAATGTTTCTTTTATGTCTTATCTGCATAAGACATGTCTTACCTCCAGTGGACGTTTACATACACTCCCATGGGCATAAATGTACAGTCATTTTACATTTGGGCCTGTAATCAATGACTTGAACCACATCTCTGCTTGTGTAATGGTAGTACACTTCTTCTGCCTTTCATGGCAGACGGTATGGGTTGCGTTGGGAAGAACCCTGCTCAGTAAAAATTAAGCTAAGAGATTTATTTTGGATTTTCTGAATTCATGCAGGCCGCACGGTGGCGGAGTGGTTAGCACATTGGCCACACAGTCAGGAGACCTGGAAGACCTGGGTTCAAATCTCCGTTGGGCATCTCTGTGTGGAGTTTGCATGTTCTCCCCGTGCATGTGTGGGTTTTCTCCGGGTATTCCAATTTCCTCCCACATTCCAAAAACATGCATGTTAGGTTAATTGGCAACTTTAAATTGTCCATAGGTATGCTTGTCAGTGTGACTGGTTGTTTGTCTATATGTGCCCTGCGATTGACTGGCGACCAGTCCAGGGTGTACCCCGCCTCTCGCCCAAAGTCTGCTGGGATAGGCTCCAGCATCCCCGTGACCCTAATGAGGATTAGCGGTATAGAAAATGAATGAATGAATGAATTCATGCAGTGTCAGAATTATTCACACAAGCTGAAATATATATCTACAGTCACCTACATTTTCTAAAGTGGTGCTAAAGGTTCTAGAGCAGGAATCTCAAACTTGTGGCCTGTGGGCCAATTGCGGCCCGCGAGATGATATTATAATATTTGGTGGCCCCTATCTTAATATGAAAGTTTAATGTTAGTGCGGCCCACGAGTTTTATATGAATGGCACTTTTTACAGTGTTGTGTGCGGAGCTGACAAACCTACCAATCACGGTGGGGTATATGGCTCTCAGGGGCGTGACATCGACCGGGCTTGATGCGAGCAGAGAAACATTTTTCAATGAGTGAAAAACTGATCATTATTACACGCTTTGCACACTTCTTTACGCCAGTGTCTTTGTTTATCTTATTTTGTGTTAAAAAACATTTTTTAAAGATGTTTCAGAAGATTGGATTTTTTTTAATGTTATAACTTCAATTGCGCATGCGTGAATGTGCGCCGAGGCTGCGGCCAAGCCTCAACCGGACCCCAGTTCTAGAGTGTCTTTTAACTTGACAATGGCACGCCTTTGACTGCAGCTAATAGTGTCGGCATAATAAGATTTGTTCGACAGGACTCATTGGATTGACCAGTACTCAAAACAATGGAGAAGTCCAAGGAACTCTGGTAGGTCAATACTGTATATGCCGAGCCAGCTTTTTTCAAATGATGGGTCAGGACCCAAAAGTGGGTCGCATACCCATTGTGGGAGGGTCGTGGACAACAAGGCAAAAGTTTTGCCTGCCATTTTTCTGTTAACATTCCTCCTCCTATATAAAAATATATTTTAGGCTTGCTTTTACCTCTATAGATTGGCTAACCACTTAATGACCATGGGAAAATATGGATCCCAGGATGAACAACAGTGACATATTAGCCAATTAGTGTAATATATAATAATCCCTTGAAATCTAAATAATATGATTTTTAAAATTGACACTATTAAGGAACAATAACAAATTTGGACACCTCTGATCAAAGAAGTGGAATTTGTGGATTTACGCAAATTGGGATAGGAATTGGGATAGAATGGCTCCATAGGAGCTATTTCTGAACAACTGCAGATGACAGTATCATCAGTTCAACTGCTATTTGGATGTGTCAGAACTTTGTGAAGGCCTGGAAGAAGACTCATGTTGTCACCCTTGTATCAAGTTAAATTGGTTCAGGGTAGGGTGTTCATTATTAACCCAGGAACCACCATGGGTGGAAACTGCTGGAACATCATTGCAAATTAATACGAAATTCATGCCTAAACATCAGTGACTTTTAGGTACACAAATCCATATACAAACTTTNTGCTGGGATAGGCTCCAGCATCCCCGTGACCCTAATGAGGATTAGCGGTATAGAAAATGAATGAATGAATGAATTCATGCAGTGTCAGAATTATTCACACAAGCTGAAATATATATCTACAGTCACCTACATTTTCTAAAGTGGTGCTAAAGGTTCTAGAGCAGGAATCTCAAACTTGTGGCCTGTGGGCCAATTGCGGCCCGCGAGATGATATTATAATATTTGGTGGCCCCTATCTTAATATGAAAGTTTAATGTTAGTGCGGCCCACGAGTTTTATATGAATGGCACTTTTTACAGTGTTGTGTGCGGAGCTGACAAACCTACCAATCACGGTGGGGTATATGGCTCTCAGGGGCGTGACATCGACCGGGCTTGATGCGAGCAGAGAAACATTTTTCAATGAGTGAAAAACTGATCATTATTACACGCTTTGCACACTTCTTTACGCCAGTGTCTTTGTTTATCTTATTTTGTGTTAAAAAACATTTTTTAAAGATGTTTCAGAAGATTGGATTTTTTTTAATGTTATAACTTCAATTGCGCATGCGTGAATGTGCGCCGAGGCTGCGGCCAAGCCTCAACCGGACCCCAGTTCTAGAGTGTCTTTTAACTTGACAATGGCACGCCTTTGACTGCAGCTAATAGTGTCGGCATAATAAGATTTGTTCGACAGGACTCATTGGATTGACCAGTACTCAAAACAATGGAGAAGTCCAAGGAACTCTGGTAGGTCAATACTGTATATGCCGAGCCAGCTTTTTTCAAATGATGGGTCAGGACCCAAAAGTGGGTCGCATACCCATTGTGGGAGGGTCGTGGACAACAAGGCAAAAGTTTTGCCTGCCATTTTTCTGTTAACATTCCTCCTCCTATATAAAAATATATTTTAGGCTTGCTTTTACCTCTATAGATTGGCTAACCACTTAATGACCATGGGAAAATATGGATCCCAGGATGAACAACAGTGACATATTAGCCAATTAGTGTAATATATAATAATCCCTTGAAATCTAAATAATATGATTTTTAAAATTGACACTATTAAGGAACAATAACAAATTTGGACACCTCTGATCAAAGAAGTGGAATTTGTGGATTTACGCAAATTGGGATAGGAATTGGGATAGAATGGCTCCATAGGAGCTATTTCTGAACAACTGCAGATGACAGTATCATCAGTTCAACTGCTATTTGGATGTGTCAGAACTTTGTGAAGGCCTGGAAGAAGACTCATGTTGTCACCCTTGTATCAAGTTAAATTGGTTCAGGGTAGGGTGTTCATTATTAACCCAGGAACCACCATGGGTGGAAACTGCTGGAACATCATTGCAAATTAATACGAAATTCATGCCTAAACATCAGTGACTTTTAGGTACACAAATCCATATACAAACTTTTGTGTGTAAAAATTCATTGATGTTTTTATCACCAGACCATGTCGATCCATTCCCTTTTCTACATGCTTAATTGGAAATTTTCTACTCAACCAATCACTCCTGAATGAAACGTGCGCCGCGGCGAGTTGTGTTTCTGGCAAGAACTTGGCAGTAGAAGGCCACCTTTATTGTGAAGCCACACACTAATGTAAACGTCTTAACTGTCTTGTCTAAAACACAACATCAGTACAATGTCAATATAAACAACAAGCCTAACTCACGATGTAAGATGATGGGACGGGTATGTGGGGGAAACGCTGTGTAGTAACTCAAACGGCAAAAAAGCGTGGGGAATTGCAGCACCCTTTTGCTTTTGTTTTGTGTTTTCGTATTATATGAAACTGTGATATTTTCACCAAAGGATATACCGTCAGAATCTTTTTGGCCACAAAAAAAAGTTGTTTTTGCATAATCTTACCAAGTCGTAAATCAACTGTGATCAAAACAATACCTTGTGCTTTTGTCCTTGGCGGAGGTCATAATGGGTTGTAACTAGGGATCATCTAGGGATAATAGTCTGATAATATCTGGTTGATCCTGCCCGTACAGCACGCTTGTCTCAAAGATTAAGTCTAAGTACACATGTACCTGTGCAGGGAAACTGCGAATGGCTCATTAAATCTGACGATGTTGGCATAAAAAAGCGATATTGGTTTATAGCAGTATCGTTTTTCTGCTGATAATGATATTGGCACACAACAAGCTTGTTAGCTCAGAATGTCCACGCTCTGAAATGCCTTTGGATTGTAAATATGCAATTTGGAAAAACCATAAAGCTCTTCGGAGGAGGGGGCGGGGCATCGCTTCAAATATCAGACCTCAGGAACAATCACTCCGGGTCATACAATAAGAAGCAGCTGTGGTGAATGAGCCCAGTTTAGAATTGCACTGCATCATCATGAATGTCCTGTTTTGCACTTGACTTTGTTCTTTTATGGTTGAATGATACGTGCAGCTTTCAAAACGGTATATTTTCCAGCCTCATCTAATTGGATTGTCATGTGTGCGTTTTTAAACACCAACCTGTTTTACTTGTTGATAGGAGTTATTTTAGTGGATTATAGTCGTATTTTTATTTTTTAGCCAGTTTGTTAAGACAAAATGCTTCAAATAAGTAATAATGCTCGTACATTCTAAACAGTTTCAGACCAGAGTTTGCTAGTTTTTCATACCTGACAGTTTCAGATGCCCACTCACTGCTCACTAAACATGGCACTCATTCTATAACTTCCATTTCATATTGCAGTATTGCTGTAGTATTACAGTGTTTGTTTGCGAAATGCACAGTATAAGGTGTGTACATTACATGACATTAATTTGAGGGAAGAGCTGCTGCCAATATCGGTATCGATTGATATCGGTAATGAAGTGCTGGACTATGGAATCACAGGGGTGCCAATATTAAAAGGGAATACGATAAAGAGAATCAATAACAAAAAATAGACAAATGTAGTCATATTTTTTTTCCATTTAGTCATTGCTTTTTCTGTATTGTCGCTGTTTGTTCCATTGTGTCGTTGTTTTTCCTGTTTTGTCTTTTCCATTTGTTCCATACTTGCTGGTAAATGAAAGCAAAGGCATAACAAGGCCCCAAAAACAAGTAAGACCCGCCGACAGTCATTCTGCCCGGGTGACTGGTCCCATCCAGCCTGTTTGCTGCTTCTGTCAGCAGCTTTGATATGGACTCCAGCACGTTGGCGCAACGGATGTGCACGGTGGCGATAGTGACGTGACCTCCTGTCCTGCGTGCAAAACTAGTAATAATGATCAGTTTTTCACTCATTGAAAAATTTTTCTCTGCTTGCATCAAGCCCGGTTGATGTCACGCCCCTGAGAGCCATATACCCCACCGTGATTGGTAGCATCATTTACGGGCCGCAATTTTAAGACCCCTGATCTTTGGATATGGTTAAGCAAGCCAACAGCTCCAGTTGCTAGCTGCAACCTCTGCAGTGTATCAGTCTGCCTGTCAGCTAATTATCATTTGTCGCTTTGCACTTTACACGTCACAACCATAAGGGAACAAAAATATCTGCTACTATAATATCAGTCATTTCTTGCAAATCACAGTGACAAAAAACTCCCACTAAAATCACTTTCAGTCAAATCTTAAATGTCATTAACGTTTGAGAACCATTAATTACCATACCCTGTATTAACTCGACTAAAACCATTTGCTTTTCTCTATGAAGATGAAACCACAATGGGCAGAATGGAGAAATATATGAGATGTTAAAAAAAAACTTTTCTCCGACTCCCCTCAAAGAGAGAACTCTGGTCCAATGTCTGCTGCAGCCATCTTCCGTAGAGTCACGCTAATTGAATATCCTTATCTTTTCTCAACCACCCCTTTCTGTTGGGCAAAGGCCAGTTGGGGAAAAAAGCAGCATATTTGCCACACACACGTAGACGTTTTGTATTTCACTGTACTGGAAGTAATCTTTGAGGAAGCAGCGCCGACACCGCAGCATACTGTACAATGGTCAGCTGCCCTCTGAGCTTTCTTTCATGGCCATCTATTACATCTCACATGATAAAAGTTCTAAAAACTCCACTAATGGCCCCAAGCTTTTTTTTTTGTTACGGAGAGATGCGGTGACTGCCCCCTGGGCCCTTTTGTGTAAACTGCTTCCTATGTAGAAGAAAAAAGACAGAAGCTCGGAAGCAGGCTCACCGACATTCAAAATGGACTGTCGGCGAACGGGCAAGTCGGGGATGGGCTGCTGAGTTGTCTGTGAAAGGGTTAAAGAGAAAATGGTAGTGATAAAGGGAAAGTGCGCAGACCACGGACCCATTAAGGGGTTAACAGTCGGAGGGAGGCTGATAATGGAGGCTGGAGCAGCTGTATGGGAAATACAGCATGCGGGGAGACAAACACCATAGAAACCAGTGAGCCACAGGGAGACGGAAGGAGGCCAACAGGGAGGAAGATGGTCTTATGTGAGCGTCATGTTAGAAGTCACAACATAGAAGAAATCAATCATTTGGTCAAACACATGATATCTGATGATATGATTACTGGTTAGGTTTAGGTTGCGAGCTAAAGTTTGGTTTATGAGCTGCTAGTTACGGGCAGGCACAGCAAAAGGCGGCTATATAGGGGCCTGTGTCAATGTGACCATGGCTCAAGACGAGAAAATTGCATTTTCAGCGCACTAGCTAGTCACCGGGAAAGATTTTCAACACATCAGTAAAACATACGTGCATAATCAGTTGATCTTTTTTATTATGGATGGTATAAAACTAGGACAGGAACAACATCAAATTAAAAAGACAAATTTAATACAGAGCCACCATCCACCAGTACAAGCATGGAGTTTGTTTTTCAGAAAGTGCACCATAGAAATATACACATTATCACTCAATAAGGTCATCATATCTTACTTTTATCCATTCGCACATAATTTCAGCATTTGGGACCAAATATGAGGTGAAAGAAAACGGGTAAAATTAAATATATTTATTTTAGATTTAAAAAATTATTTCCGTGTGATTAATGAGTTAGTTATAGACCAAATTAATCGTGATTAAACATTTTAATCGATTTATCAAATTTTTGAGGGTGTCATGCACAGTGTTCAATTACACCCAAAATTCGATGGCGATGGGATCATGAAAGGAATTTTCTATAAGCATTTAATCTGAAAAACATTGGCAAGGAAGAATTGAGATCTTAGTCGTGATGCTTTTCAATTTTTGTGGCGTCACTCTATGACGGTTATTCAAAAATATGTTAATGCAGTTTTTTGGTTAAATACTGCATATTATGAGTAAATAATATGACAAATTTTACACATTTTTTTTCTGAATATATCATTTTCAAGCATACAAATGGCAAAAGGAAGTAATATTCAAATATAAGGCAATCAGAAGACCTACTGTGAATGATATGTAATATTCTTCAATGGTCACTAGGTGTCAGTAATGTTACTGTACTGTTTGTTGAGACACATAAACACCAGACTTTTGTTGCAGGTTTCAGTTATGTCACAACAGGAACAATAATACCTCACAAAAATCTCTAATTAAACACCGGCTAATGTTGCAGGTATAAACCATGCCAAGGTAAGTCTCAACTCCGAACCCCTGATGTCACTTGCAGCCAGCCCGCCACACCTGCATAGCAACACACACAAGCATGAGTTTTGTTTATGTCTTAAATGGCTTATTTACTCATATCATGCTCATTATTTTGGGTAATGTGAGTGTAAAGGTGTTCATGTCTGGAGGGCTGTAATTAGAAGGTCGTAAACAGATTTTCTAGGCTCGAATCCGACTTGAAATTCACATACCACGATCGGGTCTGGAACCAATTAACAGCGATAAACGAGGGATGACAGTATTTAGAGAAAGATGAGCTGACGTTGCATAGCTGACACTAAATCAACAGCACATCTGCCCGTTGCTACCAAATAGTGAACGCCGCTTTGCCCCAATTCCTTTAAAACATGATTGTTGGACTTAATTTAACAATCAATAAATACGTTGTGGTTGTTGACAAGGAAATCACATTAAAAAGTCCAGATCCCAGCCCCAGTATCTATGTTTTCATGAGTTTGTTGTTAAAACTACCGATATAGTGGTACTATCCAAGGTACAACAATCCAAGGGCGTGCTCTGATCTTTCGACATCTACATAATTATGTTAAACCAAAACTACCCTCCCATCAGAATAATCTACATTAAACAAATATTTTGCTTCTAAACTCCGAAACGCTGATGTATGCACATTTTAATCATATATCTTTTAAAGTACCCCTCCGTGAATCACCACCTTACCGTGGTGGAGAGGTTTGAGTGCCCGAGTGATCCTAGGAGCTATGTTGTCGGGGGCTTGATGCCCCTGGTAGGGTCTCCCAAGGCAAACAGGTTCTAGGTGACGAGCAAGACTAAGAGTGATTCAGAAGATCCGTATGAAAAAAAACAAGAGTGACCGCACCTCGCCCAGACGTGGGATACCGGGGCCTCACCCTGGAGGCAGGCCTGGGGGAGGGGCTCGCAGGCGAGCGCCTGGTGGTCAGGTCTTCACCCGTGGGACCTGGCCGGGCCTAGCCCGAAGAAGCCGAAAACCGAAACTATGTTAGGAAAAAGGGGAATAACATTGAAACCCAAGATGTTTTAAAAGGGAGTAAAGTTTACATTTAATAGGTAAATTAAAGAGGGTAAACTAACAAATGTAGGCAATAACAGCAGCAACCATAACATACAGTGTCTCACTAATACCAAACTATGTGCCAAGAGGCACGACACAAAATACACGTCTGAAACACGAACGTGGCAAACTGCACAAGGGGAAAATGTCCAGCCGCCCCGAGTTGCGAATCCAGGAAGTCTTTATAGGAGGAGGAACTCTTTCTGGATGCAGCTGATTGGAGGGGCGCAGAGGCGGCACACCAATCCCAGCGCTGGAAGGAAGGGAACAAGCCGACACCTCCAGACGTAGAAGCAGTCCACCAATCCGGACCAGGGGTGCACACAGCCGGATTTACATAGTCAATGAGCAATTTGTGAGCACAAAAAGAAGGCAGGAAAGAAGTCCAGTGGCTTTCAACCAAACGCCGTAACACTCCCCCTCTCAAGATACAAACTGTATTATGTTTGAACACATTCTATTTTCACAAAAGAAAGGAGCCATACTTACAACCTGGACAGGGCATCAGCAATTAGGTTCTCCAACCCCTTTTTAACCCCGTTTTTTAAGAAAACGATTGGGTTATGGTCGGTGAAAACAGTGACAGGCAGAGAACTGGACCCAATGTACACCTCAAAATGTTTGAGAGCCAGCAGCATTGACAATGTCTCTTTTTCAATGGTGGAATAGTGCAATTGATGTTTGTTAAATTTGCGTGAAAAATAACTAATGGGATGATCCACACCATTTTCATCCTCCTGCATCAAGACCGCACCAGCTCCAACAGCGCTGGCATCTACCTCCAGCTTGAAGGGCCGGGCGATATCAGGAGCAGCCAACAAAGGAGCATGACATAGGAGATGCTTAATGGCATCAAATGCGTTTTGGCATTCTGGGGTCCACCAAAATGCAACCTTTGGGCTTAACAAGGTAGTAAGGGGCCAAGCTATGCTAGAAAAGTTTCGGCAGGGGCAAGCATAAGGGTCTGGTGCTGTGTGATTTGGGCAGTAGTCGAGGGCGGGTGTCCGGGCGACCTGGTCTTCGGCGGCCAAATCTGGTTCTTGGGACATGGAATGTCACTTCTCTGGTGGGGAAGGAGCCAGAGCTTGTGGAAGAGGCGGAGACATTCCGACTAGATATAGTCGGACTCACCTCAACCCACAGTTTAGGCTCTGGAACCAAATTCCTTGAGAAGGGCTGGACCTTGTTCTTCTCTGGAGTTGCCGCAGGGGAGAGGCGGCGAGCTGGTGTGGGCTTATTGTTAGCCCCCCGGCTTGGTACCTTTGTGTTGGAGTCATCCCCAGTAAACGAGAGGGTTATTTCCCTACGCCTTAGGGCTGGGGAAAGGGTCCTGACTGTGGTTTGTGCGTATGCGCCAAACGGCAGTTCAGAGTACCCAGCCTTCTTGGAGTCTATCAGAGGGGGGCTGGAGAGCACCCCAGCTGGTGACTCCATAGTTCTGCTGGGAGACTTCAATGGCCATGTGGGCAATGACAGTGTGACTTGGAGGGGCGTGGTTGGGAGGAATGGCCTCCCTGACATAAGGATGTCCATAAGTGCACTTTGCACCAGGACACCCTAGGTCGCAGGTCTATGATCGACTTTGTGGTCGTATCATCAGACCTGCGTCCGCATGTTCTGATCCGCGGGTGAAGAGAGGGGCTGAGCTGTCAACTGACCACCACCTGGTGATGATTTGATGGCGGGGAAGGATGCCGGACAGACCTGGCAGACCCAAACGCGTAGTGGGGGTGTGCTGGGAACGTCTGACAGAGTCTCCCAATCGTCGAGTCTTCAACTCTCATCTCCGGCAGAGCTTCGCCTGCATCTCGACCGGGATATTGAGTCCTAATGCGCCATATTCCGTGCCTCTATTGCTGAGGCAGCCAGTTGTAGTTGCGGCCGCAAGGTGGTCGGTGCCAGTCATGGTGGCAAGCCCCGAACCCGATGGTGGACGCCGGGGGTTAGGGCTGCTGTCAGGCTGAAGAAGGAGTTCGATCGAGCATGGATGGCTTGCGGGACTCCCAAAGCAGCTGACCGGTACCGGCAGGCCAAGCGGCACGCGGCTTCAGAAGCTTCGGTCCTTGTAAAATCGAAGCAGGAGCCTGGTTCGCATTGCCAGCAGTAAGTCGAGCTTGTTTCCGGTGAACGTTGGCCTCCGCCAAGGCTGCCCTTTGTCACCGATTCTGTTCATAATCTTCATGGACAGAATTTCTAGGCGCAGTCAAGGTGTTGAGGGAGTCCAGCTTGGTGACCTTAGGATCTCGTCTCTGCTATTTGCAGACGATGTGGTCCTTATGGCCTCATCAGGCTGTGACCTTCAGCGTTTACTGGAGCGGTTTGCAGCTGAGTGTGAAGCTTCTGGGATGAGACTCAGCACCTCCAAATCCGAGGCCATGGTTCTCAGTCGGAAACGGGTGGACTGTACCCTCCGGGTTGGGAGTGAGGTCTTGCCTCAGGTGGAGGAGTTCAAGTATCTCGGGTTCTTGTTCACGAGTGAGGGAAGGTTGGAGCGTGAGATCGACAGACGGATCGGTGCAGCATCTGCAGTAATGCGGTCGCTGTACCGGACCGTCGTGGTGAAGAGAGAGCTGAGCCGGAAGGCAAAGCTCTCTGTTTACCGATCGATCTACGTTCCCACCCTCACCTATGGTCATGAGTTATGGGTCATGACCGAAAGAATGAGATCGCGGATACAAGCGGCGGAAATGAGTTTCCTTCGTAGGGTGGCTGGACTCACCCTAAGAGATAGGGTGAGGAGCTCGGCCATCCGGGAGGAGCTCAGAGTAGAGCCGCTGCTCCTTCACATCGAGAGGAGCCAGTTGAGGTGGCTCGGGCATCTAGTCTGGATGCCTCCCGGGCGCCTCCCTGGTGAGGTGTTTTGGGCATGCCCAGTCGGGAGAAGGTCCCAGGGAAGACCTAGGACTATGTCTCACAGCTGGCCTGGGAACGCCTTGGTGTCCTCCCGATGGAGCTGGGAGAGGTCGCTGGGGACCGGGAAGTCTGGACTTCCCTACTGAAGCTGCTGCCCCAGCGACCCGGACCCGGATAAGCGGTGGAAAATGGATGGGTGGATGGATGGATCTTTTAAAGTAATGAATTAAAGCAGCTTCATTCAGCTCATCTTCCCTTTGCAAAGCTTTTGTGTTGGAAAGGAGCCACTATGGCTGGCAACAGACAAACACACCCATTGCGTACACCGTTTTGCATATTTAATCATATATATACAATACGCAAGCCTGGGATCAGTGAATGGACATTCCAGTCAAATGTTTTTGTTGGTACAAACAGGACAAATCCAATATTTGCTGTTTTCTTTAAAGGCATAACGCTGTGACCAGCTTAGAATATTTAACAGTGGCCAAAAGAGGATGTGGTTGAACGCTTGTGTGTCATGTGCTCTAAATGAAGTCGTGTAGCAGCCCATAGGACGTGCAGTCAAACTCTGACCTCGGGGTGTAAAGACCTGATGATGAAAGAGAGCGTTTCCAATAAGAGTTCAGCGGCAGAAAAGGGAGGATGTGATGAATTTTACTGTAAAACGCACACACATGCGCGCACACACACCGCACGCCCCACCTCACAAAGCAAACACAGTTTCACAATAGCAGCAGAAGCTTTCCAAATGTGCGTCTTCCGGGGCAGGCAGCAGGCAACATGTTAGCCGACTGTGTGAGGAAAATATGATGAAATCACACATTTCTGCCATCTCAATGCTGCTTTGTGCACTCCCACCAAATGCCGTCTCTGGCAAACCTTCACAGACAACCAGCAGACAATATTGAAATGACTCAATGAGCTTGCACAGCAGCGATTCCAGAAAATACGCACACACACACATACACAGAGCCATCAATGTACAGCTGAATCTCACCAGGTCCCTGCATCGCATGCAGTGACAAATATCTGCTCGCAGCTGCATAACTCACACTCACATACTCTTTTTGTGTTGTGATCATGCCCTAATGCAGGAACAACCTCAGATCAATAAGCTAATTAGCCATAAAGCATGTGCACTGCGGTGATACATTAAATGCCTAGCGTTCCTTGGCCTGCATCTCACAGGAATTACCATATAAATGAATTGCGGTCATTTATTAAGCAAAGAGGCCACGCCACAGAGTAAAAAATATACTCTATGCACGTTCCAAAAGCGGCAGACGTACGAGAAGCATGTGCCGCGCTGTGACTCTACCCGTGTAGCAGGCGGTGAGTAAGCAGCCAGGCCCATGGCGACCCAGGAAACCCCGAACACGCTTTCTTTCCACTCTTTGTGTTCAACTGGACTGCAAGTAATTCAATACGCCTCTCCTTGTGCCGGCTCACTCAAATGAAACGCAGCGCGAATGAACTCTATCGAGTGGAGCGCCGTTTGAACACCGCTCCGTCTTTTTTGTGCACGGTGCGCGCGTGACTGACATCTACATGTGTGCACGCATGTGCCGCTGTTAAAAGCTGCCGAGGAGTGACTCGTCAACCCAAAACATAATCTCGTTCTTGCACAAACGCTTGACCAAACTCGGTACCCCCGAGAGAGAGGCTGCCACACAACACCGGGCTGATCTCTCCATAGCAACACAATTGGTGACACATCTATTTCCTAGCCGCATAGCACTTAAACACAAAACGTACATCAAGAAAACAGCAATCAATTATTCAAACGGTCATACTTACTGTGTGTGTGTGCGCGGTGCCAGCTGAGGCCGAAGCTGAGGGGCACACAACCCGACTCCCTCTTTAACAGTTGTTATCAGTTACCTACAGCGGTCAGGATGTGAGCTAGGATCTGCCCCTTGCCTGACATTTACTTGTTTAGGGCCGTGTGTTTACTTTCAAGGTGTTGGCTGTCCTTGCGGACACGAGTGCAAAAGTCAGTGGGAACACGGGCAGCTAACGAGCGCCAAACAAAGGGAGGCCCTGTAACAACACGGAGAGGCGCGATAGAGAAAGTTGTAGTCTACGTGATGTTTCTCCAGGCATTAGTCTTCCAGGCAACGGCGGCATCCGTCGACGTCAATTGTTCTCGACCTCAACATTGTGCATCAGCTCAGCGTCGTTTCCGAGCCAATGCAAACACACGGCCGATGAGAGGTTTTACATGCAACCTCAACGCTGCAGACGTTAGTGAGGAAGAATGGGACAGGTTAGGTCTTTGAAAATCTATACAAAGAAAGCTTGGATTTGCTTGTCTTGTGTTGTGTGTACAGTCGCCACGTCAAGGTTTCGTGGCTTTTTATGAAATATTTTAATGAATAAATCATGCTGTGTCGTGGTTGAATACGGCTCATTATTGGTCATAAATATGCCTTTCTAAGCAAATTTCTGGCCTAGATTTAACATTTTCAAGCATAAAAATGGCTAAATGAACTAAGGCGTTCAGAAAACACATTCAAAGACGCTATGTAGCTGTGTCATTTCCAGCTACAAGATACCCCAGTCAACAAATACATATTACTTTTAACTGGTGTAAATGTTTTTACCTTTACTATGTACATACCAGTAGCCATTGCTCTAAGACTGCAAGGGAAGCTCAGATTCCCCAAAATGTCTAAAAAAGTGTTGACATTTTTACTGCTGTGTACATTTCATTGACTAAATATGCACTAGAATGCCTTACTCTTTTGTTCAGAATCAGCTACTTGTCACAGGTCATTGAAACAACTTCCGTCTGAAGCTTTAATTCTTTACACAGTTGGACGCTGAGCATCTACTGACTTTGATGGGAAAACTTAAGAGTGGGTTGTTCCACTGCACAAAACTGGGCAGTCAGTAGATAATTGCTGGGCTTTGTCCCACCCATCGGGCGCTTAGCATCTCTGGGGGTCTATGGAGCAGTGGAGCACGCTCGGCTTCTGCGTGATGATTGGATGATCTGACTGAGGCGGAATTCCTTTTTGATTGACAGTGAAATGTGCAAACCAGCAAGTTTCTTATTCCCTTGTTCTGAACTGATCCGCTGAGTAGGTAGCGTATGAATAATATATGATGTTTGTAATCAGGACTAATTATTTAGACGTTAATAGAAAACTTCACTTTTTGGGGGGGAATTTTGCCCATAATTCACAATCCTTATGTGAGAGATGAACATATGTGAAAGACATAAAAACTGAGCCTAATGTAATGTATGGTAAAGTATTATATGTTGTTATATGCCTGTTACTACATGGTGATAGCATTATACAGGTATATAGGTGTGTCACGTTACGTGCAGTAATAAGTTGTCCCTTTTTATGTGTTTTAGGCCAAAGATATACTGTATGTATGGGCAAAATTGTTAAAAAAGCAAACTTCTGAATAATTAGTCCTGATTACAAACATCATATAATATTCATACGCTAACTACTCAGCGCTGTAGTAATTGTACATAAAATACACTTTCGCGTCGTAAAAGCTTCCACACGCTTCCACGCTGAGCACAGCCGCCGTAAATCCTCCTGACAGCATTAAGACGTCTGCAAGTGACACAGTTATGTGGTGCGCTGACCTCGCCCACATCTTACAGGCGATTGTAAGCATGTTACCCGACTGCAGCTTGCCGGCAGTGTTGCTGTAATAGCTTCTCTGCCTTTTGTGGACCATTCATTCTCACACCACCTCAGGTTGTCCTGAAAGGTTGGTGGGTGCTCCTCTGACACGCACACACACACACACACACGCACACGCACACACACACTCTCTACTATAACAACCAAACATCACACATTAGGCAATATGTGCTTCTCCGTCTGCTGATATGCTATTTAAACACGGGCGAGGATTTTCATTTCCCAAGAACTCCATAGGATTGTTTATTGGGTGGAAACGTGTTGTGGAAATCCGTCAGAGATTTCAAAGTACAAGTCTGTGGGATTACAGACTACTGATCATATCATCAACGCGTCTCTACAGACCTGTAAATCACATGGTGTTTCAACTAGTTTGCAGTCTCAAGTGTTGGAAAACCTCCT
Source organism: Oostethus manadensis (assembly GCA_024372805.1). Taxonomy (NCBI): domain Eukaryota; kingdom Metazoa; phylum Chordata; class Actinopteri; order Syngnathiformes; family Syngnathidae; genus Oostethus; species Oostethus manadensis. The sequence continues at coordinate 20,801 of QODF01000236.1, read as the reverse complement.
GGGCATTATGTTTGATGTTTTTAGTTTTGGATTAGTTTTGCTTAATACAACACTGTCAGTTCGAATCTCTGTCGGGCATCTCTGTGTGGAGTTTGCTTGTTCTCCCCGTGCGTGTGTGGGTTTTCTCCGGGTACTCCGGTTTCTCCCACGTTCCAACAACATGCGTGTTAGGCTAAATGGCGACTCCAAATTGTCCATAGATATGAATGCGAGTGCTCCAGCATACCCTAAGGAGGATAAGAGGTCTAGAAAATGGACGGATGGATGGACAACACTGGCATGGAAACTGGAGTTCAGAACAGTTTTATACTGCAATCCCATAAAATGTATCTACAAAAAAAAAAAAGATTTTTTATTAAGGAGACACAGGAGTTTTAAGAGTTTAGAGACACGGGAGAGCTGGAGCCTACACCAGCTGACCATTGGCGAGGGTTGGTCGCCAGTCATTGAACTGATCAGTCATTTTCTGGATTGGGGAAATTGAGTCAAAAATACAAAAATACTATTTTTCTTGTGAAACCTACGGCAACGGGGATTTTACACCTGTAATCAAATGACTGTCATAGTCATTCATATTGAACACCTTCATTCTTTAATAAAGTCCACAAAATATTGCAATTTTACTACAAATAATCAGCTGTCAAATGTATGATGCTAGTAAAATTCATTTAACAGTTAAGTGTGAAAAATATTACCAAGTACCAAAAATGTTCAGCAAAAATGTTGTTCATGACAGACATATCCAAAAAACAGTATGTTGAATTTTGCGTAATAAGACCTCCCATCCATCCATTTTTTTTGCCGCTTATCATCATTAGGGGCACGGGTGTGCAGGAGCCTATCCCAGCTGACTTGGGAGAGAGGCGGGCTACACCTGGACTGGTCGGCAATCAATCGCAGGCCAGACAAACAACCATTCACACCTATGGACCATTTAGAGGCGCCAATTAACCTAACATGCATGTTTTTGAGGGAGGAAACCGGAGTACCCGGAGAAAACGTAGGCACGGGTAAGAACATGCAAACTCCATACAGAGATTCGAACCCAGATCTTCCAAATCTCTTCTGTGTGGCCACCATCCTAACCACTCGACCACCGTGCGGCCCCGAATAAGACCTGTGCATGATTGAAAATAAGCCTTGCTCGATGCGAACAAATCCACCGGTGTTGGTGGACTTCAGCGTCCCTGCAGGGGATATCACCATAGCAGTAAGTGGCAGGCATTAGAGTACTTACACAGCCTATCACAATGGACGCAGTAATGCATCTTTCAAAGCACAATGTTATTGAGGCAGGACACAATATCGCGCTACCCCCCATCGGTTCAGTGGGATAGCGATTAAGTTTCAGGGTGTGCAGTGGGATACTGTAATCGTATACACTTTATCAGGCTTGTTCTGTCACAAGTGTTTTGTTTACGGGATTTCAAACCAGGGGCTGGCGGGGTAGGTAGGGGCTGCCTCATTGGGAGCGCATCCATCAGATGTAACGACGATCCTCCAAATATCTGCAGACAGATAACTCCATCTCATCAGAATATTTGGGTGATTGCCGTCAGTGGAAGAGGTTGTATCCTTGGGCAAAACTGGATTACGCAACAGTTGCGCAATCACTGTGTTTTTGACACGTTCCTGAATTTGCAGAGATTTTTGCGAGGATTATACATTCTTCCTATATTTTCAAATTGTTAGTCATAGATGAAATGCTTGTAATTGATACATTACCGAGGTACGTTGCGCTTTTACATGTTTTTTATGATGTGGCAGAGGTTTGTGAGTTCACCTTCAACTTAAATTCCGACTCCCTTGGCAGCTTTTGAGTCAGTGAGTTCAAAGGACGTGTCACATGCACCCGTGTGGTGTTTGGGTTCCAAGCTGAATTGCTGAATATTTGGTAAAGGGGAGAAGGCATTGAGTTCTTGTCAGTGATAGGTACCAATTCATTGCGCTAAAGTGTTTTGGAATACTGTTATTCCCAACTTGCTAAATGTTGACATTTTGGACAACCTTTACTGTAATATACATAAAATAAATAAAAGCGGAAATAACTGCACGTTGAAAATGTGCTGGTTCAATAATGTCAATATTTCACGACAGTGAGTCACAGATTGGAATAAAATTGAGTGTGGGACCTGTTTCTCATGACTTCATTAAATATGGGTACAATAATAATATCAGTGCAGACCCCCCACAGGGCCAACAGTTAACATTTGGATGGGACGGAACTGTACAGTCGTCCCACATCCCAACCATGATAAGCGAATTTCTGCATAGTAGAGATCCTTGTTTATAATTTGAATATTTTTGTAGTTTGGTAGCGCGTAGGAAAACCTATTTAAGACCTCGTAAATACGGTCTTTATCGCTACAGTATTAGAGTCCTCTAGACATGAACTAACACCCCTGCAGTCACCTTTATACTCATGTCACCCAACATGGTAGACATACTAATAGAGAATAAGAAATAATATAGACTCACACACATTAACATTGGGAGAGTTCTTTGGGGGGTTTTTTACTTCTGGGACCAGTGTAGAATAGTACATATCTATGTTCGTATTTTAGTTCATTTAGTCGCTTTTATGCTTAAAAATGCTTCATTTAGACCAAAAGTACGTAAAATGAACACGCATGTAATTTGACTATTAATAGTCATAGTCAATGACAAAACAACAATGATTTATTTATTATTATACTTGAAAAACGATAGAGGGAAGCAGGGAAATTCAAAGAGCAATGTGGCGAGGTATGAGGGATATCTTTACTAGTAAGCCCCATGCTGCATCATTTTGAAATTCACACTCTTTATCTAAGATCAACGCCCTATATCGGCACCAAACAGGGAACACGTTTACATAATCTGGCTAATTAACAACAAATATTAATGACAACATACTTCATATTTGCATGATGACAACAATTTAGTCATTCCACAATTCTTGCTGATGTTCCAAAATCAAGCCAAGTTCAGAACAGGTTCAAGGTGGCTCTGTGTTCCACCTTTTGTTAGCGGTGCCAGCTCAGGCCCTGAAAACATCTGCAGCATCTTAAAAAGGAGCCGGGTGCACTTATTTGGATTCTCCCTTCTGTTCTTGTCTCGCCTTGCTTGTCATGTAAAAGCTTAACCTCACCAGCACCTTGAACAACCGCTGAGGGGCGGCAGTATTAATGCTGTTGCTCCAAGGTAAAGATGAACTGCTGAAACGTTAACGTAAATTAGAAACGCATGTTTATGAATGACCACAATGTACAGCCGGGATGAAAGCTGAAGGATGACAGAAATTGTCAAATGGATAAAGAACATACTATTGTTATCGAGTATCCCATATTATACTATTTTGCAAAAGGTAGGCTTGATGCTAGAATTTGTTCAAATGTAATCAATTAATTGCTTTTAGGATATTTGTTTATATTGATTTACTTTTATTTATTGGATATTTAGTGGGGGGCCGCACTGTGGTTAAATGGGTAGCATGTTGGCCTCACAGTCAGGAGGTTCAGGGTTCGAATCTCCGTTGGTCATCTCTGTGTGGAGTTTGCATGTTCTTCCCGTGCGTGCGTGGGTTTTCTCCGTACTCCGGTTTCCTCCCACATTCCAAGAACATGCATGTTAGGTTAGTTTGTGACTTTAAATTGTCTGTAGGTGTGAATTTGAATGTGAATGGTTGTCTGTCTTTGTTTGTCTATATGTGCCCTGCGATTGACTAGCGACCAGTCCAGGGTGTACCCCGCCTCGCGCCCAAAGTCAGCTGGAATAGGCTCCAGGATGGATGGATATTTAGTGGGCTGTAGCTTTAACGCTAATGAACAGTGAAGTGACGTGTCTGATCTCAGCCAGCTAGCGTTGACTGTGTTTAGGTGAGTGTTAGCAGTGCGTAGAGCAGCCTCTTAGGTGGAGAGTGGAAGTGACCGGGAATGAGTTGTGGTCGACAGCAGCTCCTGTGTGGATGTTCATGGCATATAAACAGCAGCATTACGGTAATATTCTACACTGGTCACCATGTTTCAGTAAGGTGACATTGATGAGACAACCGCCATAGCAGAAAGCATGCTGACAATGTTAACTTGTGTGTCAATGTTATGATTTATATGTGTCTATGATGTTTTGTTTTCTATTTGTATCTTATATGGGGTAATACGAGTGTAAAAGTGACTGTAGGGGTGGTATTTACTGTCCACGGGAATATAGTATAGATATATAGTATAGATTCCATAAATCACAATTTAACAATAACGAGTCATAGCTAAGTGAACTACAGTGCTAACATTATAGTCACATTTTAACAGCAACACCACGCAAGGCGAAGAAAAAAAAACTCTGTCTGTAGCTGACACTCCGATATTTGAAGAGCACTGGCTTTACTCCATAAGATGTGTAGCAAAGCCTGCTTTTGAAAATATATACCTGAACTTCATAAGTTTGAGCATCACTTCTGTCAAGTTGAGCAAACGAATAAGGGAGATTATAGCTTTTTCTCACGTTTTGAAGTCATAAACAGGCTCTAGGACACGTATTGCTGTTATAACGTCATTAAAAAGTCACTTTGGCATAAAAAAGGTGCTCTCAAGTATTGTTATTATCACACAAAATGTTGCATTCCCCAGCACCGATGGTGGTGTTTTCATAATTACAAAACTTCTCTCAAGCCTGTTTCTCGTTTACATTTCAAATGTCGCGTGTGCTACTTACTGTAATCTTTTTTGTTTTATGGCTCACAGAAAACATCGTACAGCACATCGACATAGTCTGCTACCAACAATAGCGAAAAGAGCTTGGCAATATACCTAGCCCACTTTCACTCAACCTGTGATTTAATGCCCTGCTGGGATTTATTTTATGACCCCTGTCTGACATAATTTACTCGGGATGTCTATATTCATGTTGTTATTTAGAATCTCTCGACCAAGCAACTCCGTGGCCCTCCTGACATATTCATTGCCGTGTGTTTGCAAATTGTACAAATAAACCGCCAGAGGTTCACCATATCTTTTATGCTGCATGTCTAATTTACCCGTCATACCGGCTACTGTACCCGCTGAGGAAAAACGCAGCATTGTACCTTTAAGAGGCAATTATCATGACATTTGACATTTGGGATGCGTTCTGTATCAGCACCTGTTTTGCTCTGAAGGACGGGCTCCAGTAATTGGCCCGACGGTGTACGTCGTAGCTATGGCGGGGCAGAGAATACAGATACTGTCCCCTCTTTCTCACAGTGCAGCAAGCTGCAGCTTGCAAGTGAGTGCATTGCAATCTGCACATGCCGCTCCGTGGCGGGAGTTGGGAGGAATGTTGGCGGCCTTTGCCGAAGCGAGGTGCAGGTCGGACCACATCAGAGCCGACATTGTGTGCAGCGCCTTCCTGTTCTGAGGAAACAACGGCGCGTTGTTTGCGGAATCACCTGCCATGGGGGGCCTGATTTGAATATTCCAGTGGCCGGTCCACCAAAACAACACTGCAACATGGAACAGGTGTGCGCGGAGACTCAGTTAGAAGAGACACGTTGCATGCAGGATTGTGCGTCTGGCAGGCACACATGAAATAACATGACAGGCGTGGTCATGGAGCCCCCCCCCCCCTAAAAAAACCCCCCGTCTGATCAGTTTGTGTGTGTCACCAACACACATGAATGTGTGGGCTACCTTATGGAGGTCGATGCGTATCCTCTCCTCTCCTTTGTGCGGGCTCTCCGGCCACAGGTGATAGCTGGAGCCGTAGTTGGGGCTCTCTTTGCTGCGGCCGCCGCTGCTGCCGCTGCTGCTGCCGCTGCCGCCGGTCGCGCTCGACTTTGCCGCGTACGCCTGCTGTGTTGCCGGGGGCGTTGCGCTGCGCGGCTGCGCCTGCAGGTCGTCTTGCGCGGGGGTCCTCGCACGCTTATTGCGGTCCTGGTCACAGTGCTGCGGCCGCTGGGGGACGAGTCCCGGTGTGCGCTGCTGCTGCTGCTGCTGCTGCTGCTGCTGCTGCTGTTGTTGCAGCACTGGAGCCTGGCGAGTCCTACATAGCTCGCCAGAGCCGCTGGCGCAGTAGTTGATAGGCAAGCTGCTCCCCACCAGTAGCTGCTGCTGAGCTCTTAATTGTGGGATCTGTTGCTGCTGCAGCTCCTGCGTCTGATACGCGATTGCTCTTCTGCCAGCCTCCGCCGATCCACTCGCTGATAAAGTGCACCTTTTCTGTGAGTTTGCACGGATTCCTTCAGGGGAGGAGTCCCTCTGTGGGGGTCTTGGATGACAGTGTTGCTTCTGCTGCAACTGCCTGTGGTCTCGTTGCCCTCCTGCTCCTCCTCCTCCCCTGCAGCGTTCCACGATGCTCGCCTGTTGGTAATTATTGGCACTCCTTCTCAGACGTTCCCCGCTTTTAGATTCCCGGGAAAACAGCAGAGAGGAGGAGGTTGGCGGTGGTGGTATGGGTAGGGGGAAAGGAGGGGAGGGCTGCGGTGGGAGAGGATCGACACGATGGTGCTGGTTTTGTGAATGGTTCGCCTCCTGCGCGGAAAAGCTGCAGTGGCAGCTCGGAAAAACCGGCTGAACGCCGGCCGGGGCCCAGGGATCCTGCTGCAAGTGCGCCGGCTGCCCAGTGCTGCCTCGGTTCGTGGGTCTGTGGGCGGTGTCGCAGGAGCCCGCCGGGGGTGGCGTGTCCCCGCCGTGCGGCGCTCTCCGCGAGGGCTGGCTCAGGCAGGGGAGCTCCTGGAGGCTCCGGCGGTGAGCGTCAGTGGTCGAAGTGCGGTCTCGGTGGTGAGAAGAGGGCGGGGGCGGCAGGCTGAAAACAGGAGCGTCTGGCTCTCCGCTCGGCTTCCTGCTTGCTCGCTTTTGCTGGGGGATCTGGTGCTGATCGACAGCTCCCGCGTACCGATGCCGCATCCCCCTGATCGCCGTGTCTCGCTGTGGTTGCTCCTTTGCCGTGCACAGCTCCGACACCCGTTCATTGCGACCAGCCCGGGCAGAATAGGAGCGACTTGTATCATTGGTAGCTCTGACCGCGGGACCTGCCTTAAAACGTCACAGTTCTGCCAAAACACCGCCTTCGACTGAAGATGGGTCCATGCCTGCTATGCGCACAGGTTGCTGCGGATCAATCACTTAAGGGCTGTGAGGGCATTTGCAGGGATGAGGCTCTGACGATGAAGGAAAGGTGTTCTAATACTGCTCACACGGTCGATGATCTCAATCCGCTACGGATCCAATAGGTCCACTTTGTCAGTGTTGCCCATAACCTCCCTGCGTGTTCAGAAATCCCCTTTACTGTGACTGTCAAACATGAACATGTGCCCACACATTCAATATCCCAGTCAATGAAGCGCATTTCTGAAAAATAAACATGGACACACCCACTTGTTGGTTCACATAAGATGGCCTGCAGCCGCCAAGGCCTTGTAGCACATGCGTTTGCATCATGTGTTTAATAATTGAAAAGAATAAGCCTGCTTTTGTAGTACCTGTAGAAATATTTCAAGTGAGTGTTGCATGGCACGTAAAAGTGGACTGTCATAGTCCCGGGCACTGAAGGAAGTCGGGTCATCAGCAAGTTCCAGCATAAATGCAGGTGCGTGTGGACTTTATGGCAGGATATACAACCAGTAGGACATATTTCTGTTCAAGCAAATGGCGTGCTTGTTATTTAACTGGTACGCCTGCTACTTGCAGGGCACGTTGCTGCCTTGTCTATGTCACTGCACAGTGGAGTACAAATTATTCAGGCCAGTGCTGACATTTCAAACCAATAGGCCACTTTTCCAACAAGAATGCAGAAGGAAATGTTATATAAAGTTTATTTGTGTGGGTTCCTCCCAAATATCAATTTTGTGTCTTATTTACAGCTTGATTTTATTTACCCAATGAGATACACCAGTGGGTCTTAGTGAACTGGTTTATTAGGGAACTGATACCAGAAAAATAGAATGGAGAACTGCTTTTTTNTTCCAACAAGAATGCAGAAGGAAATGTTATATAAAGTTTATTTGTGTGGGATCCTCCCAAATATCAATTTTGTGTCTTATTTACAGCTTGATTTTATTTACCCAATGAGATACACCAGTGGGTCTTAGTGAACTGGTTTATTAGGGAACTGATACCAGAAAAATAGAATGGAGAACTGCTTTTTTTAAATTCATTCCAGATTGCTACCAAACCTGCTTGCAAAATGTTGTTGTTGTGTTGTACTTTAATAGACAATAATACATTATTCATGGGATTTGGCATTCACTGATTTATGGATTTTAGGTCAAAATAATTTATTCATATTATTTATTCCAAAATGGGCCACTGAAATCGAATCTCATTCACCCCAAGTCGATACAAATTCGTGAACATGTGACAGTAAAATAAAATATATAAAATGTACACACAGTATATACATATATCTGACATATACATGGCATGTACCTGACACGCTGAACTCACATAATGATATCATGTCAATGATCCAATGACGTGTGTGACTTGTGTAGGATTAGCTTCTACGGTAAACATACAGTAGCATTTCTTTAAACTCAGGGAGTTGAACACATTGTAAGTCGTTAATTACAAAAGACGGTGTGGATTATGTTATTACGCCTTGTCCAACAGCTAGCTAGGACAACCCAGTGACTTGCAGAATATGGGAGTCGCATAGTAGCACTAGCCTTTTCGGGATGACATAACAGTGTTGTACCACTAGGCTGTTGTACAACAAGGCTAAATGTTAGACTGTGACTCTGATTCCATTAATCATTATCATTCGTTTGTGGTGAATACCTATACATTTTAGAATTGAAAATGCTGTCCGAGGGAACAATGGCAGCATTTTCTGGAGCTGATTGTAATCTATGAATTACAATTATTGCAAATGTTCATCTGAAATTGGAAAAGATTGTCAAGAATGGAGAAAATAAGTCATATGTCAAAAATAAACATTTTTATGAGTGTATTAATTACTTACACTCTTTCACTATTTGGTGGTGGTCCAAGAACATAACCCCTATGAAAAGCGGGACTTTACTGTAAACCTTATTAACCCATAATCCATCCATCCATTTACCATATCGCTTATCCTCATTAGGGTCGCCGGTATGCTGGAGCCTATCCCAGCTGACTTCAGGTGGGAGGCAGGGTACACCCTGAACTAGTTGCCAGTCAATCGCAGGGCAAACAACAAACATTCCACCACGCTCGCACGGGGAGAACATGCAAACTCCACACAGAGATGCCCAACGGAGATGCCCAACGGAGGCCAACATGCTACCCACTTATGCACCGTGCGGCTATTAACCCATAATCTGACTGAAAATACCAGAACCTGTATTTGTCAAATCTAAAAACTGATATCCTGGCTGGAATTGACACATAAGCAGAAAAAATATAAAACCAAGCAGAAAAAATATAACACCTAACATAGATATGAATGGAAAATTAATAACATACCATTGATAACACAAAATCATATTTTGCAGCATTCCAATCACCTGTTAATTTACAACATAACAAATGTGCATGTATTGAGAATGGATGCATTTTGTCAATATGTGAAAACAAGCATTTAGATGTGTTATTTCCAGCTAAAAGATGCCAATTCAACTCACTTGAACTGATATTCCGGCCAAGGTATGAATGACTGTGGGATTTTTTTACACATTATGACCACTTCTACAGCTTTAAGACAGCAACCTTCAGATAATGCTCGGTTGTGATTGATTGACAAATTCCTCAGTAAGAATGACATCCTGGCGGACAGGCAATATGGATACAGAGCTAATATTTCCACTTCTATGGCACTGATTAAAATCACAGAGGAAATTACGAACGCTACATAGAGCATAGAAAGTGTGCAGCCTCGGTATTCGTGGATTTAACGAAAGCTTTTGATACCATCAATCACAACATCCTAAGTACAAAATTGGAAAGGTATGGAATGAGAGGGTTAGTTCTGAACTGGGTTAAAAGCTACCTTGCAAACAGGAAACAATATGTGAAGCTAGGAGAATATGCATCTACAAATTTAGAGATATTATCTGGCGTACCACAAGGGTCAATTTTGGGACCAAAATGATTTAACCTATACAATGACGACATCTGCAAAGTGACAAAACACCTAAAGCTAGTACTAGTTGCAGATGATACCACCGCTTTTTGCTCTGGAGAAAACACACAAAAACTAATAAGAAAAGTTTTTGATTAAATGATTACTCTAAAAAGATGGTTTGATACACACAGATTATCCTTGAATCTAAGTAAAACAAAAATGATGCTATTTGGTAATAGCAGAAGAGATACTTGTGAGGAAATACAAATTGACGGGAAGGGAATTGAAAGGGTGAATGAACATAAGTTTTTGGGCATCGTAATTGATGACAAAATGAGTTGGAAACCTCACATCAAAAACATACAACATAAAGTAGCAAGAAATACTTCAATACTGAATAAAACAAAATTTGTATGGGATGAAAAATCACTCCAAACTCTCTATTGTTCTCTGGTGTTACCATATCTAACTTATTGTGTAGAGATATGGGGAAATAAGTACAAAAGTACACCTTACTCGCTTGATGTACTGTAAAAAAGATCAATTAGGATAATCCATAACGCGGCGTACAGAGAACACACATATCCACTGTTTCAAAAATCACAATAATTAAACTTTGCTGATCTGGTAAACCCTGCGATTGGCTGGCGACCAGTCCAGGGTGTACCCCGCCTCTCGCCCAAAGTCTGCTGGGATAAGCTCCAGCATCCCCGCGCCCCTATTGAGGATAAGCGGTATAGAAAATGAATGAATGAATGAATGATCTGGTAAACCTTCAAACCGCTAAAATGATGCAGAAAGCAAACAACAACCAGTTACCAAAGAATGTCATACATTTTTTCTCAACAAGAGAGGAGAAATATGATCTTATGATCTTAATATAAACTAAACCTAAAACACAAATATTCAAGAACAACACAAAAAACTGTTAGTACTTCGGTATGTGGAATCAAACTGTGGAATGGTTTAAGTAAAGAAGTAAAACGATGCTCTACAATGAGGGGCTTCAAGAAACATTACAAACAGTTGATGTTTACAAAATACAAGGAAGAAGAGTCGGGAAATATTGTGTACATCTAAGGTCATATTACTTCATTCCTTGGAGAGTACATTTTCTGTCTGTTGACTGTCAATACTATGTTTGTTACTACAACCTTATACTTGTACTAGGAACTTTTCATCCCAGTGAGAACATTGTCTGTACTACAACAGTAGTGTGTTACAATTGTTATACACCCCTCATCACTTTTTCACTATTATTATTATTTACTATGAATATCATTCACCAGGACGGCAGTATAATTTACTAACCATGACAAGGACTACTATCTAACACACTGTCACATGACCTTACTTTTGCATACAAACTTAGTAACTGCAGGAAGTTCACAAACCTATTGAAATATGGGAAACCTACAAGGGTAGGATTTAATAAGCTTTGCTTCTTCCTACTCCTTTTGGACACGTGGAACTGTCGATTATATTAGGTGATGTATTCCAATGTTATTTACATGCATGTTCAAAAAAAATTAAACCATTACCATTAACCATTGACATTGTCAGAGAAGTATTTATTCAACAATATGTATTATTGGAGTTTTCAGTAGGGTAGAACTACGCTGCATCATACTGAGAGCTACTTCTAATATGTCGCTCACATCATGTAACGTCAACGTAATGCATGCGTCTATTAGGCATCCCCGATGAACGATAACATATGCATCTATCACAACTTTCCACATGGACATTTATTGTGAAGTTGATGTATTTTCTTGCACTTTACAACATTACTTTGTATATGCTTGCAGAAATTACTGTAATGACGCTGTCACATTGTATATCACATACTGGCCATCTCATACTAAGTAATTCCTAAAGCTGGCTCAGCCGTATGGGGCTGTGAGGGCTCCAAAGACTGCAGCGGTGGCACCCTTTGCCTTAGTGCTGGAAGAAAGCTGAGGTCCACTCTGTTTTATAGCTTCAGCGATCCGGAGCCCTAAGCCAGGGCTGCATTAGAAACCTGATCATTTTCATTAAGTAATTGGCTGCTGTGACCTGTGTGAGTTTCTTGGCAAGATGGAGTTTCATTTGTTAGTTTGGGCAACAATGTTACTGTTTCCGCATGAATAATTAAATTTAACTTTACAACTCCTGGACACTCAAACAAACACTCTTTCACTGGCTGGCCGGAGCCCACATTTGGCCTTTCTTGCTCATTCCGCTTTTTCCTTGTGAGCACACAGTCAAATTTTTAGTGACACTTTGCAAACACGTGACGTATGAGCTATGAGCCTCACTATTGATACTGTGTTTTCCTGTTTGCGCTTGCGGGAATAGCAATGGAGCGCCCGTGACATCAAAATAGTGGATGAGGGGCGCCAACATAAGAAGCCCATAATTACAACGAGACAACCTACCAGTATGAAGCAGTGACATGGGCAAGTAAGTGTGTGGAGAAAGAGCAAGAAAGAAACCAACAGCGTGCACACGAGCAGCTCAGATGAATCGAAAAAAGAGCAGATGCGATAGCACAGCACAGATCTGAGGGGTTCAGTCAAAAAGCAAGAAAAAACCGTGAAAGCAGAAATAATCACACAGTTACAAGGGATTCTCCTCTTATCTTAGCACTTAATTATCTAGATAAGGGGCATTCCCTGTTATTAGCATCTCTATTCCTGCAGATATTTGTATGGCAGTCTTTTATGGTTTGTCCTTTAACACTCTTCCTCCTGCTGTTTGTTATGGGTGATTTAACTGGTGTTACGTCTATAGGAGCGTGTCTTGCCCCATCTTAGGATTTTTACTGCAAAAACCTGCTTGGACATATCTAACTGGTCGAGGTGGCCGATTTTTATGATATTCTCTCAAACCGCCAGATCATCAAACTGTCATAACATCATGAAGATAGAAGTCCGTGTCCCTCCGGTGGCAAACTGCAGTTCAACGTTTTGTTTGCTTAAGCCGAGTTTTATCCCACCCGAGTGCACACCGTAATGTAAGTAATATAATGTCCTGCTGCAATGATCCAAGTTCCCCGAGTGTCTCAGTGTCTGCAAAGATGAGCTTACTTTTGGCAGAAAAAAAAACCCGTTGTAAAAATAATATTTATTTTTACATTAAAATGATGGTTTTATTAATTATGAAAAAAAAATCCAACCATAACAGAGGCTGATTTCAGGTAGGTCTTTGAGAGGAACCTAAATGACGGCCTCTGTTATCACAAGTCACGCTGCCCTCTAATCAGATAAAAAAAATGCTTGGCAGAGCAGCAATATGATGCTCTGTCTTGGCTATACCAATTATGCCTATGCACTAGCCTTTTAAAGTTAACACATTATTAATGTGTTAAAGTTTCTGTCCAAGAAAGGGATATTTTGATTGGTAGATTTATCTTGAAAGCCCTGGGAATCTACAAGGAGGAGGAAATACTGAGCAGAAATGGACAAAGAAAACGGTATTTTCAATGGCAAAATGAGCTCCCTGGGAGACGGCTCTCTCAACAAGACCAACGTTGTCTTGCTGTGACTTTGACGTTGTCACCAAGTACATTGCCTCTGGGAGAAGTGGGAAATTCCTGGAGCACTGCATGTGTTGTTTTGTCATTTATACAGTTGTACTTTGCCATAAAGTGTCCCTACTAAGAAGTGTTTTTGGATGCGAGCCATCTCTTGTTTTGCTTTGAACTGATAGCAAAAATTAGGCTTGAAGCTGCTTCCAACTCTGTAGTAAGCTATTTGAGGGGCTGCCTAATGCTATGCCATTGACACTAGCATTATAGTGATCGTACGTACATTATAGCGATAAATTGATTTTATTTAGTAGGAATTCTGCAAAACTATGACAGGAACAACATCTAATTTACAGAACTAAATGCTTACAAAACCACCATCCACCGGTAGTTGTGTACCACAAATAAGCAGATTAGCACTCAATAAGGTACGCTCTTGAACGGTCACCTGTTGATCACAGGACACATAGATAATACACAACAACCATACGCCGTCACAGCTGTGGTCAATTTTGGAATCTCCAATTAACATGCTTGTTTTTGGATCCAGAGAAACCCACGCAAGCACGGGAAGTAGATGCGTACCCCACCGAGAGCTCCCAACATTGAGCTTTCAGTGCAACAATGTCCCGGTATCGTCTTATTCACTTACTAAAAGTCCAAGGGCTGAATGCTTGACTTTCAGCGGTCACTCAGTTATATTGTATGTCACGCTAATCAATGTTTCACTGCAAAACACCAGGGGAGGTTCATTTTGGCCTAACGCAAATTGAAATTGAAATTGCAAGCCTTTAAAAAGGAATCTCGAGGAAAAAGTGTATAAAAACACTCGTGTCATCATTCCCTTAAAAATGGCCGAACATACAGCATTGCTGTTGTTTCGTGTGTGCCACTAAATATCTTGCCTTATATGCAATCACTCTGACTGCAGGTTTCTTACACAAATAAATGCAGGGCAGATTATTAAACATACTGTTGGATAAAGACAAGTATTTTCTGCAAATGCGAGTGGCATATAAATGGTTTTCTCGATACCGCGGCTTTCATGGGATTTGGTTTTCGTGGAAATGTATTACTCGGTTTTTGTACCTTATCTTGGTTATCCTAAATAGTGAGCATAACAAACAAGTCATCAAGTGCCCAAACAAAGCATCCACAGGTCGGTGGGTTGCTACGGACAGATTCCGACCACGGACTTGTTTAATCATCTTTATCGTGCATGTATGATGAACAACTCGTATCTGTCTCATTTCTTCCTAATAGTCCCTGTGCAGTAATGTCAGGGTTGCAGAGGGAATGGTTTAAGAGCGACACATTACAGTATGTGAGCCCAGCTAGTGTGTGTAATGATGATTGTACCTGCTGCTGAAGTTTACAATAAAGTTCAAGTGAGCAAGTATACAGCTCTAGCCATCCAGTCTTGAACGGGAAGTCAGCGATGGACTACTGCAGTGTTTACCAACAAGTCTTAAATAAAGGTAAAAGTGATGTTAAACCTTCATTTGTCCATTTCATTTGTCATTTGTAAGAATTTTGCTTTTTTATTGCATTTAACAATATTATTGTCTGTAAAATGCGTTTTGTGTTTGTATTTTTGGTGGTCTGAAATTGATTAATTGGATTTATTTCATATGGGAAAAGTTGATTCGGTTTTTGGCAGTATATGAAACTTGATTGTATAGTAACTGTTCCTGTCTAAGCCCTAAAAACCTAACAAAAAGCATGAAATAGTGTTATTTATCCGCCATACATATCGTCATCCGTCTTGTTTTTCTGTCGCTCGTGTCAGAAAACCAACAGCTGTTCTGCAGTCAGACAATAGCATCGTGACAAACTGCAACAGAGCGCATACAAAAGCTACTAAAAATACAGGCCCATGCAAACAATTTGGAGAAAATTGGATTTTCTGCGCATTGTCTCTCTTTGCCTTGTTGCTGTGGCACTGAAGACAGCCATCTTGAATTGGTCTGTCAATTCCACAGCTTATATGACTGACTGACGTGATACCTCCAGGATAAAGACTCGGGGGTTCCGAGTTTTGACCGGTGCACAATGTGGCGTATATTCGGGTAGATGGGAGCGGTTTGCTTGTGTAAACGCAGATAGGCTCGGTGTGTGATGAACAACCTGAGATGGGAGCGATACCAAACAAGTCGTGACTCAAGCCAGCCTGCTGCATTACGGCGCTGGATGCAGCCAGTGTGAAATGATACCAAGGGCGGGTTTGAGACGGCGCATGTGGGAGATAGGGGCTGGCAGCACAGTACGTGAGCGGCAGGGCTCAGAGCCCAATGGTGGAATTTATCTCTGGCAGCTAAGATCATTAGATTGATTTGCTCCGACTACTCAAATGACTAAGCATCTTAGCCATCATTCAGGACGAGGCCGGTACGGCGAGAGCTATTGTTAAAAATCAGCTGACACGCGAGCACCCCAAAGCACCACAAATGACCCGCGCAAGGCCGACAACTGTGATCAAGTGTTTTATAGCCGCCACAAGCAAAGCTAAAAAGGGGAGAACAATTGGGTGCAGGGGGTGATGAAGTGGCCCCTCCAGGCAGCAGCTGGAGCCCACAAAGACACGCCAGGTAACCTCCAAGATGACATCCCGTTGAAGAAATGAAGGGAGACTCGAGACGTAGCCTCTGTAATCGTGTAACAGCCGTAAGCTCTGATGAGAGTTTCTCATCCGTCTCAGAGGATGAATAAGGAGGCAATTAGTCAACACGCACACACACACACTTAAACATATTTCCTCTTCTGCTAAGCACACCGCACTATTCATTTTCTGAAATATTACATTTGCTGTGGTGTTTAATTATGAGATCATGATAGATAAACCAAGGCTTTTATTTTCAATGAGAATCTAAGCCAGTGGTTCTCAATTACTCTATTTTCTGCCATGCCCCCACATGGGGACAGAAACGTTTTGCCCCCATCCCCGATTTGAAATAATATTTAGCAAATCATTATATTATTATTTATCTCAACTGTACAGGCTGAACTTGAAACTAAAACCAGAAAAATGCAACAAAATGGAGAAGAGCGAAGCGTATTCAAGATTAAAATTGCATGTTGAGTACTACAAATTCTTACACGTTGGCAGGTCTGCTATTGAAGATCCTCCCTGCTTCTCACGGGTTCCCCCCAGGGTGGCCCGCCCCACTATTTGTGAAGCATTCTTTAACGTGAACTTAATTTGGTCAATAGGATTTTTTTTTTCAAAATGTTTTGAAATGTTTTCAAAATACTCAATGCAACTAACGATTATTTTCCCAGTTGGATGTTTCAAATAATTTAGTCATCTGTCTGGGCAAAATTGTTAGGCACCAAATACAAACAGTTAGTGGTTTAGCTCGGAAAAGAAGGATAAAGATTGTTTAAAGTCAAAGCAGATGATGAAATATTTTCTTATTTTTTTATATTTTTACACTTTCTAGCCTAAAACACAAATATAATAGGTCTGCATTAACGGATGAATGATTAAATTTAAAAAATCTTGACATTCGGGAGTCTGAAATGACACATTATTTGCTTTAAATCAAAAAACGATCGGATCAGCTCCAGCATACCCTATGCTACTCTAGTGAGGATAAGCTGCATAGAAAATGAATGGATGGATGGTACCGGTCTTTGTTCTACTCACTGTGGATCCCTTCCACTCACGACAGTAATTATTATTATAAAATCAACTTTTTACCTGCTCATGGGTCCAGTCTACGCATTCTGAGGTCATCGCCACAAAATCGACATGCCGAAATATAACAAAGAGGGCTCCAATAATGTTAAAAAAACAGCATTAAGAAGGTCACAAACTGGTTTTATGACTACAAAAATAGTCGAAGAATCGTAATTTGCAGAAATTCACTTAAGGTGGCGGGGGTTGGACCCGTTTAACCATGATAAACGAGGGATTGCTGTAATGCCGTATATATCAGTTTACAGCCTGGCTGCACCTTGGCTAGTATGTTGGCTGCATAACGTGTGTGTGAAGTATGCATGTTGTCCTCCCCGTGTTAAACATACTTTCAGGTAATTGGAGACTCTAAACTGTGTAGTTGTGAGTGTAAATGTTTGTTTGTCTACCGCAGGGGTCTCAAACTTGCAGCCCGCGGGCCATTTGCAGCCCATGAGAGAGATGATATTTTGTTGCCCCCACCTTAATATGAAAATTTATTGTTAGTGCTGCCCTCGGGTTTTACATGAATGGCACTTATTACAGTGTTGTGTGCGGAGCTGACGAACCTACCAATCACGGTGGGGTATATGGCTCTCAGGGGCGTGACATCGACCAGGCTTGATGCAAGCAGAGAAATATTTTACAATGAGTGAAAAACTGAGCATTATTACTAGCTTTGCACGCAACTTCTTTACACCAGTGTCCTTGTTTATCTTAGTTTGTGTTAAAAAATATTTTTTAAAGACAAATTGAGAAGATTGGATTAAAAAACATTTTTAATTTCAATTGCGCTGGCTGTGACCCAGCCTCAGCCAGACTCCAAGGTAAGTTAAGTTTGAGACCCCTGGTCTACCGTATGTGTACCCTGCAGGTGGTTGCCTTACCCTGCCTCTCACCCGAAGTCAGCTAGGATAGGCTCCAGCTGACCCGTGACACCCAATGAAGAGAAATGATATAGAAAATGGTTGGGGTGGATATGTGTTCATTTACTTAAATACAGCTCTACACTGACTGACCACAACATCATGACCACATGAGTGGATCCCATTAGATTGTGCAAGTGGTAATAATGTCGTAAATATGCCAGATTCAGCACCGCTGCTAATTATACACCCATAGTTTTCATTCTTTGTTCAGCTTAATTTATCTGGCACCATCTGAGACGTTATCTCACCAGCGTTACATCTTCTGGCTCCCGCCTCTTGAGTCTGGGTGTGGCGGTGCTAGCCAGCGTCAGCAGCTGATTGCATAAAACCACAACCAACACCTGTTTGTTTTGACAGAAGCACTGGACCATCAAGTGTCTTTCACTGAGTGGCGTGATGTCACTGCATTACCTGATCAGGGGCTGGGCTGATTTGTTAGCAGCCTGTGTGTGTGTGTGTGTGTGTGTGTGTGTGTTGAGGTACATGTGTTTCCCTTGTTATGGCATTATGCTTCACGTGTGCTGAGGACATGTGAACGGGCGTGTGTGAACACATGACCATACCTGTGTGGGCGGTTGAGACCAGTGAGCGAGCCTATTGGCCAGTCTTTAAATTATGGTGATGAGAGATAAAGCGAGGAGAACGCTCATCACTAATGCAAAGGTTCAAAGCCTCGGTCCCCGTCTCATCATCAGAGCAAAGAACACAAAAGGAAGTGACCAACTGACCCCCCACCCCCCACCCACCCTTTCTATATTCGTACAC
The DNA here is from genome assembly GCA_024372805.1 of Oostethus manadensis. Lineage (NCBI taxonomy): Eukaryota > Metazoa > Chordata > Actinopteri > Syngnathiformes > Syngnathidae > Oostethus > Oostethus manadensis. Next base: position 1,930 of record QODF01000236.1, on the reverse strand, counting down.
TATGTCATAGAAACGCAAGCTTTTACAGACAAACAGTGAACCTGTTCTAGTCACATTTTAGGCATTTCACGTTAGTGCTTCAGCTTACTTTATTCACAACATCTAATGCGGCCCAATTCAAACATCCTAACGCTCAGTTTAGGATGTATTTGGCCTGTTATTGGGGTTGAAGTTTGAAATGGGCTGCATCGTTTGGAGTGTCGAGGCACTAGTGGGAGTCTGCAGGTGTCTTGGAGGTGCGGGTGACATTTTGGCTAAACGCAGGACCACCGTCGTGCCGACGTGGTTTTGTACAACAAATACTGTCATACGGAAGAAGGGGTGCAAAAGCGTGTATTCGTCATACTGAAAGCTGCTTTTTGGCACGTTGACCATGTCTTGACCAAATTTCCCGATCATCCCTCAAACTAAATATATGAACAATAAACATTACTAATTACTGACGATCCCGTTAGATTGCGCCTAAAATGGTGAGTTTGTAGGGTTCTCTCTGTGAATTTAAAAAAAAGTCACGCACTAGGAGGCTTTGAGAATACATACAGCGGGTTAGCTGCAGAAATTAGACCTTGCCACTGTCATTTCATACAAAGGAAAGGGAAAAGAAAGGGACGTACCTTCTGCGAGGTGGGGGCTGCACAGTCTCTCTAGGAGAAAACCAAAAGTCTCCGATAAGAACACTGGCTCCCGCGGTCTTGTGTCACCGGGAATATTTAGGGAATACATGCACGGATTTTCCTGTCTTATTGTTACAGCTCGGAGCGGCTCCCTCCTCTTTGCGCGTCTGTTTCTTTCCCTTCTCCACCTGTTAGTGCTCTCAGTCTCCGTCAGCCACATCCACAAAAAAAAGCATCTTTGGCGCCGCAGAGTAGATTAATTATAGTACAGCATCTCATGTGATTTACAGGCGGTCTAAATGATTTTGACTTTTGTTACTTGAAGGCGATGACATGAAATCTGCCGTGGCTTGGGTCTCCCGGGGTGAAAGGACACCGACAAAAAAAAAGAAAAACGCTGATGGGAGCTGTGACAAATCAAGAAAAGCACTGACTGGAGGGGGTTTTATGACCTTGTGTGTGCTGACGTCCCCCCACTCCTCCTCCCTCCGAATTGATGCGGGGATTCCTGGTGCTATTTTTAGACTCGTGGAGAGCCGTGCGTGGGTGGAGAAGAGAAATAGACAAGGAGGAGTAGAGGAGCAGCCGGGGGATGGAAATGAGGGAGAGGAGGAGGAGGAGGACGAGATGGTGGGAGAAGGAGGGGATGAGGGGGTTCCCATGCGGACTTCATCTGCAGCAGACACACACACACACGCGCACGTGTCCTCACACACATGCAGACACACATGCCCAGTGTTTGTGCTTTGAATCGTGACCAGACAAGAAGCACTGACACTCACACACACACACACACACACACACACTGATTGATTTTTGATGATTTGATTTTTACAGCCGTCTTAAATTAGAACGGAGAATCATGCTATGCTTCAACAATAGTAATAATAATAAGGATAAATATTAAACTATGTTACACCTGCTTTGGCATTTTTTCCGTGCGAGCTCATGCGGCGCTAAATCGTACGCACATGTACTGTCTGTGTGTGTAGGCTTTTATTGTCGAGGACTTTGGCACAAATGCCACATTTTTGAAGAGATTGACTTTCAATGCATGTTAATCCCTATACTGATAACTATCGTCTCTTTGATTTTCGGGGAACTGTCATCGTCCCATTGATAAAGGCCCTCCTCAATAGCCAGCAAAAGCCCACAAAATGAAGCTGTAAATCTGAAATGTGGATGTAAGTGGAGGGATGCTTGGCTTGCAGGGAGCGGTTTTATTATTTATCACCGGCCTGCTATTTTTAGCTCCGGCTGGCGCGTTGGTGTCAAGGGTTTCCGGGTACATGGATGGCAGGTTTCCCCATCACCTG
>QODF01000214.1:768228-778948 GCA_024372805.1 Oostethus manadensis | reverse complement strand
TATATATATATTATATATATATATACATGTTTGTGTGTGTGTGTGCGTGCGTGCGTGTGTGTGGGACATGGAATGTCACTTCTCTGGTGGGGAAGGAGCGAGCTTGTGGAAGAGGCGGAGACATTCCGACTAGATATAGTCGGACTCACCTCAACCCACAGTTTGGGCTCTGGAACCAAATTCCTTGAGAGGGACTGGACCTTGTTCTTCTCTGGAGTTGCTGCAGGGGAGAGGGGAGAGGCGGCGAGCTGGGGTGGGCTTATTAATAGCCCCCCGGCTTGGTGCCTCTGTGTTGGAGTCATCCCCGGTGCCTTAGGGCTGGGTAAAGGGTCCTGACTGTGGTTTGAGCGTATGCGCCGAACGGCAGTTCAGAGTACCTAGCCTTCTTGGAGTCTATCAGAGGGGTTCTACTCCATAGTTCTACTGGGAGAGGCAGCCAGTCGTAGTTGCGGCCACAAGGTGGTCGGTGCCAGTCGTGGCAGCAAGCCCCGAAACCGATAGAGTACATCGTGTGTTAGAGCTGCTGTCAAGGGATGACTTGCAAGACTCCCGAAGCAGCTGACAGCTACCGGCAGGCCAAGCGGCACGCGGCTTTGGCGGTGGTCGAGGCAAAAACTCGGGTGTGGGAGGAGTTCGGTGAGGCTATGGAGCACGACTTTCGGTCGCCCACGAAGAGGTTCTGGCAAACCGTCCGACACCTCAGAAAGGGGAAGCAGCCCCCAGTTCAAACTGTTTACAGTGCGGACGGGGGCTTGCTGACCTCGACTGTGGATATAGTTGGTCGGTGAAAGGAATACTTTGAGGCCCTTCTCAATCCCACTGACATACCTTCTGTAGAGAAAGCAGAGTCTAAGGACACGTACGTGGACAGTTCTATCACCGTGGCTGAGGTAATTGGGGTAGTCAAAACACTCCCCAATGGCAAGAAGAGTTTTGCCCTGAATTCCTCAAGGCTCTGGATGTTGGGGGACTGTGTTGGTTGACACGCCTCTACAACATTGCATGGAAGTCGGGAACAGTACCTCTGGACTGGCAGACCGGGGTGGTGGTCCCCATTTTTAAAAAGGGTGACCGGAGGGTGTGTTCCAACTATAGGGGGATCACACTCCTCAGCCTCCCTGGGAAAGTCTACTCCAGGGTGCTGGAGAGAAGGGTACGACCGTTAGTCCAACCTCGGTTACAGGAGCTGCAATGTGGTTTCCGTCCCGGTCGCGGAACACTGGACCAGCTCTACACCCTTGCAAGGGTACGGAAGGGTATGTAGGAGTTTGCCCAACCGGTCTACATGTGCTTTGTAGACCTGGAAAAGGCATTCGACCGTGTCCCTCGTGGTGTCCTGTGGGGGGTGCTCCGGGAGTACGGGATTGGTGGTCCGCTACTACGTGCCGTTCGGTCCTTGAGGTCGCCGGGAATTCTGGACTTCCCTACTGAGACTGCTGCCCCCGCGCCCCGGACCCGGATAAGTGGAAGAAAATGGAATATATATATATATATATATATATGCCACACTAAACAAAATGTTTTTGAGGTACAAAGTCATAATTTTACGAGGATACATTCATATGCATATATAAATATACATACATACATATATATACACACACACGTGTGTGTTTATTAGGGGTGTGACGATTCATCGATGCATGTATCTATTTCTACTTCGATTATGATGCAACCACATCCATCCGTGTTCGCCAAACGGCCGTTCCAGACCACATATAACGATCCAAGCACGGTTTGAAAGGTGGATGGAATGGAAATGAACACGTTTTGCAGGGGCGTGTCTTTTTAGCTACTCCAATGATTAAGACGTTCAAGGCTCCCCTGGTAAGTTGGATTTGTGATAAGTGGATTGTTCATGCCTGTCGAGTGGGGCGCACGGACGAGGGGAGTTTTTCATGGGACATGGACTGTATTTTCACGGTACACATGCTCGTTAGCTACTTGACTTCTTCTATCTGCTATGCAGTGTTGGAGCACATCCCAACTGGAAGCCTTTCAAACTCATGGATGGGAGCGTCCGGACGAGATAGAAGCTACGTTAAGTTTGTCTTGTGCTTGTCGTTTTGTGTGTTCCATTTGGTCTTCTGGCGATGAGAAGCGTGTTGATCAAACACCTCCTCGTAGCTTTCATGGCAAAGCTTACACTATGTACTTGCCTCTCTATCTGCACATGACATTTCATTCCTGGTCTCGGCTTCCATGCTTTGGTCGGGGAAGTCAGTGAGGTATGTACGTCTATATTTGGAATTTACTATTTTTTCCTGCAACCTAGTTGTCCAAAAAATGGATTGGTTATTTTGTTAGTTTCTCATAATATAGACGCTTCTAAAATCAAGTCTATTCTCCTCAAAATAGACACCCTATTGTCCTAAAATTGCAGCTTTGTTTCTGGTCATAACGGGAATTCATATTTGGATTCTTGTGAAATGACATCTGATCACCCCACCAACTTTTCTTCTCCTAATTTTTCCTCTACTTGGACTTTTTACTGCATTTTTTCCAACATTACAACTTTGTTTTCTTTCTCATATTGTGACAAAAAACATTTCTAAGCTACTAAAATGACATTTTCCCTCAAAGACTGTAGTGGGAACATCCTACCCAGTACATTAGATGGACACTCACCTCTCCTGAGTGATGTCATGGCGTAGTTCGTCCAGCAAGCCGCTGAGCGTGCTCCTCTCCTCGGCGTGTTTGAGCGTCATCTCCTGCAGGGCCTCCCGGTGGCTCGCCTCCTCGTCCATCAGGTCCCGCAGCCTCTCCTCTATCTCCTCCTTTTCCACCCGGTGCTTCTCCCGCTCCTCGTCCAGCCTCTCCCGGAGCTTACCCTCATGGTCGCTCTTGAGTTCCCGCTCCCTGCTCTCATGCTCCTCACGCTCGAGAGCCAGGCGCTTGAGGAGCGCCTCCTCCTGGTGCCGCAGGAGCCCAGCCCGCTCACTCTCCCACTGCTCCCGGAGCTGGATCTCTTTCTCCTCCTGCTCCCTGAGCAGACTCAGCGTCTCCTCCTCCAGCAGCCTCTGCAGGGACTCGTTCTGCTCGTCCAACCGAGCTCGCTCCTTCTGCCACTCCTGCGTCAGCCTCTGCACGGTCCGGCCTTGCTCCTCCTCGAAGCCGGACCTCGCCTCCTCTAGCCTGGTCCTCAGTTCCACCTCATGGCTTTGTCTCAGCAGTTGCTTCTCCCTCTCAAAACCGTCCAACCAGCTCTTTACCAGCGCATCCTTCTCTTCCTGGTGTTTATTCCTCTCCTCTTTCAGTCGGCTTTCCAACAGCTCCACGTTCTTCATCTCTCTGAGTTCATCCACACCAGGAAGAAGCTTTTGATCGACCGGTTGATCTTGCAGGTTTCTCAGGTGCTCTTCCAGTTCTCCAGGACTGGTTTGGGCCTCCAGCAGCTGCAGCCTCAAAGCGCACACCTCCTCCAGATGGGTCTGCTCCAGCGGCGCCTGTTTGAGCTTGTTCTGGAGCTCCCGCGCCCCGTCCACCTCCTCCCTCAAGGCCTGCACCTCCAGCTTGTACTGGAGAGCCAGCGCATCCTTCTGGTCCTGGTGGGTCGCCCTCTGCTGTTCAAGCGTTGTTTGGAATTCACAGATCTGCAAGAGTAGCAGAGTCGGGAGAAGCCCAGTGTCATGGTGGCACCCAAGGTCAAAATCAGGGTCTGCAAAAATGTGGACCGAGGGCCATTTTGCCCGGTCGGATTTTTTGTTTTTGCTTTTTTATTGGCCCAAAAACACGTTCCAATAATAGAATTTAACAAAAAAACTACATTGGGGACAAAAGCAGCTGCACGGTGGTCGAGTGGGTAGCACATTGGCCTCACAGTCAGGAGGTTCAGGGTTGGAATCTCTGTTGGGCATCTCTGTGTGGAGTTTGCATGTTCTCCCCCGTGCGTGTGTGTGTGGGTTTTCTCCCGGTACTCCGCTTTCCTCCCACATTCCAAAAACATGCATGTTAGCTTATAAATTGTAGGTATGAATGTGAGTGTAGTGGTGACCTTAGGATCTCGTCTCTGCTATTTGCAGACGATGTGGTCCTTATGGCCTCATCAGGCTGTGACCTTCAGCGTTTACTGGAGCGGTTTGCAGCTGAGTGTGAAGCTTCTGGGATGAGACTCAGCACCTCCAAATCCGAGGCCATGGTTCTCAGTCGGAAACGGGTGGACTGTACCCTCCGGGTTGGGAGTGAGGTCTTGCCTCAGGTGGAGGAGTTCAAGTATCTCGGGTTCTTGTTCACGAGTGAGGGAAGGTTGGAGCGTGAGATCGACAGACGGATCGGTGCAGCATCTGCAGTAATGCGGTCGCTGTACCGGACCGTCGTGGTGAAGAGAGAGCTGAGCCGGAAGGCAAAGCTCTCTGTTTACCGATCGATCTACGTTCCCACCCTCACCTATGGTCATGAGTTATGGGTCATGACCGAAAGAACGAGATCGCGGATACAAGCGGCGGAAATGAGTTTCCTCCGTAGGGTGGCTGGACTCACCCTAAGAGATAGGGTGAGGAGCTCAGCCATCCGGGAGGAGCTCAGAGTAGAGCCGCTGCTCCTTCACATCGAGAGGAGCCAGTTGAGGTGGCTCGGGCATCTAGTCCGGATGCCTCCCTGGCGCCTCCCCGGTGAGGTGTTTCGGGCATGCCCGGTCGGGAGAAGGCCCCGGGGAAGACCTAGGACACGGAGGGACTATGTCTCACAGCTGGCCTGGGAACGCCTTGATGTCCTTCCGGTGGAGCTGGAAAAGGTCGCCGGGGACCGGGATGTCAGGACTTCCCTACTGAGACTGCTGCCCTCGTGACCCGGATAAGCGGAAGAAAATGGAATGGAATGTGAGTGTGAATGTTTGTTTGTCTATAAGTGCCCTGCGATTGATTGACTGGCGACCAGTCCAGGGTGTTCCCCGCCTCCCGCCCAAAGCCAGCTGGGATAGGCTCCAGCATACCCGCAACCCTAATGAGAACAAGCGGCAGAGGAAATGGATGAATGTTTAAAATTTATCCTGGTAAAATTGCATCTTGTTAGAAGATGCTACAGATATTTTGCCTTTATGCTTGTGAGATTACATCTGCCCCCTTCTGCTGTTTTTTTTTTTAACAATTTCAACTGTTGTTGTACATTTTCTTATAATTTATTTTCATTTAACAGCTTTTTTTCTCACAACCTAATTTTCTTTGTTTGTTATAAAATGAAGCATCTAAATAGAATTTTATTCTTCCATAATATTTTGACATTAGACGGTGAGAAACACGACTGAATTTGATGTGAAAATTATGTGACATAAGAAATGTTTATCTTCTTCTTTTCCTTTCGGCTTATATCGGCCGGCAAAATGCGCTGACATTCGCATCCAAATATTTAGGACTTACTTTGCCTTCCAGCTGCTTCCTCAACTGCTCCAATTGCTGAAGATGTTGCTCCGTTTGCTGCTGCAGCATCATCTCCGCCTCCAGACTCAGACTGAACGAATGAACCTCCTCGGAGCCGAGGCCTGCACCCGACACCAATCAAGTCACAGGGAGACTGGTAATAGAGTACCAACTCCCCACCCCCTTCCCCAGGGGTCCTACCTGTGTCTGACTCCATGGCGGGACTTTTGCTCTCCAGCTCCTCAGAGAAAGGCTTGTGGCAGGACTGGTGGGGGCAGCCCAGGCTGTTGAAGTCTCGCACCTTTGACTGCAGCTCGTCCACACAGTCCTGCAATTCCTGTCAAACAGGACATTAAAAAAACACCAAAGCGACTTCAGCAAATGTCTCCACTGTGGGATGCAGAAAATAAAAGTAGTGTTCAAAATAATAGCAGTCCAATGTGACTCAACAGATTAGGTACTGGTATTCGTATATATTGACTACTAGTAATTAATTTTTTTATTTAATTAATGAAATGTAGTTTTTACAAGCTTACATTTGAACTATTAAAGAAAAAAGATGTGTTTTGGTTGCAAATTTAGGACAATTAGGTTGGGAAAAGTAATATTTGGAAAATAAAGGAAAAATACCATGGGAAAAAAGTCAGCATCTTATGGGGGAAAAAGTTGAGAAAAAAAGTCTGAATATTGTGAGGAAAAATACTTATTTTTACGAGAAAAAAAGTCTGAATATTGTGGGGAAAAATACTTAAATTTTACAAGAAAAAACGTCTGAATATTGTGAGGAAAAATACTTAATTTTTACGAGAAAAAAAGTCTGAATATTGTGAGGAAAAATACTTAATTTTTACGAGAAAAAACGTCTGAATATTGTGAGGAAAAATACTTAATTTTTACGAGAAAAAAAGTCTGAATATTGTGAGGAAAAATACTTAATTTTTATGGGAAAATGTCTAAATATTGTGGGGAAAAATACTTAATTTTTACGAGAAAAAAAGTCTGAATATTGTGAGGAAAAATACTTAATTTGTATGGGTAAATGTCTGAATATTGTGAGGAAAAATACTTACTTTTTACGAGAAAAAACGTCTGAATATTGTGAGGAAAAATACTTAATTTTTACGAGAAAAAACGTCTGAATATTGTGAGGAAAAATACTTAATTTTTACGAGAAAAAACGTCTGAATATTGTGAGGAAACATACTTAATTTTTATGGGAAAATGTCTAAATATTGTGAGGAAAAATACGTAATTTTTATGGGAAAATGTCTGAATATTGCGAGGAAAAATACTTAATTTTTACGAGAAAAAATGTCTGAATATTGTGAGGAAAAATACTTAATTTTTACGAGAAAAAAAGTCTGAATATTGTGAGGAAAAATACTTAATTTTTACGAGAAAAAAAGTCTGAATATTGTGAGGAAAAATACTTAATTTTTACGAGAAAAAAAGTCTGAATATTGTGAGGAAAAATACTTAATTTTTACGAGAAAAAAAGTCTGAATATTGTGAGGAAAAATACTTAATTTTTACGAGAAAAAAAGTCTGAATATTGTGAGGAAAAATACTTAATTTTTACGAGAAAAAAAGTCTGAATATTGTGAGGAAAAATACTTAATTTTTATGGGAAAATGTCTAAATATTGTGGGGAAAAATACTTAATTTTTACGAGAAGAAAATGTCTGAATATTGTGGGGAAAAATACTTAATTTTTACGAGAAAAAAAGTCTGAATATTGTGAGGAAAAATACTTAATTTTTACGAGAAAAAACGTCTGAATATTGTGAGGAAAAATACTTAATTTTTACGAGAAAAAACGTCTGAATATTGTGAGGAAAAATACTTAATTTTTACGAGAAAAAACGTCTGAATATTGTGAGGAAACATACTTAATTTTTATGGGAAAATGTCTAAATATTGTGAGGAAAAATACGTAATTTTTATGGGAAAATGTCTGAATATTGCGAGGAAAAATACTTAATTTTTACGAGAAAAAATGTCTGAATATTGTGAGGAAAAATACTTAATTTTTACGAGAAAAAAAGTCTGAATATTGTGAGGAAAAATACTTAATTTTTACGAGAAAAAAAGTCTGAATATTGTGAGGAAAAATACTTAATTTTTACGAGAAAAAAAGTCTGAATATTGTGAGGAAAAATACTTAATTTTTATGGGAAAATGTCTAAATATTGTGGGGAAAAATACTTAATTTTTACGAGAAAAAAAGTCTGAATATTGTGAGGAAAAATACTTAATTTGTATGGGTAAATGTCTGAATATTGTGAGGAAAAATACTTAATTATTATGGGAAAATGTCTGAATATTGTGAGGAAACATACTTAATTTTTATGGGAAATTGTCTGAATATTGTGAGGAAAAATACGTAATTTTTTCGAGAAAAAATGTCTGAATATTGTGAGGAAACATACTTAATTTTTATGGGAAATTGTCTGAATATTGTGAGGAAAAATACGTAATTTTTTCGAGAAAAAAAGTCTGAATATTGTGAGGAAACATACTTAATTTTTATGGGAAATTGTCTGAATATTGTGAGGAAAAATACGTAATTTTTTCGAGAAAAAAAGTCTGAATATTGTGAGGAAACATACTTAATTTTTATGGGAAAATGTCTAAATATTGTGATGAAAAATACTTAATTTTTACGAGAAAAAAAGTCTGAATATTGTGAGGAAACATACTTAATTTTTATGGGAAAATGTCTGAATATTGTGAGGAAACATACTTAATTTTTATGGGAAAATGTCTAAATATTGTAAGGAAAAATACTTAATTTTTACGAGAAAAAAAGTCTAAATATTGTGAGGAAACATACTTAATTTTTATGGGAAAAAGTCTGAATATTGTGAGGAAAAATACTTAATTTTTATGGGAAAATGTCTAAATATTGTGAGGACAAATACGTAATTTTTACGAGAAAAAAAGTCTGAATATTGTGAGGAAAAATACTTAATTTTTATGAGAAAAAAAAGTCTAAATATTGTGGGGAAAAATACGTAATTTTTATGGGAAAATGTCTGAATATTGTGAGGAAAAATACTTAATTTTTACGAGAAAAAAAGTCTAAATATTGTGAGGAAAAATACATAATTTTTATGGGAAAATGTCTTAATATTATGAGGAAAAATATAATTTTCCCAAGCATAAAGTTGTAAAATTAAAGAAAAAAATATGTTGTGTGTTTGGGGCTTGGAAGTGCGCTACGGATGCAATATTTGTTAGCAACGTAAGTGTTGTTGTGTCATCGAGCGGCATTTACCCTGCAGTGTGCTTCATAACGCAGTCGTAGCTGCCTCATGCGCTCCTCCTGCAGCAAGAAGTCCGCGCTGGCCGGGTCCAGTTCGCCCAACTGAGCAAAGCACACAAACGCAGTGGACTGAATTTGCCGAGACTTCTGAAGAAAGCTCACAAAAGGCAGAAGATTCGGGTGATGCTTTACTTTTCCCTTCACGATGTTGTCCAAACTGGCCCGCAGCTTCGCCACCCAGCCTTCAGCCTCCATGAGTTTCCCGCTGCAGTCCAGCAACTCCATCTCCAGACGTCGGTTCTCCTGCCACATGAAAACCCAAGCGCGTTGCATGGGAATGCGGTTTGCAGTTTTCCTTGCTAAATGATGCACTTTTGTGTTTGAATCTGCCCTGTCATTAGCCAACATGCATAAGTAAATAACATGCGTTGATATTTTGCAAGAATGCTAAACTTTATTTTTGATCTTTAATGTTCCAACTCTATGCTACTAATATCCATCCATCCATTTTCCACCGCTTATCCGGGTCCGGGTCGCGGGGGCAGCAGCTTCAGTAGGGAAGTCCAGACTTCCCGGTCCCCAGCGACCTCTTCCAGCTCCATCGGGAGGACACCAAGGCGTTCCCAGGCCAGCTGTGAGACATAGTCCCTCCAGCGTGTCCTAGGTCTTCCCGGGGGCCTTCTCCCGACTGGGCATGCCCGAAACACCTCACCAGGGAGGCGCCCGGGAGGCATCCGGACTAGATGCCCGAGCCACCTCAACTGGCTCCTCTCGATGTGAAGGAGCAGCGGCTCTACTCTGAGCTCCTCCCGGATGGCCGAGCTCCTCACCCTATCTCTTAGGGTGAGTCCAGCCACCCTACGAAGGAAACTCATTTCCGCCGCTTGTATCCGCGATCTCATTCTTTCGGTCATGACCCATAACTCATGACCATAGGTGAGGGTGGGAACGTAGATCGATCGGTAAACAGAGAGCTTTGCCTTCCGGCTCAGCTCTCTCTTCACCACGACGGTCCGGTACAGCGACCGCATTACTGCAGATGCTGCACCGATCCGTCTGTCGATCTCACGCTCCAACCTTCCCTCACTCGTGAACAAGAACCCGAGATACTTGAACTCCTCCACCTGAGGCAAGACCTCACTCCCAACCCGGAGGGTACAGTCCACCCGTTTCCGACTGAGAACCATGGCCTCGGATTTGGAGGTGCTGAGTCTCATCCCAGAAGCTTCACACTCAGCTGCAAACCGCTCCAGTAAACGCTGAAGGTCACAGCCTGATGAGGCCATAAGGACCACATCGTCTGCAAATAGCAGAGACGAGATCCTAAGGTCACCAAGCTGGACTCCCTCAACACCTTGACTGCGCCTAGAAATTCTGTCCATGAAGATTATGAACAGAATCGGTGACAAAGGGCAGCCTTGGCGGAGGCCAACGTTCACCGGAAACAAGCTCGACTTACTGCTGGCAATGCGAACCAGGCTCCTGCTTCGATTGTACAAGGACCGAATGGCACGTAGAAGCGGACCATCAATCCCGTACTCCCGGAGCACCCCCCACAGGACACCACGAGGGACACGGTCGAATGCCTTTTCCAGGTCTACAAAGCACATGTAGACTGGTTGGGCAAACTCCCACATACCCTCGAGTACCCTTGCAAGGGTGTAGAGCTGGTCCAGTGTTCCGCGACCGGGACGAAAACCACATTGCAGCTCCTCTAACCGAGGTTCGACTAACGGTCGTACCCTTCTCTCCAGCACCCTGGAGTAGACTTTCCCAGGAAGGCTGAGGAGTGTGATCCCCCTATAGTTGGAACACACCCTCCGGTCACCCTTTTTAAAAATGGGGACCACCACCCCGGTCTGCCAGTCCAGAGGTACTGTTCCTGACTTCCATGCAATGTTGTAGAGGCGTGTCAACCAACACAGTCCTCCAACATCCAGAGCCTTGAGAAATTCTGAGCGGAACTCGTCTACCCCCGGAGCCTTGCCACTGGGGAGTGATTTGACTACCCCAATTACCTCAGCCACGGTGATAGAACTGTCCACGTACGTATCCTCAGACTCTGCTTCCTCTATGGAAGGCATGTCAGTGGGATTGAGAA
>QODF01000214.1:720551-766838 GCA_024372805.1 Oostethus manadensis | reverse complement strand
CCCCCTCCGTGAATCACCACCTTACCGCGGTGGAGGGGTTTGAGTGCCCGAGTGATCCTAGGAGCTATGTTGTCGGGGGCTTTATGCCCCTGGTAGGGTCTCCCAAGGCAAACAGGTTCTAGGTGACGAGCCAGACTAAGAGTGATTCAGAAGACCCATATGAAGAGAAACATTAGGAGTGACCGCACCTCGCCCGGACGTGGGATACCGGGGCCTCACCCTGGAGCCAGGCCTGGGGGAGGGGCTCGCAGGCGAGCGCCTGGTGGTCAGGTCTTCACCCGTGGGACCTGGCCGGGCCTAGCCCGAAGAAGCCGCACGGGAACTCCCCCCCGCAGACCCACCACCTGCAGGGGCAAGCATAAGGGTCCGGTGCTGTGTGATTTGGGCAGTGGTCGAGGGCGGGTGTCCGGGCGACCTGGTCTTCGGCGACCAAATCTGGCTACTAATATGAATAAATAAATATATACGAATGAATTGTTTTCGCTCAAAACATGAATTTTCCTCATTTTGACTTTATACTTTATTTTTCAGTTTTTGCTGTTTTTTTCCTGATTTCACATAGCATCTGCTACACCTAGGGTTAAGTAATCAAAAAACAAAAAAAGCAGCAGTGGCGGCAGCGCCGATATGTAGCGTTACCTTCGACTAGCGGCCTGAGGCATTGTGAGCGCATGCAGGTGTTGCGTGATGAGGTGTCACTACTCCAAAAAGTAGTTCTTTGGTGTAGTAATCCATCCATCCATTTTCGTCGGCTTATTCGAGGTCGGGTCGCGGGGGCAGCAACCGAAGCAGGGAAGCCCAGACGTCCCTCTCCCCGGCCACTTCGTCTAGCTCTTCCCAGCGGATGCCGAGGTGTTCCCAGGCCAGCCGAGAGACATAGTCTCTCCAACATGTCCTGGATCTTCCTCGAGGCCTCCTACCAGTTGGACATGTCCTGAACACCTCCCCAGGAAGGCGTTCGGGAGGCATCCTAACCAGAAGCCCGAGCCACCTCATCTGGCTCCTCTCAATGCGGAGGAGCAGCGGTTCTACTCCGAGTCTCTCCCGTATGACAGTGCTTCTCACCCTATCTCTACGGGAGAGCCCAGCCACCCTGCGGAGAAAACTCATTTCGGCCGCTTGTACCCGCCATCTTGTCCTTTCAGTCAAAGCTCATGACCATAGGTGAGGGTAGTAACGTGGATTGACCGGTAAATTGAAAGCTTTGCCTTTTGGCTCAGCTCTTACTTCACCACGACAGAATGGTGCAGAGTCCGCATCACTGCAGACGCTGCACCAACCCGCCTGTCCATCTCGCGTCCCATCCTTCCATCATTCGTATACAAGACCCAGAGGTATTTAAACTCCTCTACTTGAGGCAGGACCTCATCCCCGACCCGGAGATGGCACTCCACCCTTTCCCGGGCGAGAACCATGGACTCGGACTTGGAGGTGCTGATTTTCATCCTAGCCGCTTCACACTCAGCTGCGAACAGGTCCAGTGAGAGTTAAAGGTCACTTCTCGATGAAGCCAACAGGACCACATCATCTGCAAAAAGCAGAGATGGAATCCTGCGACCACCAAACTGAAACCCCTCAATGCCCTGGCCGCGCATAGAAATTCTGTCCATGAAAGTATTGAACAGAATCGGCGACAAAGGGCAGCCCTGGCGGAGTCCAACCCTCTCTGGAAAAACGGGTCCGACTTATTGCCGGTATTGTGAAATTGTGAACTGCAGATGCACTCGTAGTTATATAATAATAAGTTATATAATAATGTGTTTTCAGTAACAAGAGGATATCCAGAAGTGAAAAAAAACATGTCCTGCCTGAGAGAGGGTTCCGGGAAAGTACGTGCGTATGGTGGTGTGCGTCAGAAGGATATAAAAGACATGTTTGAATAAACAGAGAGATTCTTTTCTCCTCAGCTACCAAAGTGGTGCGTTTGACTTTATTATTTTCCACGACACCGGCAATGTGAAGCAAACTCTGACAACGGTCATACGGGGAACAAACCGCCTGGATTAGGTGGTCCGATACCCCATATTCCCGGAGCACTCCCCACAGTATTCCCAGAGGAACACGGTCGAATGCCTTCTCCAAGTCCACAAAACACATGTAGACTGGTTGGGCAAACTCCCATGCACCCTCAAGGACCCTGCCGAGAGTATAGAGCTGGTCCACAGTTCCACGACCAGAACGAAAACCACACTGCTCCTCTTGAATCCGAAATTTGACTATCCGGCGGATCCTCCTCTCCGGAAACCCCTGAATAGACCTTACCGGGAAGGCTGAGGAGTGTGATCCCCCGATAGTTAGAACACACCCTCCAGTCCACCTTCTTTAAAAGCGGGACCACCACCACGGTCTGCCAGTCCTGGGGCACCGACAATGTCTACGCGATGCTGCAGAGTCGTGGGATTGAGGAAGTCTTCAAAGTATTCCCTCCACCGGTCCACAACATCTCGAGTCGAGGTCAGCAGCACACCGTCCCCACCATACATGGTGTTGACTGTGCACTGCTTCCCCCTCCTGAGACGAAAGATGGTGGTCCAGAATCTCTGTGAAGCCATCCGGAAGTCGTTTTCCATGGCCTCTCCGAACTCCGCAGATCTGCAGACCGCTTGGCCTTCCGGGACTTGTCAGCTGCCTCTAGAGTCCCGTGGGCCAAAACAGCCTGATAGGACTCTTTCTTCAGCTTGACGGCCTCCCTTACCACTAGTGTCCACCAACGGGTTCTGGGATTACCGCCACGACAGGCACCGACCACCTTACGGCCACAGCTCCGATCGGCCCATCGACAATGGAGGCACGAAACATCGCCCACTCGGGTTTAATGTTCGCTGCTTCCCTTGGAACATGGTCAAAGCTCTCTCGGAGGTGGAAGTTGAAACTCCTTCTGCCAGGCGTTCCCAGCAAGCCCTCACAATGCGTCTGGGTCTGCTAGATCCTCCCCCATCATCGGAACCAACTCACCACCAGGTGGTGATCAGTTGACAGCTCCGCCCCTCTCCTCACCCGAGTGTCCAAAACATGTGGCCGCAAGTCCGACGACACAACCACAAAGTCAATCACCGAACTGCGGCCCAGGGTGTCCTGGGGCCAAGTGCACATGTAGACACGCTTATGCTTGAAAATGGTGTTCGTTATACACAATCCGTGACGAGCACAGAAGTCCAATAACAAGAGACCGCTCGGGTCAAGATCATGGGGGCCGTTCTTCCCAATCAGACCTCTCCAGGCCTCACTGTCGCTGCCAACATGAGCGTTGAAGTCACCCAGCAGAACAAGGGAATCCCCCGAGGGAGCACTCTCTAGTACTTCCTCTAAGGACTCAAAAAAGGGTGGGTATTCTGAACTGCTGTTTGGTGCATAAGTACAAAAGTAAGTACAGTCAGGACCCGTCCCCCCACAACCGAAGGCGTAGGGAAACTACCCTCTCGTTTCCTGGGTTAAACTCAAACGTGCAGGCTTGGAGCCGGGGGGCAACAAGAATTGCCACACCTGCCCGTCGCCTCTCATTGCTGGCAACACCAGAGTGGAATGAAGTCCAGCCCCTCTCGAGAGGACTTGGTGTAATAATGTAAAAAAAATGTAATAATGTAATGTAATAATAATAAAAAAACCAAGAAGAATAATAATGTTGTAGCTTGGTTAGGGTGCAGGTCTGGAGCGTCGTTGGTGAATGTGGCCGTTTTTTTCCCAGAAGGCATGGATGCGTCCCATCACTTAGCGGCAGTTTGACGGGGTCGACGTCAATATAGTCCAGAAAAAAATGATACCGTGATATGATATCCAACTTTTTGAAAAATGAATAGTTGTACTTTTCACTCACCTTCACCGAGATGGAGAGACGGTCCTTGAGGACGGATTCGTGGTCCTTGAGCTTTTCCATCTGCGCCTCCAAATCCTCACGCTGCTGGGCCGCCTGCTGGCGAATCTGGTCCATCTCTTTTGTCATTTCTGAACGGACGGTGGCCAGCTTCTCTCGGTGGTCCCGCTCCAGCTTCCTGAAGCACAGAAAGTATTTTTTGCCCCCATAATTGGATGTAAAAGAGCCAGACTGGTGCTCGTTGTTACCTGAGATGGAGGTTATTTGCGAGCTCTATTGACGAGAGATGCTCATCCCCCTCAGTGGCCAGTTGGTTTTTAAGCCTCTCTGCCTTTTCCAGGTCCGATCGCAGTTTCTCCTTCTCCCTGAGCTCTCCGTCCACACGCTCTCTGACAAAAAACCCACCAAAATGCAGAAAAAATATTCACAAGAAAGCATTCCCAGTTGACTAAAAAAGGTGTTAATGCATAAACAAACACAATGTACCACTGTTGAAAAGAAAAGACAACTTCTACGTGTTTATTTCTTCATGCTTCACTCATCAAGTTTTTCCTCCAGCAATGACATTTCACACTTTGTTTGGCCGTCCTTGAATGCACCAGTTTGCACCATCGTCCTTGAATGCACCATTTTGCGTGCTGAGATGCAAAAGTGAAAGTTAAAGACTGTACGTAGCTTTCCTCAGACGCTGCCACAGCTAAATAAATCCAGGAAATGGAAGAAAACCTGCCGTGTTAGTGACGGCTATCAATTGCATTTGAGGCACATTTAGGACTTAAACCAGGACTGCTGGTAGAAAATCTACGTAAGTTATCTCATGAAAACACATTTATGCTTACAAATCTATTGGCTACACTTGTGCATCCAAATGCAAGTGAGGGAGCACTACTAGATCACTATCACCACACATTCCTTAACCCTGATGGCTCCCAGGCACCAGCAAATGTCACTGTTGAGACATGTATCCACCCAGTTTTAGTCAATAAAAAGGCACAGAGGGGAAGTAGCTCCTTGGAAGGGTTTGGTGCGCCGACCAACAACTACTTCCCCTTTTGCAAAAGACAATAGCTGACTCTAGGTTTGTGTACTTTGTCTCCTGTCTTCCTGTTGGTGTGCGTCCTGCCAGAGTGACGACTGGAAATCAGGAGTATGAAAACTCCTTCTTGTTTACCTCTCTGACGGCCTGCAATTAAGCAAAAATGCCACAAACACAGCAATATGTTGGGAGAAAGAGTACTACAAGCTGTCCAGCATGCCTTGCGGCATTTTTGCCCACCCCTGTTGTAGAATCACTGCAGATTTTTCAATTGCTTGCAGTTTTTGGTCATCGGGCCCTGCAAATTGAAAGCCAGTGGTCTTCCGCAGCATAAAAAGGCAAAAAAGCAAACTCACAGCAGATGCCTGATCTCAGCTTTGAAGCTGGCCAGTGCCGCTCGGTGGATGGTGTCCTTGGCGGCCAGAAGTTGGTTTTCTATCGCCGCAGCGAGATCGCACAAGCTCAGCTTACCGTCCAGCCTGAAATTCAACGCCTGACAAAGAAGCAGTAGGAAAACAAAGTATTTGCAAGCAGTGTGGTATCACAGGATGAGTCGGAGCAGGGAGAGTCGTTGGTCACCTGCAGGATCTCGGTGCCGTTTTCGACGCCCTCCTCCATCCAGAGATCCATGATCGAATCGACCGGAGTGAAGCCCGTGCCGTCGTCCAGGCGGGAGAAGAGCGGCATGCCGATGGTGCTCATCAGCGCCGAGGGGGTGGCGATCCTGCGGCCCACCTCGTCGAAGGGCTTCCAAAAAACAATCCGTGATACGCGTTTATGAGGACCACACGCGATAGAAAGTCAACACCTGCCTCAACTTACCAAATTTGGCCCGCAGTGTGGCCCTCAAAAGCAAAATATTCGCAAATAACACACTTGTTTCTTTTTAAATATTGTATTCTATTTTTTAGTTTTTCATTTGAATGTTATGATTATCCATTCAATATATTTTATACTTTAATGCAGTTACATTTGTTTTAAATAATATTTAAAACTATTTAAAAATATTTGTATGTATATATTAATGTAAAAGTAAACTTGAATATATACAAATATTATATAAAGTGTAAAAGTATTTTAAACTTCAACTACTTATGAAGTCGCCCCCCCGCAGACCCACCACCTGCAGGGGCAAGCATAAGGGTCCGGTCCTTTGTGATTTGGGCAGTGGTCGAGGGCGTGTGTCCGGGCGACCTGGTCCTCGGCAGCCAAATCTGGTTCTTGGGACATGGAATGTCACTTCTCTGGTGGGGAAGGAGCCCGAGCTTGTGGAAGAGGCGGAGACATTCCGACTAGATGTAGTCAGACTCACCTCAACCCACAGTTTGGACTCTGGAACCAAATTCCTTGAGAGGGGCTGGACCTTGTTCTTCACTGGAGTTGATGCAGGGGAGAGGCGGCGAGCAGGTGCGGGCTTATTGTTAGCCCCCCGGCTTGGTGCCTCTGTCCTGGAGTCATACCCAGTAAACGAGAGAGTTATTTCCCTACGCCTTAGGGCTGGGGAAAGGGTCCTGACTGTGGGTTGTGCGTACGCGCCGAACGGCAGTTCAGCGTCCCCAGCCTTCTTGGAGTCTATCAGAGGAGTTCTGGAGAGCACCCCAGCTGGTGACTCCATAGTTCTGCTGGGAGACTTCAACGCCCATGTGGGCAATGACAGTGTGACTTGGAGGGGCGTGGTTGGAAGGAACAGCCTCCCTGACCTGGACCCGTGTGGTGGGTTGTTGCTGGACTTCTGTGCGAACCACAGTTTGTCACAGTTTGGCACCAGGACACCCTAGGTCGCAGGTCTATAATCGACTTTGTGGTCGCATCATCAGACCTGCGTCCGCATGTTCTGGACACGCGGGTGAAGAGAGGGGCTGAGCTGTCAACTGACCACCACCTAGTGATGAGTTGGATTAGATGGCGGGGAAAGATGCTAGACAAACCTGGCAGACCCAAACGCGTAGTGAGGGTGTGCTGGGAACATCTGGCAGAGTCTCTCGTTCGTCAAGTCTTCAACTCTAATCTCCGGCAGAGCTTCGCCTGCATCTAGAGGGAGGACCGGGATATTGAGTCCGAATGGGCCGTATCCCGTGCCTCCATTGCTGAGGAAGCCAGTTGTAGTTGCGGCCGCAAGGTGGTTGGTGCCAGTCGTGGTGGCAAGCCTCGAAGCCGATGGTGGACACCGGGGGTTAGGGCTGCTGTCAAGCTGAAGAAGGAGTACTATCAAGCATGGATGGCTTGCGGGACTCCCGAAGCAGCTGACAGCTACCGGCAGACCAAGCGGCACGCGGCTTCAGCGGTGGTCGAGGCAAAAACTCGGGTGTGGGAGGAGTTTGGTGAGGCTTTGGAGCACGACTTTCGGTCGGCCTCGAAGAGGTTCTGGCAAACCGTCCGACACCTCAGAAAGGGGAAGCAGCCCCCAGTTCACACTGTTTACAGTGCGGACGGGGGCTTGCTGACCTCGACTGTGGATATAGTTGGTCGGTGGAAGGAATACTTTGAGGCCCTTCTCAATCCCACTGACATACCTTCCGTAGAGGAAGCAGAGTCTGAGGATACGTACGTGGACAGTTCTATCACCGTGGCTGAGGTAATTGGGGTAGTTAAATCACTCCCCAGTGGCAAGGCTCCGGGGGTAGACGAGTTCCGCTCAGAATTTCTCAAGGCTCTGGATGTTGGAGGACTGTGTTGGTTGACACGCCTCTACAACATTGCATGGAAGTCAGGAACAGTACCTCTGGACTGGCAGACCGGGGTGGTGGTCCCCATTTTTAAAAAGGGTGACCGGAGGGTGTGTTCCAACTATNGGCCGGGGTCTACTAGAAGTTACAATGCAGGTGACATGTTCTCAGGCAGGCCGGGGTCTACTAGAAGTTACAATGCAGGTGACATGTTCTCAGGCAGGCCGGGGTCTACTAGAAGTTACAATGCAGGTGACATGTTCTCAGGCAGGCCGGGGTCTACTAGAAGTTACAATGCAGGTGACATGTTCTCAGGCAGGCCGGGGTCTACTAGAAGTTACAATGCAGGTGACATGTTCTCAGGCAGGCCGGGGTCTACTAGAAGTTACAATGCAGGTGACATGTTCTCAGGCAGGCCGGGGTCTACTAGAAGTTACAATGCAGGTGACATGTTCTCAGGCAGGCCGGGGTCTACTAGAAGTTACAATGCAGGTGACATGTTCTCAGGCAGGCCGGGGTCTACTAGAAGTTACAATGCAGGTGACATGTTCTCAGGCAGGCCGGGGTCTACTAGAAGTTACAATGCAGGTGTCATGTTCAGTGGCTCATCCTGTGATCTAATGGAATTGCTGTGAAAGGACCAGAGAGTTAAGGTAGAACCCAGAAGCGGACACCTTTACTGTTTTGTGTGACTGTATTTTGGGGCTTTTTTAGACTTTATTTTCTATTTTTGTCAAACGTTTTGCTCCTATGGAGCTGTTTTCACACAACGGACTCAATGAAATAAATGTCATCTGAGCACTAAATCCTGACCTCTGGCTGTTGAGGGCCCGCCACAATACAATTTACTTTTCTGTAACCTAATTATCCACAAATTACAACTTTATTTGTTTTGTTTCTCACGACTCACTTAAATAAGTTCCCCATTCTTAAATATTTTTTTTTCACTTTTGCAATAAGATGATGTTGTTTTCCTATTATTATTATTATTATTATTATTATATTTCATTATTCTTGTAAAACTACACTTTACAACTTGTAATTAGTGCTGCTTGGTCTCTCCGATGTGGAGGTCATTGCGCTCCTCGCTACAACAACATTGCTCCATCCATACAGAACCAGGATTAGCAACTTTGACATCCAACTGAACTGTCGTCCTCAGCGGCCAATGAGAAAGGACCATGTAGTGGAGTTTCAGCGGGTCAAAGGTTCATTAAGGCCTGGCTACGGTGACGGCAGGATTATCCGCGGGAGGATCAACAAGATCAGCACGACAGAAGCGACACCAGGAACATTTGTCACTGCGGTTGAACACATCGGGATCTGATTAGTCAACTGCTGCCAAACTTGGAATCCACATTGCATCCGAATAACATCAATAACAGATTCTTTTGCATCAAACAGGGAGAACATGTGATAACTTCCGCCCACATTCCCCAGTTTTGATGGAGGTTTTTTTACATTTTCCAAATTTCCACTCAAATATTTCAACTTTCTTCTTACATAATCTTCATAGAAAACAAATATAGATAATAATAAATGATTTTCCTTACCCCAATGTTTCAAAATGGTTTGTTTGTCCTCATAATCTTACTTTAAATTTTGCTTTATTATTTCAACGTATCTACTAAAATGTCATTTTATTACGTAAAACTGCTGTTAGAATGCAGCATTCTTCTCTTCACAATGTCGTCTTTATTCTTGTAAAATTATTTTTCTATTTCAACCTTCTTCTTACATAATCTTTGCAAATTTTCTCCTCATAGTATGACTTTGTTCCCACTATATATAAAAAATATAAGAAAAATGTATAAACAGTATATTCCAATCTACTAGTTTGTTTTCTACTACGTCACACTCTTCTGCACTTTGTGCGTATGCAAGCGGCCCCGCCTCCACCCACCCTTCATGCCATTGTTTTATGGAAAAAACGTGCTGAAAGCAATGCACAGAGTCAACTCTCATCCTGCCGGTTTGGACGCGTGCACATGGCAACGTATTGAGGCTGGCAAAGGTCTTGTGGGCACAAGGCCTGGGACGATGACCAATCCCAAGTTTCCCGCTTGCGCTCCTAAAATGTTAGTCTGGAGTCCTGGCATGCCAGTTACCAAACAGCAACTGCTGTAATCACTCGCGCGACGTAAAGTCTCCGCCTAACATTCCGACACGCCGCCAAACTGATTGGCTGAGTGGCGAGTCGAGAAAGAGGTACGGCCCGTGCGGGGATGACGGTTGGTAAGGTGGGCATCCGCGTGTGCGCTGCTTTTACCTCGCGCTTCCTGGGAACAGTTGAGTCACAGCGGTGCGTGGCGTCCTCGCCCCGTGAATGGTTGTCCCCGCAAGACTCCGATACAAAGTCGACAAATTCGGGTGTGGAGCGCCGGTCGTACCGTTTGCCGCCCTTCACCAACTTTGGCTGGATCTCGGGAGACTCTGAGGACGAAAGGATGATTGCCTCAATGGGGTGACTATAAGACCAGGATGGAAAAGATCCATCACGGGTAGAATTACTACAGAGAGCTTGTGGTATGCAAAAGTTTGGGCACCTCAAGTTTTTCCTTAACAAATCCTGAGTTGTTAGGATCAGCAATTTCAGTGAATTATATCATGTAGCAGACAAACATATAGCAGATATTTTAGGATGGCAATCAAGTTTTTAGGATTTACTGAAAGTGGTCAATAATCATTCAAACAAAATGAGGCGAGTGCATACATTTGGCCACCCTTGTTGTTTTATTGATTTGAATAGCTTTAGCACTAATTATTGAAACACAAAATTTGTTTGGCAAGTTCACTGGCCCTTGACCTACAGTACATACACAGGTTATGCCAGTCGTGCGTGAGAAAGGTTATTTAGGGTGGCCAACTGCAAGTTGTCCTCCTCTTTGCATCTTTCCCAAAGTGTGGCAATATGGCAGCCTCAAAACAACTGTCAAATCATCTGAAAACAAAGATTGTTCCACGTCATGGTTTGGGGGAAGGATACAAAAAGCTTGCTCTGAAATTCCAGCCCTCAGTTTCCACTGTGGGGAACGTAGTGAGGAAACGGAAGACCATAAGCAGTTCTGGTTAAGGCCCATAGTCACAAGGAGATGCCGTATGGGAGAGTAATGCGCAAGGAGCCGTTTCTGCACACATGCCACTAAAATAGTTTTTTGGACGTAACGAGCGGCGGTGCATGGCGGATGAAGGACAAAGCATTCCAAGATAAACAGTCAAATTTGGGGGTGGCTCCATCATGCTGTGAGGCTGTGTGGCCAGTGCAGGTACTGAAAATCTTGTTCAAATCAAAGGTGGCCTGGATTCCAGTCAGTATCAGCAGATTCTTGCCAATGTCGCACACTTGGACATAAGAAATCCAGAAGTGCGGGGTTTTTTTTGAATAATGATCTCTTTACTGTAAGACACAGCACATCAGCAACTATTACAGCACATGTGACGACAAGGGCTGCACATTGTCTACTGAATGTTACAGGACCCCTGTTCCGGGTTCCAGAGGACCCAATAGCTGTCCACGATGCCTTTATGAAACTTAATAACCTGTTTTGTTCATATTTAGCCACTGATATATTCCTGTACCCTTTGCACATAAACATATACACCATAATTGCAAAAATGAATATATGAATGGGCGGGGAGTGTGAATGTTTTGAAATAACAAGCCTCACATTGTCCTTCAACTCTATTATGGGTCCCACACTAACATGTTCAAAAATCAGCGACAAGTTGCACCGGGGCTGGAACCTACAACAAGACAACAACCCTAAACTCTGCTCAAATTCTACCTAGGCATTTACGCAGAGGAACAAGTGGAAGGAATGGAATCTCAGTCCCCAGACCTGAATGGTTGACAATCGGTGGTGTGATTTGAAGCGGGCTGTCCGTGCTGGGAAACCATCCAAGCCGACTGTTTTGTAAAGAAGAATGGTCAAAGATGCTGTCAGCCACAATCCAGACCCTCATTGGAAGCTATAGGAAGTGTTTAGAGGCTGTTAATTCTGCAAAATGAGAATCTACTAAATATGGATCTCATTTTTCTGTTGGGGTGCCCAAATTTATGCACCATAACAATTTTGGTGGAATAACTTATTTCAAACTTCCTGTAAACCCTATCAACATCCTTTCACTTCTCAACTATCACTGTGTTCATCTGCTACGATATAATATATTCAACTCAAACTGCTGATCGATTTCTAAAAGAAAATCTCAATAATTATCAGCGGCGGCCACGCCACTGTATTTCACAACCAGAAGTTACCAAATTGTTTCAAATCGTATCGTTCTAAATACACCAATATCGTCCTTGAATCAAATCTGCAACCACAAATTGTGATACAAGCAGTGTTATCAAAATATCAAAGTTGTCTGCTTTCATCTTTCACTATGCTACCTGGAAGTCCTGCCCTATCAAACAATACACTCTCGCATCCAAAGTCTCCTTAAAGAAGGCGTCTCATCCTCTGGAAGTTTTACCAGTAATATGCGTTCTCTTGAAAAAGTAAGGCAAATATGTTTTTGTCTAAGTCAGGGGTGTCCAAAGTGCAACACAGGGGCCATTTGAGGCTCGCAACTATGTGTTTAATTGCCCCACAGCCCGTTCTAAAAATATAATTTGGCAAGAAAACAAAAAAAAACCAAACAATTGTAAAAAATATTTTAAAAAAAGAAAAATGATCAGTGTGTTTACTAGAATAAGGTCAGTAAGACAAAAAGTTGTAAGCTAACAAATATAATTTTATTTACATTCATTTTTTTCTTGTAATATTTTTACAAAATATGAATTTCACAAAATAAAGTGTCCCTTGCATCATTTGTTTTTTCACTATGTGGGCCTTCGAAAAAAAGAAAAAGCTATAAATAAAAATGATTTTAGGCTTCTCTTTTTCATATCATATGGCCAATAGCGCTCATCATAAATAAATCGAAAAATGAACACGTAATCTATGTGATCATATCAACCCATTTCAGTATCAGTATCGGAATTGGCAGCATAAAACCTGGATCGGCGCATTCCAACTTTATTCCCATACTATTTTGACTTTATCCCCATTATATTTTGACTTTATTCTTGTAACATAATAACTTTTTCCCCAACGTTTTTCTTTGCTGTGTTTGTTTCCTGCAATATTGCAACTTAAAACAAATGATTAAAGAAAAAAAACTTTATTTTTATGCTTCAAAAATGTTATTTTTCTTCAAAAAATTTGTCTTGTAAAAATAGTCTTTCCTGATGTAACTTATTTTCTTGTAAAATGCGGATTTCCCCACTTTTGCTGTTTCTCGTTAAAAGACATCCTTAGAATGTGCCGTGGGCCAGTACGACAGCCGGTGGCTGCAAAATGGCACCCCTGGTGGAATCAAAGAAATATGCAAAAATAGAACACGTACAATAAAAGTGACTGATATTTTCACATTGTTTAGCAACACGTTGCCATTGTTCACTCCAACTACAAAGGAAGCCAAAAAATCAATAGAGATGTGCAAGTCATGAACGATTCGTTCAAAAATTGAATCAGAACTGGTCTCAGGTTAACTCAATGACTTACTCGTCTATGCTACCTACATTTCTTTTCAAAAGAAACCCACCCTGCAGCAAGAGAAAGAGAATGCGGTTACCTGGTCGAGGTTCCGGGGGGTCCTGCTCCACTTCGGTCGCCTCGATGCCGGATGACAGAACCAGAATGAGCGCATCCTTGAACTGGTGGAAGTCAACCTGCGAGTGAAGGTGGAGATGTAACACATACCTTTTGAACATGAAAACATCTGGAATTCCTTCCTGGGTGTCTGGGGTTTGTTATGTGGTGGCCGGGGGGGGCGCTTGACGGATCAACAGCTGCTAAACCTGAATATGGTGATTTTCTTTGTGTGTCCGTCTGCCGCTTTGGTTAAATTGGGAGTGGGGTGGGAGTTCTTTTTGACTTCTTTCTTGGATGCCATGAGTGGCCAATCGGGTCACTGCCCCCCACCAACATACTATACAATGGCAGATAAGTCGCCAATACGCACACTTCGATAAAAAAAACTTAAAAACATAAATGAACTGCCAATCCCTCTCGGTCTGGAGCTCCATGCAAGATCTCACCTCGTGGAGTTTCAATGAGAACGCTGAGGAATCTGACCAGAACCTCTGGGGAGGAACAGCTGGGACCATAGTCAGCACAAAAACAGTTGGTAACACACTACGCCGTGAAGGACTGAAATCCTGCTGTGCCCGCAAGGTCCCCCTGCTCAAGAAAGTCCATCTACAGGCCCGTTTGAAGTTTGCCACTGAACATCTGACTGATTCAGAGGAAGAGTGAAAGTGTTGTGGTCAGATGAGACCAAAATGGAGCTCTTTGGCATCAACTCAACTCGCCGTGTTTGGAGGAAGAGGAATGCTGCCTATGAGTCCAAAAACACCGTCCCCACCGTCAAATATGGAGGTGGAAACATTATGCTTTGGGGTTGTTCTTCTGCCAAAGGGACAGGACAATTGCAGCGCATCAAAGGGAGGATGGATGGGGCCATGTACCGTCAAGTGTTGGGTATTCCAGCATGACAATGATCCAAAACACAAAAGATTGGCTCAAGAAGAAGCATATTAAGGTCATGGAGTGGCCTAGTCAGTCTCCAGACCTTAATCCCATAGAAAATCTGTGGAGGGAGCTGAAGGTTGGAGTTGCCAAACTTCAGCCACGAAACATGAATGACTTGGAGAGGATCTGCAAAGAGGAGTGGGCCAAAATCCCCCCTGAGATGTGTGCAAACCTTGTGGCCAACTACAAGACACGGCTGACCTCTGTGATTGCCAACAAAGGTTTTGTCACCAAGTACTGAAGCACCTTTTTCTAAGGGATCAAATACTTATTTCCTTCATGGAGATGCAAATTCATTCATAAAAAACACATTTTTCTGGATTTTTTTTCTCATTGTTGTCTCTCAGTGTTCAAATAAAGCTACCATTGAAATGATAGACTCATCATTTCTTTGTTAGTGGCAAACTTACTAAATCAGATGGGGTTCAAATACTTTTTCCCTCACTGTGTGTATGTACATATATATATACATACACACATATATACATACACACACAAGATTTAAACCATAACCATGATGAATTCCAAAACTAAATTTCCCAAAATTACAACTTTATTTTGATTGTAGTAGATTTTTCTGCCATGTAGTACAACTACATGGCAGAAAAATGACTGATAATAGGAGTTTGTTCTCATACAAGTGCACCTTTGCCTCCTGATTCCAGCGTTGTGTCAGCCACTGGCTAACTAAATACATACCTATGGAAAAGGACCAGATACAGGCTTGAAATGTGACGCCGCGTTCAACATACCCTGGCAGTGAGGCGGTCCCGCTCGTGCAGCAGGGAGTCCAGCAGGGCCGGGGTGGCATCGTCCAGGTGAAGCGATACGCAGAGGGCGGCGAGCTCCTCCGGCCGCAGGGAGCCACAGCCGGTGGCATCAAAGCTGCTGAAAAGTTCCTTCAGGCGCTCCTCGTGGCGGTCCTGCTCTCGGAAGACATCCATCGCATAGGACAGCACCCCGCGCTGAGGAGAAAGCAGCGACGCAGGGTGAGAGCACGTTGGGATTTGGCACAGAGGTAGAAAGATATTCACTAGGAAACATCACATTTCCATACACACACAGAATCTCAGCCTCATTTGCTGAGCAGGCTTGGGCTAATCCGCTTACTGCTGATTAGCCGTTCGGGCTGAAGGGGAGACTTAGCCAAGAATGGCACTGACAGTTTTTTATCACTACTTTACCCTCGAAAAGAGACCCTCGAGGTCAAACTGATGAAGATGAATGACATTTTAGGGATGCTATCATAGCGAAGTATGCAGCTAGCTCGTTAAACAACCTCATTTGGGATGCTGGGCCATTTTGTCCCACATGGGAATTGAAAAGTACTGCATGTCTCGGTTCCACGGGCATCACAAAACCTCCTCTATTAAGCGTGACGCTAGGAATGTCATATGTCCCACCTGCTGTCAACATGCATTTGACGGGGAAATATTCCATTCCTATCAGCGACTTAACCAGCAATGTTTCAACTGACACTTTCAAAATAAACAAAAATAAACCCTTGTGGTCGATCAACGAAAACGGCAAAGCTACAAGCAGCGTTAAACGGGCCCTTAAACCCACGTGCGGTGCTCACAGCGACTGGGTGGCACTGGAATGAATTAAGGCAGGGACAATTGTCTCTCATCAGCGTGTCACCTTCATCATGCAAACTCCTCCCATCATGTGAGAAAAAATTGCGTAGGTTTTTGCGCGTTGGTTCTGCTGTAAAATCCAGGACCCGCATATTTGTGCATGCCCTACACTCTTTACCTGCAGAACCAACTTGGCCCCAACGCTGCCATTGGAACCACATATTTGTCATATTTTGTTTTTCCCACTAGAAAAAGAATCAAGAGGTCCCCTGACAACAAGTCATTTTTTGAAGGTGATATACATTTTGACTTTAAATGATCGTTCCACGTATGAGGTAGAACTGTAGAGGAATGCCTACCCAAGCAGTTTTTCAGCAACGTGTCGAGGAAAGTCCAAACCATACAACGCCAGGGGCACCGGACCTTGCAAATGCGGTGGCATTTGTTATCAATTGATATTTCATTTGCCCTAAAAGCTCACTTCGGAGTGTTTCTGACAGCAGATCCTAGCGGAGCACCACTACGACTCGGAACACAGTCGTTCCCGGTCAGCACCCCATGAGGCAAAACAAAAAACTCCAAATCGCTATTCCGCATCTGCACTGTGGAGCTCTTTTGAGGATGCAGGACGAGAATCGAGTCTTCTTCTTAAGGAGGCCCAAACGTGGAAGGTTAATGTGCACTCTTCAAATAGACATTTTATATTTTGAATGGACTTGAAATATGAAATATGTCAAAGGCAAATGCAGTGCATGAGCAATAAACATTCAATATTTTTTTTTATCCTAGTTTTAGAAAAAAGTCATTTTTTCATTGAATAATTATTTTCTCATCAGATGAGACGCCTTTTTTCTTTCCTATTGCAGCTTCAGCTTTGAAGCCTTGTCGCTATGGTGGATTTTACCTTCCGTAAACGACACGTGACTTAGAATCCAATTGTGCCAACTTTGACGTGGCGAAAAGAAGGAGTAAAGCAACTAAACTGCTCACCTTGAAATGTCCAAGGTCTGTGACGTCTCCTCGGCGGCGACTGAAGATCTGTCAGCTCTATCAAGGCCTCCGGTCGAGACGACGCTTCTAAAAGAGTTTTTCTGGCGGCCTCGATGTGGGAAAGATGCGTTTGTTAGCGGGGTCTGATGGCTTTAGTGTGTAGCATCCTCCTCCTCCTCCTCCTCCTCCTCCCCCTCCCCCTCCTCCCTCCGCGCGGGCCGGCCGGCGGAGTTTGAAAAGCGGCTCGTGGCGGAAGAGGCGGCCACCAAGCGGAAAAGACCCCATGAATGGTTCGGTCCTGCGGGCCTCAAGCGTCCCATAGAAACGGATTCATCATCTTGTTTCAATGTAAAAACTCTATTATTGTTATTAGTCCTACTTCACCGGCTTAAAACAACATCAAAATGCGTAATCTATCACGAGTCCTTCGACGGTTACCCCCCTCCCTTCTCATGCAACGGATTGTTCGTGTTAGTGCGCATGTGCAGTAGGGATGGAAATTTCAGCTCTTTTAGAAGAGAGTCGGCTTTTTCGGCTCCCAAGTGGCTCTTCAGGTTTTTTGTTGCTTTAAATGAATTTATCACAAAATGATGTGTATTGCGTAAAAATGAATTACAAATTACAAAAATATACATTAAAAGAAATGTTTATTATGCAGGGTGGGTCAAAAGTAGGGTTAACACTTAGACATTTTACATTTATTAGAGAGATTGAATATTCAACGTAAAATGTCTAATATGTAAATATAACGATGTAATATACGGCTCGTGAATGCAAAATGTCTAAATACGTCAAAATTGACTTCCATGCAAATTTCTCACAAATGAATGAGCTCTAAGAATAACACAGCACGTGTCTAACCCCGCCCACCTTAGTGTAGACATAGAGACGCCGCCACACATTTTGACCAATGACTAGAAAAAAATACCCAACGATTAGGGCCCAACGATTCAAATGTTATCACTTATACATGTTTATACTTGCATTTTTATTTTTCTCACGTTTCCGCCTATGTCATACACAGGGTCACAAAACAGGGCCAATGTAGCCGCAACAGGGCACACACCAGTGTCTTATAGTGCCGCTCCCACGCCCGGATAAATACAGAGGGTTGTGTCAGGATGGGCATCCGACGTAAAACTTTTGCCAAACCAAAACATGCGAATCAAACAATGGCCACCACCGGTGCTGTTCACCGACAGGGAGCCGGTGGTGGATTACTGTTGGTCGAAGAAGGAGAGGAGGAAGGTGTGTCGGTAGGAGGAGTGAAAAGAGGACTAGGAGTAGGGAATGTTGGAACTATAACAAGAAATGGTGATGCAGAGGAGGAAGGTAGACATATTGTGTGTCCAGGAGAGCAGGTGGAAAGGTAGCAAGGCTAGAAGCTTTGGAGCAGGGTTCAAGTTGTTCTATCATGGTGTAGATAGGAAGAGAAAGGGAGTAGGGGTGATTGTGAAGGAGGAGTTTTCTAGCAACATCCTGGAGGTAAAAAGAGTGTCAGATAGAGTGATGAGCCTAAAGTTATAAATCTAAGGTGTGATGTTCACTGTTAGCGGGTATGCTCCACAGGTAGAATGTGAGATGGAGGAGAAAAAGAAATTCTGGTCAGACTTGGATTAAGTGATGCAGAACATCCCCAGTAGTGAGAGAGTTGTCATTGGTGCAGATTTCAATGGACATTTTGGTGCAGGAAACAGAGATGATGAGGAGGTGATGGGAAAGTTTGGTATCCAGGATAGGAACGCTGAAGGACAGATGGTGGTCGACTTTGCAAAAAGGATGGAAATGGCTGTAGTAAATACTTCCTTCCAGAAGAGACAGGAACATGGGGTGACCTATAAGAGTGGAGGTAGGAGCACACAGGTAGACTACATCCTGTGTAGAAGGAGTAGCCCGAAGGAGGTCAGTGAGGAAAATAAGAACAAAGAGTAGAAGAAGTGACTGTTGTGGACCAGGAAGTAGCAAAGATTAGTAAGGAAGAAGTGAGGAGGGCATTGAAGAGGATGAAGAATGGAAAGGCACTCGGTCCTGATGATATACCTGTGGAGGTATGGAAGTGTCTAGGAGAGGTGGCAATAGAGTTCCTGACGGGGTTGTTTAACAAGATCTTAGATAATGAGAAGATGCCTAAGGAATGGAGGAGAAGTGTGCTGGTGCCCATTTTTAAGAACAAGGGAGATGTGCAGAGTTGTGGCAACTACAGAGGAATAAAGCTGATGAGCCATACAATGAAGTTATGGGAAAGAGTAGTTGAAGCTAGACTAAGGGCAAACGTGAGCATTTGTGAGCAGCAGTACGGTTTTATGCCAAAAAAGAGTACAACAGATGCAGTATTTGCTTTGAGGATGTTGATGGAGAAGTACAGGGAAGGTCAGAGGGAGCTGCATTGTGTTTTTGTAGATCTGGAGAAAGCTTATGACAGGGTGCCCAGAGAGGAACTGTGGTATTGTATGAGGAAGTCTGGAGTGGCAGAGAAGTATGTTAGAGCGGTGCAGGACATGTACGAGGACTGGAAGACAGAAGTGAGGTGTGCTGCAGGTGTGACAGAGGAGTTCCGAGTGAAGGTGGGACTACATCAGGGATCAGCTCTGGGCCCCTTCTTGTTTGCTATGGTGATGGACAGGCTGACGGACGAGGTTAGACAGGAATCTCCGTGGAAAATGTTGTTTGCAGATGACATTGTGATATGTAGTGAGAGCAGGGAACAGGTGAAGGAGAAGCTTGAGGGGTGGAGGTTGGCCCTGGAAAGGAGAGGAATGAAGAAAGAGTACATGTGTGTAAATGAGAGGGACCCAATTGGAAGAGTGAGGTTACAGGGAGAAGAGATAAAGAAGCGGGAGGATTTTAAGTACTTAGGGTCAACAGTCCAGAGCAACGGAGAGTGTGGAAAAGAGGTGAAGAAACTGGAATGGGTGGAGAAAAGTGTTGGGTGTGATGTGTGATAGAAGAGTTTCAGCTAAAAGGAAAGGAAAGGTGTACAAAACCGTGGTGAGACCAGCCATGTTGTTTGGTTTAGAGACAGTGCCGCTGAGGAAAAGACAGGAGGCAGAGCTGGAGGTAGCAGAGATGAAGATGCTGAGGTTCTCTTTGGGTGTGACCAGGATGGACAGGATCAAGAATGAGCACATCATAGGGACAGCACGTGTTAGAGGTTTTGGACATAAAGTTAGAGAGGCCAGACTGAGATGGTTGGGACATGTCCAGAGGAGAGATAGTGAATATGTTGGTAGAAGGATGCTGAGTTTTGAATTCCCAGGCAGGAGGCCTAGAGGAAAAGCAAAGAGGCCATTATTGAGTCCATCCTCACCTCCTCCATCACAGTGTGGTTCGCCGGGGCCACTGCCAGGGACAAACAAAGACTGCAGCGCATCGTGCGCTCTGCCGAGAAAGGGATCGGCTGCAGCCTTCCATCTCTCCAGGACCTGTACGTCTCCAGAACTCGGGGGCGAGCTGGCCGGATTCTTGCTGACCTTTCCCTCCCTGGACATGGACTATTTGAGCCACTCCCCTCTGGCAGAAGGTTGCGGTCCATTCGGACCAGAACCTCTCGCCACAAGAACAGTTTCTTTCCTGCTGCTGTTGAACTCATGAACACTTTATAACATTTGCACTTTATAACCAGTACTATGGTCACCTTACAATACCTGCACTAAAAACACCCTCATGCCTTTACTTATCCGATTTCACCTTTTTACTCAGGGTTCTATGTTTACTTAGTTCTATGTTTATTTCATGCTCTATGTTTACTTAGGATTCTACGTCGCCAAAGAAACTTCCTAGTTGGTGAATTGTTCACTCACAATGGCAAGAAAGGTTTTCTGATTCTGATTGTGTTTCTGATTGATTCGCTGTGGCGACCCCTGAAGGGATAAGCCGAAAGGAAAAGAAGAGGAGTCTAGCACAAAACAGCAATCAACGATTAATTAATTGATTCCTGAAAAACCGCCGGCTCTTTGAAGTGAACGACGGGAGCCGGCTCCTGATTGGGAACCGTGTTCTTTAACCCGCACGTGATTGGTCAATTTGTTTCTGCATGTGCCGAGCAGCAACAGCAAACACACGAGAGAAAAAGAGCCAGGGCTAACAAGAGACAGCATCGACAGGTAAAATGATTGAGATCAGGAAAAGAAGTAACATTTGGAACCCTTTCCTTTTTATTGGCGATACAAAGGCAGAATGGAGTCCCTGCAAGAAAATAATTTCATATCGAACTGACTTCACAAGCAACCTGCACAAGCACCTGAAAATAGTGCAGCCATCAGTGCAATGGGAAGAGAAAACGCAGTTGAGTTGTGTTGGTTCACTTTAAATTTGTTTAAAAAGAAAAAGCTGAAAAATTAAATTAGTTAAAAGTTCAATTGTAAATCCTAGGTTTTTGTATTTTATATAATACAAATATTTGAAAAAACAACCGTTTGTTCATTACTTAATAGTAATTAATTTTGCGTATAGTTAATTCATCAATTAATTCATTAATCAATTTGAACAAAAACAAGCTGAGGAGCCGTTTGGAGCCGAAAGAGCCGACTCTAGGTAGTGAGCCGAACCGAAAGAGCCAATAGTTTAAAAGGAGCCGGAATTCCCATCACTAGTGGAAACAGTTGTCTAACTCTGCCCCCTTTGTCCCCTTTCACTTATGTCATTGGCTACAACAGCCGTCAATCCAAACTCTTCACCCAATCTCCTCCCAGCGTCGCGCGGAGACAGGAAATGACACCGGAAAAGCTTCATTTGTAAAGGAACACGCAGCAACGCAAACGACATGAAGATGAATTAAGGGCGGTTTGGTAAGGTATTCTGACGATTTCAAGGTTGTTTTTGTAGCGTGATGCTTTTTCCGTAATGTTAATTCACTTTTCACCAAGTCGATATGCGTTCTGGCGCCACGCACTGTCATAAAGAAGAAGGCCTGTCAGTGTTTTTCCATTTCATAGGAAAACCAAAAACGCAGCACATTTACTCCCAAAAGTCCCTTTGAAAAAAAAATATTTGTACTTGCAGTCCACCTACGGCCAGTAGGTGCTATACACTGTCAAGCGTAGCTTCCTGTGGCGTCATTTCCTCTTACAGCTGCAGTGCCAAGGTCATGACCCCGCCGACCGCCATGTCATTCGCGTGGCCAAAAATAACAAGCCCTCGTGCCTTCTGACTTGTATGGAAAGACGGGGTGTTTTGGCAGGAAGCAGGAAGACGGAGCTGCAGACACATTTCGGAAAAGGAAGGAGCGGAATCACACATGGCGGGGCTAAAGCGAGCTGTGTCCCTTCTGATTGCTGTCTACGTGTCAGCGCCGCTCGTGCTCTACCTGCTCCCTTGGACTTTGGGGTACGCCATCTTTGCTCACCTGTGTAAGTGCAAAGCGTGCGGCACGTGCGCGTCGCATTTCCAGTATTTGGCCGAAGCAAAGGGATTCCCAGACACATCCTGAAAAATGAAAGGATGTCACTTTGAGATTTAGTAAACATATCCTAAAAAGTTATATTTCTACATACTGTACATGCGCCGAGAAAAACATGCATCTATGCTGTTTATTTCAAATATTTCAATGTCCTTTTTGTTATTTACTTTTTGTAAGTGTTCCTTTCCTAATATGATGACTTTATTCCCATAATACTTGAAAACAAATCTTTCCCTGATAATTTGATTCTATGCACATTAAAATGACATGTTTCTATTCATAAAATTATGAGTTTATTTTAGGAAAATTGCAGCTTTTTCTTGTTGAAAGTCAACTTTTTGTTCTTAATGTTTAGGCTATATTGACGTAAAATGACAGGTGTTTTTGTCTTCATAGTTCATAGCTTTGTTATTGTGACATTACAGCTGTTTTTATTTCATTTTTAGCTGTTAATATTTTATTTGATTGTTATTTTCCCCCATAATATCACTATTTAGTTCTCATAAATGTGCAACTTTTTTCGCTTACTATTTGATTCTAGTAAAATGACAGCAGTTTTTGCCTTAATATTTTACCTTTATTATCATAGAATTACAGCTGTTTTTTTATATTTTTAACTATTTTAACTCTCTTCTTGTGTATTTTCTTCTTGTAATTATGACTTTATTCTCATAACATTAGACCTGTGACTGCAAGCTAATTTTTCAATAACTGTAGTTCACATAATTGTTTGACAAAAAAAACAACAACAACACCGTTTTCTTTATTTCAACTTTGTGCTACTGAAAGGATTTTTCCTCATAATATGTTATTTTTTCATAAAATTCTACATGAATACATTCTAATAATCATTCGGACTGCATGAGAAAATAGAAAGCAAAAAGTAGCTGTCAGCGGCCACATGCTCGTATGTGACAACACAGCAGCAACAGAGCCAATGTTGTAGTAGAGTGTACATTTGAGCCTGCAGTAATAGCACCGTTTTGACCCGGCACTCTGTCAATCACGCACCCGGTGATTATGGAGCATTTCTGCTACCTTTCCTTTGATGCACGCTTGCAGTGGGACATACAGACTCATTTAAAGCCACGGGTGCTCTCATCTGCAGTGAGAGTTCCTTTGTTTGTGGATCTTGGCCGCCCGGAAAAGACTCTCAACCACACGTGCAACTTTTACCTCAATCCCGAGGATGGCATCACGGTGGGCGTCTGGTAGGACATCCCAGTCTACGTTTGAAAAAAACGCAAAGAAAACCTTTTTTAAGGAATTCTTTATTTTCGTCCCCGAGGCATACGCTCCCTGCCAGCCAATGGGGCGAGGCCGCTGGGAGGAGCCCCGAGTGGTACCGGGAGGCTCTTGGAGACGGAAGCCCTGTGATGATCTATCTCCACGGCAACGTGGGGAACAGGTGAGAGGAGCACTTGAACGGATCCCGATGGAGGCTTGAGGGTTGTTGTATGCGTGCACAGCCACACCCCGGGTGGGGGGTGGCTTCAGTTGAGGGTTGCTGATCCTGCTTCTATGACTCTTTGTCTCCAGGGCCAAAGGTCATCGCGTGCAGCTGGTGAAGGTTTGTTTAGCAGCTTACCGTGTACACCATGTTGGAAGGTGTGAGCGAGCCGGTTATACTGTATGTTGCAGATTTTAAGCCGAGCAGGGTTCCACGTCCTGTCTTTGGACTACAGAGGTACACTCAGCTCCACATCCAATACCCGAAATGCTCCAGTTGTCCCTTCCATTTAGTCACCAGCGCAGCCTCCTGCAGTCGCTGCGTGTGGTCTTCAAATAACCACCGGGGTCTTCCATTGGCGCCGGGTCTTAAGAGACTGGCATTGATGTCTGCATTATAAGTGTCACGGGCGGCCAGCATCTTAATCATATCTACCTCTGCATGCGCATTCATTCATTATTAAAGTAAAAATAATGAACTTGGTATTTATTAGGCTATTACAACAGTGGTTCTCTTTCTGCTGTGCTGTGCAATATACTTGTGAATAAGTGAGCGTGTGGTCAAACAGAACTACATTTTCCTTTCTGCTCTCTTTCATGCATTAAGTTAAAGAGTTAACTTGTTGTATGTAATGCTATTACAACATTGGCTCAGTTGCTTTGGCGTTGCATAATATATGGGTGTATTACACTTTCTGGCCACTCTCATGCACTCCTCATTATTATTAAGG
Source organism: Oostethus manadensis (assembly GCA_024372805.1). NCBI lineage: Eukaryota > Metazoa > Chordata > Actinopteri > Syngnathiformes > Syngnathidae > Oostethus > Oostethus manadensis. The sequence goes on along the minus strand of QODF01000214.1, from coordinate 742,605 downwards.
TAAAAACAATGGACGTGGTCTTGTGTGGTTTAGGTAAATAAGGGAACAAATTGGAGCCTTTCTGGTAAATGACTAACCATGGCCTTGGTTAGTGTACTTAACCAGAATTAGTAACAGTGGTTAACTTGTTTTTACACTTGTTAAGAATGTGACTCAAAACGTTTAGTTTTATGGCGGCCACAGTTGGACCCTGGAACGGATGACTTGAGCTCAACATTTCCTCCACGTCAGGCTTTGGGGACTCCACGGGGGAGCCGAGCGAGGGCGGAGTCACCACAGACGCCCTCTACCTGTACGAGTGGGTGAAGCGTCACAGCAGGGGGTCTCTGGTGTGCATGTGGGGACACTCGCTTGGAACTGGGTCAGTTTCTCCTCCAAACACGTTTTGAAAATGAAGGGAGATGAAGTTTGGGACTTGTCAAATCTGTTGTTCTTCAAGGGTTGCGACCAACGCTGCGGTGAAGTTGCAGGAACAAGGTGGGTGTTCACAAGTGCGGCTCACTCTTTTCATGGTCCCGCTGCACGTTGTAAAAACATAACCTAACAAGAAACCAAACAGCACAAATGGGAAAATCAGCATTCATTTTGCAAGCTAAAGTCAAAATATATAAAAAAAAAGTTTGCAATTTCACAGTACTATAAAGAAATATAGTCATTTTAGTAGCATAAAGTTGAAATATTTCAAAAATATGTGGTTTTATATTTTTCTAGTTGTGAAAATATGAGAAACAGAATGAAGCTGTAATTTTGGAAAAATTGGATTGGGGGAAAATGACACTGCTGGAGTAAATGTCAAAATGTAGGAATAAAGTCAAATATATTAGAAGACAATTTACCAGAAGGAGGTTGAAATCTTGACAATTATAAAATGAGGCCACAGCAGAAATCAGATGACATTCAAGTCAAAAATATTAAGAGGTAAGAAAGAAGTTGTAATATTATGGGGAAATATTGTAATATTTTCATTTTTTAACAGTTGAAATATTGAAACATATTGGTCGGGAAGATGTTCTAATATTACAGCAAGAAGGTCATTATCTACAAGGAAGTTTAAATGTTTGGAAAATGATATTTTAAAAATCAACAGACATTTTAGATTTGAAATATTAAGAGAAAAAAGCTGCAATTATGAGCATAAACATGGAATATTATCAGGAAAATAACATAGCTTGGAGTTGCAAAGCTAAAGGAAAAAAAATCATAACATTATTATTATTATTATAACAGAACAACAAATGTTTTTTTTTTATTTAGAAAATTGGGTTGAGGACAAAGATCTGCTAGAAGAATACGGTACTGCCAAAACAATCATGGGAAGAAAAAATGTACACATGGATGCTGGCCTATTAGGAAACAAACAGCAGAAATGATAAACATAAATAATAAATAACAAGTAAATAACAGTTAATGAGAAAAACATCCAAAAAAATCATTTCTACCTAGAAAAAAGTTGCAATTTCAGCAGACAAACGTGTACTATGGAGAAAAATATTGTCATATGTACATCCAAATATATTTGTCATATATTAACAGAGCTAGGATGCGTTTTTTTTAATACACAAAATATCAAAGAGGCCCCTCCATCCACTCGGACACCCCCGGTTGAGGTCCACCTGATGTTTGTATGTTCTGATCTCCTTGTGTGCTTTCACACCAGGGTCCAGTCTAAGCGCCTTGATCCTCGAGGCCCCGTTCACGAGAATAGGAGAGGTGGTTGCCGTCTATCCGCTGAGTAAGGTCAGAGTTTCTTTTTTACATTTTTACCAGGATAGTGCAAAATTCCAAATACGGACTTTTCATTGGACACTTCACTGAAGAATTGGAATTAAACTAGTTCTACCTCGCAGGAAGTTGAATTGGAATGACAGGAAGAGGAATTCAATTCAGTGTAATTTGGGAATGAACAGATGACACAAAATTGTGGCAAATGGAATAATATATTGCAGTTTTTAATCATTTGGATTGGTAAGAATACATTTTTATGCTGTAAAGCATGATTCTGAAGTACACCAAAATGATTCATTCCATCCGCCTTATTCCGCTAACACAAGGACAGCAGGAAAATCTCAAAGGTACTTCAACTCCTCCAGTGGGGGCAGGATCTCACCCCCGACTCAGAGATAGCACTTCCCCCTTTTCCAAGCGAGAACCATGGACTCGGACTTTGAGGTGCTGATTTTCATCCCAGCCGCTTGACACTCGGCTGCGAACTGATCCAGTGAGAGTTGAAGATCATGGCCTGATTAAGCCAGCAGGACCACATCGTCTGTAAAAAGCAGAGAGGCAATCCTGCAGCTACCAAACCGGATTCCCTCGACACCCTGGCTGCGCCTGGAAATTCTGTCCATGAAAGTAATGAACAGAATCTGTGGCAAAGGGCAGCCCTGGCGGAGTCCAACCCTCACTTGAAATTAGTCCGAGTACAGTCAAACGCCTTCTCCCAAGTCCACAAAACACCTGCGGACCGGTTGGGCTGCTGAGAGGGTTGAGTCCATCCACATTTCTACAACCACGCTGCTCCTTCTAAACCTGAAATTCAGCTGTCTGGCAGACCCTCCTTCCTGAAATACCTTAACAGGAGGATTGAGGAGTGTCTTCTTAAAGAGAAGGACCACCACCCTGGTCTACCAATCCAGAAGCACGCAATGGTGCAGAGTCATGTCAACCAAGACTCCCCCTCAGCATCGAGGGCCTTAAGAAACACTGGGCTGAACTCAACCACCCCTTGGGCCCTGCCATCTAGGAACTTTTTGACCACCTTGGCATGCCACCATGGAGGTGTGTTCCATACACCGGTCTTCCTTCCATCTCGAGTCGAGGTTCCCCCATACATGGTGTTGCCAGTGTACTGCTTCCAGTTCTTGACATGGTGAACGGTGATCCAGAATCTCTTTGAAGCCATCCTGCAGTCGTCTCCACGGCTTTTCCAAACTCCCCCCACGGAGCCACAAACAGCTTGGCCTGCTGGTACCCGACAGCTGCCGCTGGAGTCTTTCCGCTTGACGGCATTCCTCACCACAGATGTCCACCAAAGGGTTCTGGGATTACCGCCACGACAGGCACAGACCAGCTCATGGCCACATGTCCGATCCGCTGCTTAAACAATGGAGGCACGGAACATGGCCCACTTATTGTCTGCTCCCTCCTTCGGAACATGGTCAAAGCTCTCCGTTCCCAGCAGACCCTCACCATATGTTTGGGCCTGCCAGATCCAGGTGGTGATGGGTTAACAGCACCACTCTTTTCTTCACTCGAGGTTCCAGAACATTTGAACATCGAACAGCGGCCACGGGTGTCCTGGTGCTAAGTGCGCATGTGGGCAATTTTGCTTGAACATGTGTTCGTCTTGGACAATTTGTGACGAGCACAGAAGTTCATTACTGCTTGAGCTCCGGGTCTCACTGTTGCTGACAACGTTAGCGTTGAAGTCGCCCAACAGAAGTAGAGTACTCCTTTGTACTCAAACTACGGCCCGGGGGCCACAACCGTCCCGCCAGGTGTTTGAATGGGGCCCTCCAGATGCTTCCAAAGTGTTACATAAACTTTTACCATACAAGCTGGCAACATGACCTGCAAGTAGTCAAGAATCCGTCTGAGACAACCTTTTGATGCTTCACACATGCAGCCATGCGGACCGCTACCCACGGGGCCAAAAAACCCATGTCCCAACCCCACATGTCTACTCATACAGTATGTTACACACACACAACAACAACAAAGCTACCTAATGCACTGTCTGGGAGGTGAAGAAGGAGGGACACTCCCAAATAATCAATGTTTTATCCTTCATAGTGGATTTTGTGTATCACACATCCTTTATTCAGTCAAATTCAATGTTATTTGCGCTCCAGAAAAAGTACACAAAAACATCATAGAGCATGATAAATAATTCCAGGACTGGTCAAATCATACGTGTAAATTGTGTGTGTGTCTCAAACATACAGCGCCCGCCCTCCATAATTATTGGCACCCCTGCTGAGGATGGGTTTATTTTTCTTGCTCAATCTTACTGAAAATTGAAGAAAAGTGTAACCTTCAACTCCAATGAAGTTGAAGAAAACAAACATTCTCTAACTGAGAAATAATTATCCATCCATCCATTTTCTTCCCCTTATCCGAGGTCGGGTCGCGGGGGCAGCAGCCTAAGCAGGGAAGCCCAGACGTCCCTCTCCCCGGCCACTTCTTCTAGCTCTTCCCAGCGGATGCCGAGGCGTTCCCAGGCCAGCTGAGAGACATAGTCTCTCCAACGTGTCCTGGGTCTTCCCCGAGGCCTCCTACCGATTGGACTTCCCCTGATCACCTCCCCAGGGAGGCGTTTGGGAGGCATCCCAACCGGATGCCCGAGCCACCTCATCTGGCTCTTCTCAATGCGGAGGAGCAGCGGTTCCGAGTCTGTCCCGGATGACAGAGCTTCTCACCCTATCTCTAAGGGAGAGCCCAGCCACCCTGCGGGGAAAACTCATTTCGGCCACTTGTACCCGCCATCTTGTCCTTTCGGTCACTACCCAAAGCTCATGACCATAGGTGAGGGTAAGAACGTGGATTGAACGGTAAATTGAAAGCTTTGCCTTTTGGCTCAGCTCTTACTTCACCACGACAGACCGGTGCAGAGTCCGCATTACTGCAGACGCTGCACCAATCCGCCTGTCCATCTCGCGTTCCATCCTTTCATCACTTGTGAACAAGACCCCGAAGTACTTAAACTCCTCCACTTGAGGCAGGACCTCACCCCGACCTGGAGATGGCACTCCACACTCTCCCGGGCGAGAACCATGGACTCGGACTTGGAGGTGCTGATTCTCATCCCAGCCGCTTCACACTCAGCTGCGAACCGATCCAGACAGAGTTGAAGGTCACTGCTCGATGAAGCCAACAGGACCACATCATCTGCAAAAAGCAGAGATGGAATCCTGCGACCACCAAACTGAAACCCCTCAATGCCCTGGCCGCGCCTAGAAATTCTGTCCATGAAAGTAATAAACAGAATCGCTGACAAAGGGCAGCCCTGGCGGAGTCCAACCCTCACTGGAAACGGGTCTGACTTTTGCCGGTAATGCGATCCAAACTCTGATGCCGGTCATACAGGGAACGAACTGCCTGGATTAGTCAGTCCAATACCCCATATTCCCGGAGCACTCTCCACAGTATTCTCCGAGGAACACGGTCGAATGCCTTCTCCAAGTCCACAAAACACATGTAGACTGGTTGGGCAAATTCCCATGCAGAGTATAGAGCTGCTCCACAGTTCCACGACCAGGACGAAAACCACACTGCTCCTCCTGAGTCCGAGATTCGACTATCCGGCGGATCCTCCTCTCCAGAACACCTGAATAGACATTACCGGGAAGGCTGAGGAGTGTGATCCCCCGATAGTTAGAACACACCCTCCGGTCCCCCTTTTTGAAAAGCGGGACCACCACCCCGGTCTGCCAGTCCAGGGTCACCGACCCAGACGTCTACGCGATGCTGCAGAGTCGTGTCAACCAAGACACGCCCACAGCATCCAGGGCCTTAAGGAAGTCCGGGAGTCACGAAACATTGCCCAGTCGGATTTAATGTCCGCTGCCTCCCTCGGAACATGGTCAAAGCTCTCCCGTAGGTGGGAGTTGAAACCCCTTCTTACAGGGGACTCTCTCTGACGTTCCCAGCAGACCCTCACAATGTGTTTGGGTCTGCCAGGTCTGACCGGCATCCTCCCCCACCATCGGAACCAACTCACCACCAGGTGGTGATCAGTTGACAGCTCTGCCACTCTTCTCACCTGAGTGTCCAAAACATGTGGCCGCAAGTCCGACGACACAACCACAAAGTCAATCATCGAACTGCAGCCCAGGGTGTCCTGGTGCCAAGTGCACATGTGGACACCCTTATGCTTGAACATGGTGTTCGTTATGGACAATCCGTGACGAGCACAGAAGTCCAATAACAAGAGAGCGCTCGGGTTAAGATCAGGGGGGCCGTTCCTCCCAATCACACCTCTCCAGATCTCACTGTCGCTGCCAACATGAGTGTTGAAGTCACCCAGCAGAACAAGGGAATACCCCGAGGGAGCACTCTAGTACTTCCTCTAAGGACTCCAAAAAGGGCGGGAATTCTGAACTGCTGTTTGGTGCATAAGCGCAAACAGTCAGGACCCGTCCCCCTACCCAAAGGCGTAGGGAAACTACCCTCTCATTTACTGGGTTAAACTCCAACGTGCAGGCTTGGAGCCGGGGGGCAACAAGAATTGCCACCCCTGCCCGTCGCCTCTCATTGCCGGCAACACCAGAGTGGAATGAAGTCCAGCCCCTCTCGAGAGGACTGGTTCCAGAGCCCTTGCCGTGCGTTGAGGTGAGTCCGACTATATCTAGCCGGAATTTCACATTCCACGTAACGACAACTAGCTTCTGTAGCCGAGGATTGGACCGCCAAGGCCTCTGCCTCTGGCCGCCACCCAGCTCTCTTTGCACCCGACGCCTTTGGCCCCTCCCACAAGTGTTGAGCTCATGGGAGGGGCGACCCACGTTACCTTTTTGGGCTGTGCCTGACCGGGCCCCATGGGTGCAGGCCCAGCCACCAGATGCTCGGCATCGTGCCCCGCCTCCGGGCCTGGCTCCAGAGGGGGTCCCCGGTGACCTGCGTCGGGGCGAGGGAAAACGAAGTCCATTGTTATTGTGCATCATTGGGGTCTATTGAGGCACTCTCTGTCTGGTCCCTCCCCTAGGACCTGTTTGTCATGGGTGACCCTACCAGGGGCATGACAGCCCCTGACAACTTAGCTCCTAGGATCATTGGGACACGCAAACTCCTCCACCACGATAAGGTGCTGACTCAGGGAGGAGGAGAAATAATTATTTTTCATAAAATCACCTGTCCCACAATTATTGGCACCCCTAACAATTGCTAGGAAATAAATGCTATTGAAGTGTTTTTGTCATTTCTATGGTAGTTTACATAGTTGAACATTGAATTAGTAATTCATCGCGTCCTGTTACCATGGGGTATGAATATGACGGATTTCTTTTATCCACGGGAAAGAAAAAGGAACACACCATTCAAATAAGGCAGATGTTGACCTTCACAAGTCAGGCAATGGCTACAAGAAGATATCTGCTCACCTGCACCTCACGTATCTCCTGTCACAAGAATTATTTACAGGGCTAAAATAACGGGAACAGTGCTACACAAGCCGGGTGCGGACGCATGCTTATTTTGCCAGCACGCACAGTGAGGAGGACGGTAAAAGATCAAAAGAATATCCAAAGCTGTTGATGAATTGGTAGCATGCATCCTGGGGTTACAAAGTTACAAAGAACTATATCCAGCTGGAACTTGTCCTCCTCGGTGCCCCAGCTCAGGCGACATTCCACGCAGCGAGGCCTATTTCCTGCAGCCGAGGATCGTGCCGCCATGGTTCCCGCTTTTGGCTGCCACCCAACTTACTCTGAATGGGACCCCTTAGGTCTTAAAAATGTCTTCCTGTCCTGCAGCTCTACACATTCCTTCCAGGCTTTGAAGACTTCTTGTGGGACACTTTGGAAGCAAACAACCTGCGGTTTGCTAACGACGACAAGTACGTCCTGCACACATGTCCAGTTTAATGAGTGATTGGCTGCAACTAAACCAAAGATGGGCTTTGTGTGTATTTATGACATCACTGCGGTCTCCATGTCTTCAGCGTAAAGGCTCTTACCTGCCCACTGCTCATACTGCACGCGGAGGATGACGACGTGGTTCCGTATCACATGGGTCAGAAGGTACAGCAAGCACTTTGAGCGTATTCCTGTCAAACGTACGTCAGCAGCCTCGTGACCCGGCATTGCGTCCAGTTGTACCAGGCGTCTCTGCGGGCACGCTGGGAACGCCGCACACAAATGATCTCCTACAAGGCCAGTCAAGGCTTCTCCCACTGTGGCATCTACTTGGACCCCGACCTGCCCGAGGCCGTGGGGTGAGAAAATACTGCATTCCGTTAGCAGTGTTACATGTCACTCATACCAAATCATGTCTACTTCTTGTTCCAGGGACTTTCTGAAAGACCTTTGAGGGTAGCGTGACTATCATACAGTACGTTTGCCTGTCATCATCATGTAACATACTCTATGTCACACACACTTTGTTACTGTAACTTCATGACACAGATACAGGTATACATGTATCATCAGTTAGAAGCAGTGCTGTACCTACAGTATGCTAACATGCTGTTACATTCATATTGCATGTAGTATGTGACTCACTGTAACACCATGTTACACGTGTAACATGCTGCGCATTACTGTAATATGCATGATGTACACTGTTGGCAATACGCCTACACACAGCACACTGTTAGAGGAACATGCTATATGCATTTCTGACATGTTTAGTGTGACTGCACCATGCATGTTAGACTGTTATTTGGCACTGTAACATGTATGTGACATATACTGTGTGTCACATACATATATAATAGCCCTGTATGTTACTGTTACATGCATGCTGTACACGTTACATTTGACATGTTGTGTGTTACTGTAGCATGCATGTTTTACAGTCACGCCCATTGACCTAATATATATATATATATATATATATATATATATATATAAAAAAAACATACAGTATACATGTGCACGTGTTGTGGAAAAAATATTTTCTCAAGCAACGAGTGCCTGAAATAAAGACAGGGAGTTTGCACAGTTGATTTCTTTTCAGACATCATCATGCAGCGTGCATGGCAGTCTGCACATGTCTGGCCTAGAGTGCCTTTCTGACTGCAACTCTTACTTCCCTGGATGCAAATGATTTACATTGTGATCGATGATTCATTCTCGGGGCCAGTTCTTCTGCGGGAAAGGTTGCTCCAAAAGCTAATACAAGGGTGTCAACAGATGTCTCAGGACCCCCTACTGGTTCTTCCTGGAGAAGTAGCATGGGAAAGAGCCTGATAAAGAAAAGGGCTAACGGCTGATCCAAATGTCATTTGTTTGGACAGAACTTACGTCAAAGAATGACTTTCTGACTACGCCCGCTGTGTGCTCTTACATCGTAAAGGAACAGAATAGTTTTCTTGATGCTCTCTTGTCTGTGGGGAGTTGATTGATTGATGGAACGCCCACGCTACGTGGCAAAATCCAGCTGAGGGCTCCAGCAAAGTAAAATGCAATGCATGATGTGCTCAGGTAGAAGAATTGAAGCTCTGTAAAAAGCCAGTCATGTAATAAGGTATTGTTTCACCTAAGTTTTGGTAGGCTATAACATGTCCCATCACACACGTTACTGTAACACCCGGGACATGCATGTTACACACTGCGGGTCATATAATGCACGTGACACGCTGCCTGTTACTGTGACGTACATTTTCCCCCCCGCACTGTGCAGTATTTGGAACATGACGGGAAAACACGAGGGTCTGTTTGCCACACTGAAACTTTAATGCCAACACTGGTAGGAATACAATTTGTGTTGTTTTCGTACATCCCCACGAGTGGGTGAACGGTTTAGGCACAGTGAAAATGTTGTAACAGGCAAAAGTAGACGGGCTTTGTAAAAAAAAAAAAAAAGTAAACATAATGTGCGTTACTTCCTGGTTTGGAGGGCATCACATCATCTTCAGCGCACGGGCCGTTTCTTCGATGGCCTCTCTGGGCTCGTTGGGCGGAGGGATCTTGAGGTCAGTGGGCTCCACCCCCCACACCTCGGTGGCGTACTCGGCGATGGTTCGGTCGCTGGAGAACTTCCCTGTGGCCGCGATGTTCTTCACCACCATCTTGGTCCACTCTTTGGGGTTCTAGAGGAGGATGTAAAACATGGGACAAGGACAATATACAGTAAAACCCCATGGCCCATTATTAGGTACCTGGTAGAGTTTGCTGACGTTCTCTTGGCATTTCAGATACGCTTCAAAGTCTGCAAACACTTTGAACCTGGAGAGCAATGCGTGTGATGCAAAGATCATCATTTTCTTGTTTATTTGTTGTGTTTTCGCCCACCGGTCATATTTGAAGAGCATCTCAGTCAAGTCTTTGAATAAATCAGGATTCTTGGGGCTGAAGAAACCGCTGGTGATCTGGTCCATCACTTGTTTCAGCTCAGGGATCTTCTTGTAGTAAGACATGGCATCATATCTAAGAACAGAAAATACTGCAGTTATAGACAACTTTGCCACTTTGATATTTTGTATATATTTCATAAAAAAGGGCATCTCAGCTTGGCCATGCTGTACATGCATTGTTTAACTAGCCATGTTACATGCAACTAGCCATGTTAAATGCACTGTTTAACTAGCCATATTACATGCAAACTAGCTGTGTTAAATGCATTGTTTAACTAGCCATGTTACACGCAACTAGCCATGTTAAATGCACTGTTTAACTAGCCATGTTACACGCAACTAGCCGTGTTAAATGCACTGTTTAACTAGCCATATTACATGCAAACTAGCTGTGTTACATGCACTGTTTAACTAGCCATTTTACGCACAAACTAGCCATGTTCCACACTTCTAGCCTTCACAATTCTAGCCTTGCTACCTTTCCACCTGGTCTCCTGGACGCACAATATGTCTACCTTCCTCCTTTGCATCACCATTTCTTGTCATAGTTCCAACATTTCCTACTCCCAGTCCTCTTTTCACTCCTCCTACGGACACACCTTCCTCCTCTCCTTCCTGTCGGTGAACAGCACCGGTGACGGGCTTTGTTAACTCGGGCCCGTCTGATCCGGTATGGAAGTCATTTGTTTGATTCACATGTTCTGGTTTGGCAAAGTTTTACGTTGGATGCCGGTTCTGACACAACCTTCTGTATTTATCCGGGCCTGGGACCGGCACGATGAGACACTGGCTTGTGCCCCGTTGCGGCTACACTCAGTCTACTTGTTAAGTACACACCAGTTATTGGTCAGTAATTATTAATTTATTCCCGTAACACGATTTTTCACAAATAATTTTCCCCAAATTACAACTTTAATTGTTTTGTATTTCTCATAATATTATGGCATTAAAACAATATTTTTTCAACATAAAATACAAAATTCAACTACCTACTAAAATAAGATTTTTCTCATAATATTACATAGTTTATTCTCATAGTTTTGACTTTTTTCAAGTTAATGTTCTTGTAATTATGATTTTATTCCCGTAATATTTTGGCTTTATTGTCATAGTATTTAGTGACAACTTTATTTTGTTGTTAGGATTTTTTTAACTTAAAAAAATGTTTAATTTTTCAACTCAATGCTACTAAAATGATTTGTATTGTTTATTTTTTTGTTAAAATACAACTTTTTTTCACGTAATTATTTGACTTGATGTTTCTCCACATTTCTGCCAGGTTGTTCCTTATAATGTTTTGACTTTATCGCCATAACGTATTTTTTACCATATCAACGTAATTTTCCAATAACTGCAATATGAGTCGTTTGTTTCTTCTCATAATATAATTAAAAACATCTTTAATATTTCTTTCTACTACTAAAAGAACATTATTTCCCTATACTTTTACAATGTTATTTGTAAAAAGATTGTTTTCCTGTTTTTCTATTACTATTATATTACATTACTATTTCAACTTTCTTCTCCAACTCTTGTCTCACAAATTTCTTCCCCACTCACGCCAACTTGATTTTGTTTCTTATAATTGGACAACTTTAACAATAATCCACTTTTTTCTTTAATGCCCTTTATTTGTAATATTTTTTTATTTACTTGACTTTTGTAACAATACAACTTTTTCAAAAAATGGAAAAAGAGGCGTTTGTTTTGTTTTCTTTCTCGTAATACACATGTTAGTTTGGTATTTATTATTTATGTTATTCTTGTCAAATTCCGGAAGCTGTTTACCAATTGTGCTGCTGCTGTTTGTTTATCGTGTAATGAAAGAAATATACAAATATATACTGTGAGGAGGTTGCCTACAGCCACAGCTGTGATCGCTTAGGTGAATTGCTTTTGTTTGTTTTGGCAGGTTAATTGAATGAAGGCATTCGTCGGAGGATTTACAGTAATAAAGTGCTGCATTGGTTGTTTGCAACCAGCAGAGGACGCTGTTGATTGCCGCCTGAAGAACGTTAAAGTGGCGCTTCTTTGCTTACCCCTTCTTGTCGAGTTCCGCCACGTCTTCCACCCTCAAGCCAAAGATGAAGAGGTTCTCCTCGCCCGCCTCCTCTGCCATCTCCACGTTGGCGCCGTCCATGGTGCCGATGGTGAGTGCGCCGTTCAGCATGAACTTCATGTTGCCCGTCCCAGAGGCCTCGGTGCCCGCTGTGGAGATCTGCTCCGACAAATCTGTGGCCGGGATCACTATGTTTGGGGAAACGTGCACGGCCTGAAATAACAAGCGCTTAAAAAAAACAAAAAGTGGGTGTCGAGTGGGCCGCAGACCTTTCTCTGCCAGGGAGACTCTGTAGTTCTCCAAGAAGATGACCTTCAGCTTGCTTCCGACCACGGGGTCGTTGTTGACCACAGCGGCCACTGATGTGATCAGCTTGATGATCATCTTGGCCATGTGGTAGCCAGGGGCGGCCTGCGGGGGCACAGAGGCTCAACGACGCCGCAATACAATACCAGCATCCCGTTCATCTGCCAACCTTTCCGCCGATGAGCACCGTCCGAGGTACGAAAGGCGCCGACGGGGTCTTTTTGATGCCTGCAGAGCAAGCCGGAGCTTGTCAACGCGTTTGTTCTTTCTTTGGGGAAAGCTTGACGTGTAAGGACACCCGTGATGCTCGTGGTGTTCCAGTACCACGAGCATCACGGGTATTGCAGTACAGGTCATGTCAACATTTGGTGCTCACGGTTGTACATGCTGATGATGTGCAGGCAGTTGAGCAGCTGCCGCTTGTACTCGTGGATCCTCTTCACGTGGACGTCAAACATGGACGCCGGGTTGATTTTCACCTTGTACTCGCTCTCCAGGTAGTGGGCGAACTTCACCTTGTTGTCCTGGGCGGGGCACAAATAATGCGAATCATGAATTAGGACGCGTACAAGAAAGGCGCAAAGCCCCGCTTTCAACAATGACGCCGCTTCCGTGCGTTTCTCTTACTGTGCATTCCATACCCCACATACATGTCACTTACACACAGACAGCACCAGTCACTGGTCAGTCTATGTGGCCAATTTTACGCAATACACCAGGGACTGGTCAGACTAAATGTCAATGAAACACCAGTCATTGGTCTATCTACATGACCATATGTCAGTGACGTGCAGGACCAGTCATTGGTCAGTCAACATGTTGATTACACACCGGCATATTGGTCAGCCTAGATGTCATCACTACGCAATACATTAGTCATTGTTCAGTCGATTAGAGGCAACTCCAGGTACTGATCAGTCTGCTTGTTGATTGCACAATGGTCAGTCTACATGTGAATTACATGCAATGCCAGTCATTGCTCAGTCTGCATGTCAATTATACTGTATAAGGCACCAGTCATTGGTCAGTCTACATTTCAATTACATGCAACACCAGTTACTGGTCAGTTTACATGTCCGTTACATACAGCACCAGTCATTGGACAGTCTACATGGCAGTCAATACGCGACACATCAGTCATTGGTCAGTCCACAATTACAGTACATACAGCGTCAGTCATTGATCAGTTTACATGTCTGCCTTTACGCAAATCACTAGTCTATGGTTAGTCTACATACCAATTAGAAGCAGCACAAGTTATTGGTCAGTCTACATGTTTAATTACATACAGCACCAGTCAATGGTCAGCGCACGTCAGCCATTTGCAGAGCACTAGTCATTGGCCAGTCCCCATGTCAGTCATTGCACACAGCGGCAGTCATTGGTCACTTTACAGGCCAAGCATACACAGCATCAGCGATTGGTCAGTATACATGGTAGCTGTAGTATCAGTCAATGGTAAAGCTGTCGTCGGTCAATCTACACGTCAGCCATTACGCAGAGCACCAGTCACTGGTCAATCTACAAGTCAATCATCAGACACAGCGGCGGGGCTCCACCTGTTTGACTTTGGAGACGTCTCGGATGAAAGCAGCGTCGTCCACAAAGGCGCCCAGCTTCCGCAGTCGGCTGAGATCCTTGACGTAGTCCTCCCCGATCACCTGCGCACGGGGCACAAGGTCATCAGGCCCCGCCCACGGAGGACCCACCTTGACTTTGTGGCGCCACCTCAGCGATGAGCTCGGCCAGCCCGGGGTTGCACAGCAGCAGCCAGCGTCTGGGAGTGATGCCGTTGGTCTTGTTCTGGAACTTCTCCGGTTCCAGCTCGCTGAAGTCACGGAAGCTGCGCGGCAACCGGCACATTTTGTATTTCATACAGAGCGGAAATGAACGTGCTGTTGGACAGGCCGATATGCGGCGCAGATTCTGCCCGGCAACCGGGAAGAAGGAGCAGACGGACGGGAAGTCCAGAAGCTTTCCCGCCACGCTACAGTTGAGTGTAACGGGAAATGAGGAAATGGCCGTGCGTGTAGCAACATCCTCTCGTTGCTGACCCGATTATTTCGCCACGTTTACACCTCCGCCGTGTTTGCTAAGCGGGCTTCGGCTTTAGAAGTGTTCTTCGGACATTCCTGATCTGGGCTTCCACGCTTTGGTTGGGGAAGGTATGGACGCAAAGTTAGTCAAAGAATTCATCATTCAACCTTTTACTCTTAGCTCAACCTGAAGCGTCGGTTGCACTTTGTTCAAATCAAAGCGGAATGCGATCGTCATCGATTGTTGGTTCTGTGCATAATTCAGGCAAACCAAAAGCAAAGGGAATTTGGGAAACTCCACCTGCACTGTCCAGTATCCCGATATTTAGTTCACCCTCAGACTGCGCCAACTTTTGGCTTAAGGTAATCGATTGAAAGTTACCGAATCGTTTCGGATCGGATGGTTCTAAATGAACCAATATCGTCCTTGAATGGAACCGGCAACCGCGAATCGTCGCCAAAACGAATCGTCACACCCTAATTATCACGTATCGACACAAATCCGCTCACAGCCACTAGAGGGCCCGGCCGTCTGTGCGGGAGCCGAAGGTTGCCATGACAGGCTGTGGCGGCTTGACTTACACGTCAGTCTTGATGATGTTGGAGTGTAGCTCAGCAACTCCGTTGACGGCGTGGGAGCCCACGATGCACAAGTGCGCCATGTTCACCCTCTTGCCTCCTTCCTCTTCGATCAGCGACATCTTCCTCAGCTTGTCCATGTCTTTGGGGAAGAGCGACACGATCCTCTGCGGTGGCAAAAGCACCAATTGCACAAAAATGAACCAAACCTCCATCAAAATGTTGTGATTTTTTACTTGGCCCATGCCCCGGCCCGATCCAGAGTTCTCGAGTACCGCTCGAAGCAGTTTTGCTGCGAGCGGACCTAGCGAGCGAGCGAGCGGCTGAGGTAACGTGCTAAACGAGAAGATATGGAATGGGCTGCGTCTCGATCGGTACTGACGTCCAGGTGGATCTGGTTGATCTGGTAGATGATCTGCAGGTGTCGGGGCAGCAGGGTCTCCATCAGCGCCACGGGCCAGCGCTCCAGAGCCTCGGGGAGAACCGTGTGGTTGGTGTAGGCAAAGGTGCGCCTGGTCAGGTCCCAGGCCTGCAAGGAACCGTGCACGGTAGACATAAATCAATGCCGTTAAGGTCAAAAAGAGCAAGAGCTTTGGCTGTAGGCAACCTCCACACACACTATGAGTGGTCTGCATGCGCTTTAGAAGGTTGCCGGTATTGTCGCGTTCCACTTTGTCATGCATAAACACGCTCGCTAAATGAAACAAAACACGCCGTGGCGCTCACCACGTCCCAGTCCAGCTTCTCCATGTCCACAAAGATCCTCATGAGTTCAGGGATGGCCATGGCGGGATGGGTGTCGTTCAACTGGATGGCGACCTGCAGCACGTGACGGCATGTAACGACAGCAGCAGTATTACCCCGAAAACACGACCTTACTTTCTCCGGGAAGCTCTCAAAGGACAGGCGAGCCGGGCGGCCCTTCTTGGTGGTCTTGAAGCGGCGGATGATGTCCTGCAGCGTGGCCGCCACCACAAAATACTCCTGCTTCAGGCGGAGCTCCTTGCCCTCGAAGAACTGCCCGGCGGACAGACAGAGGGCGTGAAAAAGCTCTCTAAAGGCCGAGGGGTCGTGTCGTCGGCCGGCTTACGTTGTCGTTGGGGTAGAGCACGCGCGAAATGTTCTCAGCCAGATTCCGGTCCAGCACGGCCTGGACGTAATCTCCTACGTTAACTGCGTGGACGCAGGGACGCTTTTTACTCACATGGAAGCAGGACGCCATCTTTCCTCACATGGAGGCCGGACGGACGCGGAGGGCACTCACAGTCTCTCAGGTTGAAGTCGTTGGGGGCGCGAGCGGACCACAACCTCATGGTGTTCACCGTGTTGTTCATGTAGCCTGGGATGGGCGTGTCGTAGGGCATCGCCAGGACCACCTGCGCAGGTACAGCACACAATAGTCATGCCGCTGCCGAAAACACCACGCAAAGATCCTCTATATGCTGCCCCACTGCAAAAAAGGCAAGTCGAAGATGCTCTACATGGCGCTCGGCTTTTTTAAGACCATACTGCTGATGTGCCAACCAAAGATCCTTTATATGACAGGAGTACGCTGCTGAGTTTGGTAACTTACCACAAGTGCACCAGTCAAAGATGATCTACATGACAGGAGTGTTCTGCTGTTTTACCAGCCTGAGTGCAAAAATGCTAATCAAAGATCCTGTAAGTGTCGGAAACGCTGTACTGTTTTTTTTTATGAACCCGCTACAACTGCAGTAGTCAAAGATCCTTTATGTGATAGGAACGCTGTGCTGTTTTTTTTTTCCTTAAACCTACTAAAAATGCACCAGCCAAAGATTTTCTATTTGACAGGAGCACTCTTTTTATAGCCCTAGAGCCAAAACACCAGTCAAAGATCTTGTAAAGAACAGGAGTGCTCTGCTGTGTGCTCAAGCCCTCCTGCAAAGAGGCAAGCCAAAGATCCTCTATTTGCCAGGAGTGCCCGACTGTTTTTAAAGCCCTACTGCAAAACACCAATCAAAGCTCCTCTATATGACGGCTGTTTTCTACAAGGACCCGCTGCCACAGTGCCAGCCAAAGATCCTGTATTTGGCAGGAGTGATTGCTTAGTAGGACTCAGTAGGCGTGGATACCTGCGTGTCGACCCACTTGGTTCCGTGCGCCGTCTGCTCCACTCGTCCGTAGAAGTGGACGGGCAGCATGTACTCGGGGCGGGCCTTCTCCCAGGGGTTTCCGTGGCGCAGCCAATCGTCCGCTTCCTCCACCTGCCGTGTTGCACATGAAGGACGAAAGTGCAAAGATTGTCCAAAGTACAGACGCCTCCTCGACTTTGTGCTCCCTTATCAGCACGGCTGTGTGTCTTCGTGTTGCCGCGCTACGCTAGCCGTGTTAATGTTCACCCGGCGTGGGGGGGGAAGACAGATAAGAGCGGTACTACGAACCCCCCAGCGTGTTGCAAGCCGGCGCGCTCGCGTACCTGCCAGCCGTCCCGAATTTTCTGGTTGAAGATGCCGTACTCGTAGCGGATGCCGTAACCGTACGCCGCCAGTCCCAGAGTAGCCATGGAGTCCAGGAAACAGGCTGTGTGCACAAAGACACGCATTCCCAATGGTTCCCATCACAGGTCGTGCAAATGGTCTCGTCCGGGTCGAGCTGTGGCCGTCAGCGTATTGGCCACTTACTAGCTCGACCGTTTTAAGTGACACGGTGACGTTCGTAAATGTCGCACGAGTGAAAAAACCAAGTTACGCTTGGCTAACCTTCTGCTAACTTCCTGCTAACTTGGCTAGTACATAAGGGCTGTGCGTATAAGTACTAGGTAGTAAGGCTAAGTAAGTAGGTACTAGCTAGTAAGAAAAGGTAAACTAGTAAGTACCAGGTAGTAAGCAAGGCCAAGTAAGTAAGTACCAGGTAGTAAGCAAGGCTACGTAAGTAAGTACCAGGTAGTAAGCAAGGCCAAGTAAGTAAGTACCAGGTAGTAAGCAAGGCCAAGTAAGTAAGTACCAGGTAGTAAGCAAGGCCAAGTAAGTAAGTACCAGGTAGTAAGCAAGGCCAAGTAAGTAAGTACCAGGTAGTAAGCAAGGCCAAGTAAGTAAGTACCAGGTAGTAAGCAAGGCCAAGTAAGTAAGTACCAGGTAGTAAGCAAGGCCAAGTAAGTAAGTACCAGGTAGTAAGCAAGGCCAAGTAAGTAAGTACCAGGTAGTAAGCAAGGCCAAGTAAGTAAGTACCAGGTAGTAAGCAAGGCCAAGTAAGTAAGTACCAGGTAGTAAGCAAGGCCAAGTAAGTAAGTACCAGGTAGTAAGCAAGGCCAAGTAAGTAAGTACCAGGTAGTAAGCAAGGCCAAGTAAGTAAGTACCAGGTAGTAAGCAAGGCCAAGTAAGTAAGTACCAGGTAGTAAGCAAGGCCAAGTAAGTAAGTACCAGGTAGTAAGCAAGGCCAAGTAAGTAAGTACCAGGTAGTAAGCAAGGCCAAGTAAGTAAGTACCAGGTAGTAAGCAAGGCCAAGTAAGTAAGTACCAGGTAGTAAGCAAGGCCAAGTAAGTAAGTACCAGGTAGTAAGCAAGGCCAAGTAAGTAAGTACCAGGTAGTAAGCAAGGCCAAGTAAGTAAGTACCAGGTAGTAAGCAAGGCCAAGTAAGTAAGTACCAGGTAGTAAGCAAGGCCAAGTAAGTAAGTACCAGGTAGTAAGCAAGGCCAAGTAAGTAAGTACCAGGTAGTAAGCAAGGCCAAGTAAGTAAGTACCAGGTAGTAAGCAAGGCCAAGTAAGTAAGTACCAGGTAGTAAGCAAGGCCAAGTAAGTAAGTACCAGGTAGTAAGCAACGCTAAGTAAGTAAGTACCAGGTAGTAAGCAAGGCCAAGTAAGTAAGTACCAGGTAGTAAGCAACGCTAAGTAAGTAAGTACCAGGTAGTAAGCAAGGCCAAGCAAGTGCGGAGGTTGAGCAACTTTTGTTGCAACGTGTGCGCTTGCAGCTGGTCTCACACCCTCCGAAAAACCGCCGAGATATTTCCCCACGTCTTCCTGTTCAGTCTTCTACCTGCAAGTCTTCCCAGGCCGCCATTGCCCAGGCCGGCGTCCTCCTCCATCTCCTCCAGCTCCTCCATGTCCAAGCCCAGCTACAGACAGAAAGAGCAGACAAGAGGCTAGCAAAGGAGGGGGAGGCCCTCCTGGTGACTCCCAGGCAGACCTGGTAGATGGCTTCATCGCAGGCATTCTGCAGGCCCAGGTTGATCATGGTGTTCTGAAGGGTGCGGCCCATGTAGAACTCCAGAGACAGGTAGTAGACTCTCTGCACGGGTGGACAACACACCCACTTGAGAAGAACCCCAAAAGTCACCCAAGCAGACTTCACTCGCATTCAGCAGTTCTAACTAAGATCATGTAAAGGGCTGACTTCTTCTTCTTCTGAAAGTTCCTTGCAGTCGCATTTTCATAAGTCGTTTCCACAGCCCGCCATTTGCGGAGGCTTAGGCAATGTTTGCTGATGATGCGAATGATTTCTTCATCCACGTTGGAAGCACAAACCGCTTGCGATGCTTTGTCATTTGTGCTATGGAGAGCTGCGGGGCAAAATGTACCACAGAACGCCAGAATTGCAGAGGGCATGCTCTTACCTTGGGGTCTGCTTCGTAGTAGAACTGCTGGGTTCGGATCCACCTCCCCACCAGGTGGTCCCTGACGGTGTGGGCCAGGGCGAAGTAGTAGTCCCGGGGGGTGGCGATGTTCCGGTCCTTGACCAAGGTGAAGTGCAGGTGACGGTTGAAACCTTTCTTCAGCTCGCCCACGTTCTCCACGCCCACGATGCCCCTGATGCTGATCTGCTTGCGCTTCTCCTGGTCGCTCAGCGGGGTGGCCATGCTGCTCAAAGTCTGGCTCGACGGGCTGGAAAGTTCTAGTGGCGCTTCAGAAGTGAAGAGGCGTCTCAGTTTTTTTGGTTTGGCAAGAGTTAGGCTCCTCCTCCGCTGCTGTCATTGGTGAGAGTTAGGCTCCTCCTCCGCTGCTGTCATTGGTGAGGCCAGCCAGAGGGAGGGACTGCCTCTTTAAGAATAGTGCTCCTGCCGGTGGCAATTAAGTCACGTGACGACACGACTTCGTTTCTTTCCGTGGCATTGTCGATCGTTTCATCACTGCAATGACGTCAGCGCATGAATTTAGTTGATGAGGAGCACTGTTGCTATGTTCGGGACCCCAGTCACTGGTCAGCCAATCAGCTTTCAGCAAATCAACGCACAGCCAATCACCTCCGACAAGCAATAAGCATTTCTTTGCACAGCTAACGCTAACATATGGGCAACATTAAGAACGTGTATGTGTGCACGTGTTTGATGACACTGATATTTTGCTATTTGAAAATAAAGGCAACAAAGTTGAATGCAAATCAGCCCAGACACTATGGTAAATGTTAAATAATAAACAAACATAATAGCGGATGCGTTATTATGATTGGCATTTGGACTTCATATACCATACAAATGTGTATATCTGAATATTGTACAAGTTATTAGTTTTCTAGACAGTACTGGCGCGAAAAAATGTCCTAGTGTACAATATGTTTGAAATGTAGCACACATTTTAATTTTCATCTGTTATCTCTGTGTCACTATTATGAATATAATGCACATATTTCAAGCACATATTTCATATTTGACGTTCCAGGTAACGGTGTATGTAGTTGGTAGACATTTATTGAATTTCCACATGTACAAGAAAACACACGCTCATATTAGACTCAAATCTTTACAATCATAATAATAACAGTAATATTGTGGCAGTCATCTGGCAATGGAGGAGACAAATAACCATCGCGTTTACTCAAAGAAAACTCTGGTTCGGTTTCATACTATCAACAGGTGTGTAAACACGTGATTATGTACATTTAGGCGTAGAAGCCAGTGTCGCCCAGCGACTGCGCACTTGAACAATAACTGATAGAAGCTGCCACTGACAAACGATGCTCATCATTCTATTTAGATACTGTATCACACACACACACACACACACGTGTTTATGTTCCGTCCAATGAGCTGATGTCAGTCCACAAAATTCCAATGTTGAGGAGTAAAATGGACAAAAATCATCAAAAGCCGTTGTGCTCGTGTCAGAGTGATGCTGTTGTCCTGGCAACGCACATTGCTGTTGGTTGCTTATTGTGCATGGCACGATACACGCAAGTAGAGCAGCGGGGGACGTCTGGCGTCACACGGGTGGCTCCACCAGGCGGGCGTGGACCCGCAACGGCTGCGGCGTGTGAAGCCGTGGCTGGAGAAACGCAGGCTAGCACCTTACGTAAGAAGTACGAGTGGATGTCTATGTTTGCATGAATACAACAAGGATTGCATGGACAGTATTTATATAGTATAGGAAAAATGTACTGTATGTATGAGTGTATGCATGTAAAATGTATGTCAGACTGCATGTAGGTAAGGATGTATATAAGTAATAACTTCTGTAAGAGTATGAGGGCGAGCGGCATAGAAAAAGGACGGATGTATAGATTTATGTAAGAATGCATATAAGACTATGTCTGTAAAAATTGATGTATGAATGTAACCTGAACAAATACAAATGGATGCATGTACATATGTAAGATTCTAAGTGTGCATGTGTGTAGGAATATATTTACATAATTAACATACAAAGAAATATATGTAACATCTGTATGTAAGAAGGTATGCATGTAAGGTTGTAAGTGTGTATGTACTGTATGAATGTATGTAAGAATGTATGCATATTGTGTATGTATGTAAGAGGGTGTGTATGAATGTGTGTATATTGTGTATGTATGTAAGAATGCATGCATGTATGGAAGAATGTATGAATTTATGTAAGAATGTGTGAATGTATGTAAGAATGTGTGTATATTGTGTATGTATGGAAGAATGTATGAATTTATGTAAGAATGTGTGAATGTATGGAAGAATGTATGAATGTATGTAAGAATGTGTGTATATTGTGTATGTATGTAAGAGGGTGTGCATGTATGGAAGAATGTATGAATTTATGTAAGAATGTGTGTATATTGTGTATGTATGTAAGAGGGTGTGCATGTATGTAAGAATGTATGAATGTATGTAAGAATGTGTGTATATTGTGTATGTATGTAAGA
>QODF01000214.1:602678-708064 GCA_024372805.1 Oostethus manadensis | reverse complement strand
CACATCCTAAAACAAGCACAAAAAGGACAAAAGGCTTCGCTGCACATCCTAAAACAAGCACAAAAAGGACAAAAGGCTTCGCTGCACATCCTAAAAGAAGCACAAAAAGGACAAAAGGCTTCGCTACACATCCTGAAACAAGCACAAAAAGGACAAAAGGCTTCGCTACACATCTTACAACAGGGGTGTCCAAAGGGTTTGCCAGAGGGACACACGCCACACCAAGTGGTACTGGCATATTTGAAGTGCAGCTCGGCTTTGTCACAAAGCCAAACTTATCATTCCTACTAGAAAGCCGCCATTCTGGGCCGTATTTGGACCAAATCGGTCGGACCAAACGCAGCCCGAATTTTCAGCATCTTTTTCGGGGCCAACCAGATTTAGCCCCGAAAAAGATTTTCTGGTGTTGGGCGGGGAAGCCCGTTACCACGATCCACTTTTTACTTGCAACTTTCTTCTCAAATACTTTCTCTTGGTCCCTTTTTTTCCCAACTTATTCCAATTTCCGTTTTGTGAATGTTCTTCTCGTAATATCCCAAATTATCTTTTTTCCTCGGCTAATTTCCCCAAAACGACAACTTGAGGTTGTTTCGCTTCAGTGCAAACTCTATGCTACTCATATTATGTTTCTTACCTTATTGTAAGTTTCTCCTTGTTAGAAAAGGAATTCTTTTTAATATTTAGACTGTATTCTCATTAAACTACAACTGTTTTTCGTGAATGTCTGCTGTTTCATTTTGCAAACATTTCAACTATCTTCATAAATATTTGTTGTGAATTTTCTTCTCATAATTCCATTTCCTTCCGCTTATCCGGGTCTGGGTCGCGGGGGCAGCGGTCTCAGTAGGGAAGTCCAGACTTCCGGTCCCCGGCGACCTCTTCCGGCTCCACCGGGAGGACACCGAGGTGTTCCCAGGCCAGCTGTGAGACATAGTCCCTCCAGCGTGTCCTAGGTCAATATTATGATTTAACTTTTCCTAGTGAGAATTCCCCAAAATTCCAATTTTTCTCATTAGATTGCAATTTTTTTCTCCTAATATTTTGGCTTTATTCTTTTCATTTCCAAATATTTCCACTGTCTTCTTGTAAATGGTCATTTTGGTAATTATGACTTTATTTGCATAATATTTACTCGTTTCCGGCTTTATAAGGATGTTTTCCTCCTCGTAATAATTCCTACTTGACAATTTTTTCTTGTAAAATACCATTTTTTCCACTTGGATTACAACTTTTCCTCTTAATTCTTTGACAGTATTCTCCCAAGATTACGGACTTTTGCTGTTCCCGACATTTTCAGGATCAGCCCCCGGACCCCTCTTTGGACAGCCCTGCCTTACAACAAAGCTCAGACGGGGAGCGATTTAGTCTTCCTTCAGCGAATGATGTGAAAGTGTAACGTGGGCATGGTTGTGCGGGACGCTTGTGTTGGACAAATGCAGAGTTAGTGTTCACGCCCAAAGTGAATGAAAAAGTGCTAAACAGCGCTGCTGCCCATTAGCATTAAAGCTTCTCCACAAAAGTGCTTTTAAATTGTCCAAATCCTCACGCTATTGGAAATTGCGGACAAACACGGAGCCACTGAACGTACCCTCGGACGTCTGCATGATCAGCGTCTTGCTGTAGTGGCCCACCCCGCTGGTGTTGAAGGCCTTCACTCTGGACTTGTACGTGCTGTTGTAGTGGAGGCCGTCCACCGTGCAGATGGTCTCCGTGCCCACGTACACTTCCTGTGTGGGACACACACGCACACACACACACACACACACACACACGCCAGAGTGCGTAAGTGTGACGGGTTTTTTTCATCCCCCGTTTCACATTCCGTGATGGATGAAGGGTCTAACGGAGGGAGGGAGTGTGGGCGAGCCAGCCCACGCTGGAGTATAAATAAGGACTCTTCCCGCCGCAGTGCAGCGTTGGCGAGGCCTGGCTGAGTCAGTGCTCAGGTAAGGGAGAGAAAAAGGTCTACCTTTGGACACAGAAGTCACCATAAAGCCGACCGTTCTGAGCAAAACATCCCATTTCTCACTCCGCATCACGATAGTTGCACATTACTTACAGACACATAACCGTACTCGTACTCCGAGGGTATTCCGTGACAAGCTGTCAACGCCATGAACTCTTGCGGCCACTGGGTGTCATCAGAGGCCCAATATTGGAGATTTAGGTAGCAGGACCGCCTGCTGAGACATGTAGAATTGGGTAATTGTGGCATTTGGTTTAAGGTATGGTAATAGTCACAACAGTGCATGATATGCCAATGTTCCTGTAACACACAAATGGTGCTGCTTGTTGTTGGCATGTATTTATTTACAAGACGGTGGCTTATACTGTGTATGTGTGTATTGCAGACTATTGAGATTATGATGATTTTATATTTATTACACTACATTCATTTATTATTTATATATATTACAGATGTAATATATTATTACACACTATTTGTCTGATAACCTTTCATTTCTTTAGTGTTCTCAAGCCCAAAGACTTGTGAAAGTACGACACTAAGTCGTATGTAAGTACTTCCTGCTTGCTTTCCAGAATAAAACCCCCTGCTGGTGATGATTAGCAACTCTTAAAGTGAAAATTCCGACCAAGCGGAAGGGCTGAGAGGAAAGTAGCACTTCCCGATTGAGGTCGTCATCGTTCGACTCGCATTCACAAAGACGCGTCTCAGAGGAGACGGCGAGGGGGAGGGGCTTAAGTGGACGGATTACACGAATCACAATCCTCCGTGGGATCATCCCAGCCGCCTTTTTCCCACAGGAAGTGCGGCACAAGCACCCACCCTGAACAGCCCCCCGT
Source organism: Oostethus manadensis (assembly GCA_024372805.1). Taxonomy (NCBI): domain Eukaryota; kingdom Metazoa; phylum Chordata; class Actinopteri; order Syngnathiformes; family Syngnathidae; genus Oostethus; species Oostethus manadensis. Next base: position 705,259 of record QODF01000214.1, on the reverse strand, counting down.
CTCCGTCGTCCAGCTCCAGGATGTATCCGTCCACGGCGATGGTGGAGAGCGGTGGCTGTTTCCATGACAACGTGGCGCTGTTGTTCTCGGTGCAGCATTCTTCCAGCTGGAGCATGGGGGCGGCCGGCACTGAGGAAGAGGAAGGGGGGTTACTCTTCAACGCACGTCCGCCCGGGATCTACTCGTACCTTTCATCTGCACAAAGTCCAGCTGGTGGATAGTTTGCAGCAGCGGGGCGCTGTCCAGCGTCAGGTCGAAGTCGCTGGTCATCCTTGGAGTCAGCGTCCCTTTGCCCCATTGGCTCTCCGTCATCAGAACCCTCCGAATCAGCGCGTCCGAGATCTGACGGACACAAGTCAAACATACCGGCCGCGTCATTAGGTACGCCTGCACAACAAAAAGCATGCTTTCCTCCGCTTTTCACCTCTAAATCAGAGAAACCCAGCTCTCTGGTTTTCATGTTGATTTCACCTCTAAAGGCAGTCCTCTCAAGAAAGCCAGAGAGCTGAACAGCTAGCAGCACCATGTTGTTTTCACCTCTACATACAGTCCACTTGTTTTTCATGTTGTTTTCACCTCTACATACAGTCCACTTGTTTTCCATGTTGTTTTCACCTCTACATACAGTCCACTTGTTTTCCATGTTGTTTTCACCTCTACATACAGTCCACTTGTTTTCCATGTTGTTTTCACCTCTACATACAGTCCACTTGTTTTCCATGTTGTTTTCACCTCTACATACAGTCCACTTGTTTTCCATGTTGTTTTCACCTCTACATACAGTCCACTTGTTTTCCATGTTGTTTTCACCTCTACATACAGTCCACTTGTTTTCCATGTTGTTTTCACCTCTACATACAGTCCACTTGTTTTCCATGTTGTTTTCACCTCTACATACAGTCCACTTGTTTTCCATGTTGTTTTCACCTCTACATACAGTCCACTTGTTTTCCATGTTGTTTTCACCTCTACATACAGTCCACTTGTTTTCCATGTTGTTTTCACCTCTACATACAGTCCACTTGTTTTCCATGTTGTTTTCACCTCTACATACAGTCCACTTGTTTTCCATGTTGTTTTCACCTCTACATACAGTCCACTTGTTTTCCATGTTGTTTTCACCTCTACATACAGTCCACTTGTTTTCCATGTTGTTTTCACCTCTACATACAGTCCACTTGTTTTCCATGTTGTTTTCACCTCTACATACAGTCCACTTGTTTTCCATGTTGTTTTCACCTCTACATACAGTCCACTTGTTTTCCATGTTGTTTTCACCTCTACATACAGTCCACTTGTTTTCCATGTTGTTTTCACCTCTACATACAGTCCACTTGTTTTCCATGTTGTTTTCACCTCTACATACAGTCCACTTGTTTTCCATGTTGTTTTCACCTCTACATACAGTCCACTTGTTTTCCATGTTGTTTTCACCTCTACATACAGTCCACTTGTTTTCCATGTTGTTTTCACCTCTACATACAGTCCACTTGTTTTCCATGTTGTTTTCACCTCTACATACAGTCCACTTGTTTTCCATGTTGTTTTCACCTCTACATACAGTCCACTTGTTTTCCATGTTGTTTTCACCTCTACATACAGTCCACTTGTTTTCCATGTTGTTTTCACCTCTACATACAGTCCACTTGTTTTCCATGTTGTTTTCACCTCTACATACAGTCCACTTGTTTTCCATGTTGTTTTCACCTCTACATACAGTCCACTTGTTTTCCATGTTGTTTTCACCTCTACATACAGTCCACTTGTTTTCCATGTTGTTTTCACCTCTACATACAGTCCACTTGTTTTCCATGTTGTTTTCACCTCTACATACAGTCCACTTGTTTTCCGTGTTGTTTTCACCTCTACATACAGTCCACTTGTTTTCCATGTTGTTTTCACCTCTACATACAGTCCACTTGTTTTTCATGTTGTTTTCACCTCTACATACAGTCCACTTGTTTTCCATGTTGTTTTCACCTCTACATACAGTCCACTTGTTGTCCATGTTGTTTTCACCTCTACATACAGTCCACTTGTTTTTCATGTTGTTTTCACCTCTTGAGCAAAAAAAATAGCTCTCTTATTTTCATGTTGTTTTCAACTATAAGTCAACTACAACTACAGTCCGTGCTGTCTAGCTGTCTGGTTTTCTCCACTTTGATTTTCATGTTGTTTTGCCTCTAAATACAGTCCACTTGTCTTTCATGTTGTTTTCACCTCCAAAGCAGAAAATAAACACCTCTCATTTTCACATCATTTTCACTTCCAACTGCAATCCACTCGAGAATATCAGAGAGCTGTTTTTCTCTGCTTTTCATGTAGTTTTCACCTCGAAATGCAGTCAGCGTAGACTTATCTCTTTTGATGCACATGTCTCGGCACAACTGGCGGATGGCCCACAGGTACTGAAGTAGACTTTAATTGGCGGTGCAAACAACATCAAAATCAGAGAGCTGGTTTTCCCTGGGTGACAGCATTCAGACGTGAAAACAACATGAAAACCAGAGCTGGTTTTCTCTGATGGACAGCATATCGAGGTGAAAACAAAAGCCAGCTCTCATGTTTTCATGACCTGTAAATGCAGTCTATCAAAAACGCAATACTCACCAAACTGAGAGGTGTGTTTTGTCGCCCTGGTGGGGCTGGTTCTAGTTTTGTCAGTGCAGACTTAATTTAGAGGTGAAGGCAACATAAAAACTTGCGCTTTCTAGGTCGACCGCATTTAGAGGTGAAAACAACATGAAAAGCAGTGATTGACAGCATGTAGAGGTGAAAGGCAGGGCAGACAAGTGGAGACTTTGTTGAAGGAAATCGTCCATCTGCTAGCAACTGACCCCCGAAATCTTGTCTTTTTAATGCACAGCATAGGACACTTGGCCAGGAGTGTTGGTGTTGCTAGAGTGCAGTCCCTCTCTGGTAACACTTCCACAAGTCCTTGGCTTCTCTTCCTGCGGGACACGTGCTATCCAAACGACTTACTATTACCATCAACTCTGATTACTATTATATCTTTTAATGAAATATCTCTTGTATGTGTGTACATATATGTATGCATGGGTATGTGTATATATACTGTATATTTACTGTATAGTATATCCAGGAATTATCTTTAATACATGTTATGTTGATATGTGGTGATGGTATAATAATGTAATAATGTAATGTACAAGGTATAACATGAATAAAAGTGTATATTGTACATGAGTGTTGTAGGTGTGATATCTTGTTCATGTATTACTGCATATTCCATTAACATAACAGCCTTTAGTACTACGAATAAGGGGGTGGGAGTGAATAAGCTTGTCTCGTTCCCACTCCTTTTCCTGCCCAATTGTTCCCGTGTATATGTGTATGTTCATTATGTTCTGTCCTGTGTATGTTCTGTGGCTAGAAATAAAACAAAAGAAAAAAAGAAAAAAAAACAGCTCTATCAATCTCATGTTGTTTTCATTTCTTAATTAAGTCAACAAAACACACCTTATCAAGTATTCACACCCCTGTAGATGTTGTTTTTCAAATTTGGCATCTTTTTTTGGTGTTATGGGACACTGACAATGTTCTTCGTGTGATGTATGTAATGTCTGTAGGACCTCACCAGGGAGGAGCCCGGGAGGAATCCGGACTAGATGCCCGAGCCACCTCAACCGGCTCCTCTCGATGTGAAGGAGCAGCGGCTCTACTCTGAGCTCCTCCCGGATGGCCGAGCTCCTCACCCTATCTCTTAGGGTGAGTCCAGCCACCCTACGGAGGAAACTCATTTCCGCCGCTTGTATCCGCCATCTCATTCTTTCGGTCATGACCCATAACTCATGACCATAGGTGAGGGTGGGAACGTAGATCGATCGGTAAACAGAGAGCTTTGCCTTCCGGCTCAGCTCTCTCTTCACCACGACGGTCCGGTACAGCGACCGCATTACTGCAGATGCTGCACCGATCCGTCTGTCGATCTCACGCTCCAACCTTCCCTCACTCGTGAACAAGAACCCGAGATACTTGAACTCCTCCACCTGAGGCAAGACCTCACTCCCAACCCGGAGGGTACAGTCCACCCGTTTCCGACTGAGAACCATGGCCTCGGATTTGGAGGTGCTGAGTCTCATCCCAGAAGCTTCACACTCAGCTGCAAACCGCTCCAGTAAACGCTGAAGGTCACAGCCTGATGAGGCCATAAGGACCACATCGTCTGCAAATAGCAGAGACGAGATCCTAAGGTCACCAAGCTGGACTCCCTCAACACCTTGACTGCGCCTAGAAATTCTGTCCATGAAGATTATGAACAGAATCGGTGACAAAGGGCAGCCTTGGCGGAGGCCAACGTTCACCGGAAACAAGCTCGACTTACTGCTGGCAATGCGAACCAGGCTCCTGCTTCGATTGTACAAGGACCGAATGGCACGTAGAAGCGGACCATCAATCCCGTACTCCCGGAGCACCCCCCACAGGACACCACGAGGGACACGGTCCAATGCCTTTTCCAGGTCTACAAAGCACATGTAGACCGGTTGGGCAAACTCCCACATACCCTCCAGTACCCTTGCAAGGGTGTAGAGCTGGTCCAGTGTTCCGCAACCGGGACGAAAACCACATTGCAGCTCCTGTAACCGAGGTTGGACTAACGGTCGTGCCCTTCTCTCCAGCACCCTGGTGTAGACTTTCCCAGGGAGGTTGAGGAGTGTGATCCCCCTATAGTTGGAACACACCCTCCTTTTCAAAAATGGGGACCACCCCCCCGGTCTGCCAGTCCAGAGGTACTGTTCCCGACTTCCATGCAATGTTGAAGAGGGGTGTCAACCAACACAGTCCTCCGACATCCATCCTATTCTAAAAACGCAATGCTCGCTAAAATGACAAGTGCATTTTGTTGCCCTGGTGGGGCTGGTTCCAGTATAACCAGTGCAGACTTTCATTCAGAGGTGAAAGCAACATAAAAACCTTGGTTTCCCGGTTCGACCGCCTTTAGAGGTGAAAACAACAGGAAAACCAGACCTGATTTCTGTAGGTGGCCTACAGAACACAGAATGAGAAAATGGACAAAGCGCGTCTGACCTGCAGGAAACCGCTGGGGTCGTTCTCCTTGATGACCTCCAAGCAGTACTCCATCAGGCCCGTGGTCTGACGCAGCTTCACCGTGCAGTGGGAGATCTGATCCCGCACCACCTGCAGTGACAAGAAGAGGAGTCCTCAGGTGCTTTTATTGTGACGTTTATGGTGATGCAAGGCGTCAAAAGTGAGGCACCGAAGAGGCGTAGCCAGTATGACTACAAGGACGCATCAGAAGGCTTACGGGACGGACGGTGCTGTTGAAAATTTTGAGCTTGCGTACTTAACATGTCCTCACAAGCGCAGCCCGCCTGCCCGCCACCAACGACGTCCTCACAGCTCGCGAATGGCAAACAGCAGAGAGGGTTGCTAGGAAACAGTAACCTCGCCGTCGAGGGAAAATCCTCTCCACGGAGAAAGAACGAACGCAAGCAGTGTAGCATGACACACACACACACACACACACACACAGAAGCATGCCCCACGCAGCAGATAAAGGACAGGGAGAGATGGCACAAACTGGAAGGCGCAAGTGAAAATATTGAATATCTGACATTGCAGCCTCAAGTGACCCCCGATGCCTCACCTCGAAAAAGAAATCCGCCATCTTGCCGTGGCGAGTGTGGTTGTCCCGGTGATGGACAACTGCAGAAAAGTTGCTTCTTGTGCAGTTTTTATTTACATACAGTACATCATTTCTATGCAGTAAATGCATCCTAACAAAACATTCATAAATACTACATAAAACCCTAGAAAAACTGCTTCTTGCACATTACACACACAAGTTACATATTTAACACAATTACATGCAATATATAATTGATGTCATTATGTAACATTCCATACGGTAATTAAATAAATAATAATTACCTTACTGATGTCAAATATGTCATTATATACTGTATGTATATAAGTAGGCGTGAGTACATAAAATATATGCTATTTCATTGATTATATACAATCAAATTCATAATAAAATGTTATTCACATAGTCATATCATGACCAGTCCAGGGTGTGCCCGCCTCCCGCCAAAACCCAGCTGGGATAGGCTCCAGCATACCCGCCACCCTAATGAGGATAAGCGGCATAGAAAATGAATGAATGAATGTATGAATATTCATATCATTATTATATTATTATTTAAAACAATATATAGTGCATAACAAATGCATGTTATGAATTATAATTTAATAATATTGATGTTAAATAAAAAACAATATTTCATGATGTGCAATATGTATGTGTGTGTGTGTGAAAACCAAATATATTATTTAACTGATTATGTATATAATTCAATTCCTAAAAATGTACAATTTTACACATAATCTGATAATAGTCATTCCAATCCATAAATTAATCCATCCATCCATTTTCTATGCCGCTTATCCTCATCAGGGTGGCGGGGATGCTGGAGCCTATCCCTGCTGACTTTGGGCGGAATGCGGGGTACACCCTGGAGTGGTCGCCAGCCAATCACAGGGCACATAAAGACAAACAAACATTCACACTCTAAAGGACAATTTAGAGCGGCCAATGAAGCTAACATGCATGTTTTTGGAATGTGGGAGGAAAGCGGAGTACCCGGAGAAAACCCACACACGCACGGGGAGAACATGCAAACTCCACACAGAGATGCCCAACGGAGATTTGAACCCAGGTCTTCCAGATCTCCTGACTGTGTGGCCAATGTGCTAACCACTCAGCCATCGTGCGGCCCCATAAATTAATACTAATAATATATTTTACTAATAATAATGCTAAATAATAAAGAAAACAATTGATTATATATAAGGAAATTTATTAAATATATTACACATGTTACTAAAACATATGTTCTGATATTTATTACATAGAATACATGAATATACATACAAACTAATTTATTATGAAAATTCAATATAATAATATGCCATTTATTAACAGCAATACTAACGCTAAGGAATATTTCGTATTCTATATGTATTTAATTCATGATGTATACTGGACGCTTTCCCAGTGGACCCTCCAGTTCACATTCTTTAAAAGCGGGACCACCACCCCGGTCTGCCAGTCCAGGGGCACCGACCCCGACGTCGACGCAATGCTGCAGAGTCGTGTCAACCAAGACACGCCCACAACATCCAGGACCTTAAGGAACTCTGGCCGGATCTCATCAACCCCCGGGGCCTTGCCACCTAGGACCTTTTTGACCACCTCGGTGACCTCAGCCCCAGAGATAGGCGAACCCGACTTAGAGTCCCCGGGCACTGCTTCCATGTTGGAAGGCGTGTCGGTGGGATTGAGAAGGTCTTCAAAGTATTCTCGGTTGACACCTCCGTCATTATCCTCACCCGAGTGTCCAAATCATGGTGCCGCAAGCCCGACGTCACAACCACAAAGTCAATCATCGAACTGCGGCACAGGGTGTCCTGGTGCCAAGTGCATAGGTGGACACGCTTATGCTTGAACATGGTGTTCGTTATAAACGATCCGTGACGAGCACAGAAGTCCGATAACAAGACACCGCTCGGGTCAAGATCAGGAGGGCCGTTCCTCCCAATCACACCTCTCCAGGTCTCACTGTCGCTGCCAACATGAGTGTTGAAGTCACCCAGCAGAACAAGGGGATCCCCCGAGGGAGCACTCTCTATTACTTCCTCTAAGGACTCCAAAAAGGGCGGGAATTCTGGACTGCTGTTTGGTGCATAAGTACAAACAACAGTCAGGACCCGTCCCCCCACCCGAAGGCGTAGGGAAACTACCCTCTCGCTTACTGGGTTAAACTCCAACGTGCAGGCTTGGAGCCAGGGGGCAACAAGAATTGCCACCCCTGCCTGTCGCCTCTCATTGGTGGCAACACCAGAGTGGAATGAAGTCCAGCCCTTCTCCAGAACCAGAGGACTGGTTCCGGAGCCCTTGCCGTGCGTTGAGGTAAGTCCGACTATATCTAGCTGGAATTTCTCCACCTCACGCACCAGCTCAGGTTCCTTCCCTGCCAGAGAGGTGACATTCCACGTACAACGACAACTAGCTTCTGTAGCCGAGGATCGGACCGTCAAGGCCTGCGCCTCCGGTCGCCACCCAGCTCTCTTTGCACCCGACCCCTTTGGCCCCTCCCACGAGTGGTGAGCTCATGGGAGGGGGGACCCACGTTACCTTTTCGGACTGTGCCCGCAAAAAAATGGAAAATTAAAAAAACACAAAACAGCAAAAAAATAAATGTACAAAGATAAGATATTAAGAGGGCCGCGCGGTGGATGAGTGGGTAGCACATTGGCCTTGCAGTCAGGAGGTTCAGGGTTGGAATCTCCGTTGGGCATCTCTGTGTGGAGTTTGCATGTTCTCCCCGTGCGTGTGTGGGTTTTCTCCGGGTACTCTGCTTTCCTCCCACATTCCAAAAACATGCATGTTAGCTTCATTGGCCGCTCTAAATTGTCCATTAGAGTGTGAAGGTTTGTTTGTCTGCCCTGCGATTGGCTGGCGACCGGTCCAGGGTGTACCCGCCTCCCGCCCAAAGTCAGCTGGGATAGGCTCCAGCATCCCCGCGACCCTGATGAGGATAAGTGGCATAGAAAATGGACGGATGGAAAATATTAAGAGAAAAAATGTAATCTAACAAGAAAAGAGGTTGTAATTTTAGTACTATATAAGTCATTAAGTCGGAATATTATGACAAACAAAGTTAAATATTATTAAAGTAATAATATTATGGAAATAAAGTCACATTATTTTTAGAAAGCAAAAACCAAACCTCCAAAAACATTTGATTTGAGAAAATGTGTTCATCCGGGTCCAAATACTCTGCATTGTGCAGGAAATGATTTTAGGAATGTCTCGGATACCTTTGGCTCTAAGAGGGATGAATAAAAAGCAGTTGCATATGAAAAGAACCTCAACCCGGAGAAGGACATCAAACATTTTAACCTTTAGTTTAATTGATGTATTACCTAATTAGATTTTATGAAAAAGAAACCCATTTCTACAGTTCTATTCTACATGATGTTCACTCATCACTAAAAAGTAGAAGAGAAGAACCACATCAACCCTTTGAATTTCACATTGTATTACAGAACTAAAAAATAGCTGCACACTCATTTTCGGGGAGAAGAGGAAAAGAAATGGTGGCAGTTTAACCAGACTGAACCTGCAATATTCTGAGCAAAACTGGTCTCCTTTTGGTAGCCAAGAGTTAAAAAAGCGATTCTATGAGAAACCTGACTGTGTGGCCAATGGGCTAACCACTCAGCCACCAGTCCAGGGTGTACCCCGCCTCTCGGCCAAAGTCTGCTGGGGTAGGCTCCAGCATCCCCGCCACCCTGATGAGGATAAGCGGCATAGAAAAGGAATGGACGGATGAAAATGATGAGAAACAACAGCAAGAAAAAGCACTGCCCTGGGAGCAAACCAAAACCACACAATATGCTGCTTGGTCTCATCACATACTGCAGAGAGTAGCATCCTTTCCTCACCTTCAGCTTGTGTTCGTGCTCCTTGTTGACGCCAGCCAGCAGCTGAGCCTTGCGGCGGTTCAGAGCGTCGATGAGGGCGTCGCACTGCGCCACCAGACACGCCTCGAACTCCACGCCGTTCTCCTGCCAAGCGTGCGCAAATGTAAGCGTGGCGCCGTACGGCACAACAGCGGCGGCCTTCGTTGTCGGCACCGGTACCTGGATGTGCTGCACCGTGTTTCTTAGCTGGACCAGGAACTCTTTGGCCTCGGTGGCGCGGCCCGAGAGACCGTTGAGCGCCTGAGACAGCTGACCCTGAGGGAGACCAAATGTCATGAAACACACGCAAATTGGCATCTCTTCATGCACCATATTTGGGCGAAGTGGGTTTTTTTGGGATAGTTGACAATGGCAACAGTGTGATGATAACCATAGAGCTGGAAAAGAAACCTCGTGATGCAGGAAAGTGGTGGAAACGTCGCTAGACTGGTTGCTCGGCGCAACATGGCCGAGTTGACAAGGACAAGATCAACAAAAATAATACCCAGTGTCCCCCGCAGGATTGGGTTCCAACTTTTCATTTGTGGGAGACCAAAAGCGAGCAAAACCCAACCCAAAGATTGTGTGTGCGTTTTTGTTTACAATGTTGCGTGAGGGCCCACAGCTGGATCGGAGTAGAGCGACAAGGTTCAAGCTGAGTGTTTTTTGTGCAGCGCTTGAAATGATGCTTGTAAACTTAACATGGGACAGTCCGGCCCTGGAACAGACCCATCCAATCACCAATCACCCTGATGTCTTGCAGCGCCGGACTCAAACTCAAGGCCTGCGGCCCTATGTGGAAATCATGCACATTAATCAGACCCGTTGAAAAAGGATTGTTCTGCTTTTGCAATATTTTCACACATACACACGGGGACAAAACTTTATTACCATTCGGCTAAGGTAGCGGTTCCCAAACTTTTTTTTTGCCATACCCACTTTTGCAGCTCAAATTATTTGCAGCGATTATTTCCAAAGATGCTCAATGGGATTTAGGTCCGGGCTCAGAGAATGCCACTTGAGAATAGTCCACTGTTCTCCTCCTAGCCATTCTTGGCCGCTTTGAGCTGCGTTTTGGGTCATTGTCCTGTTGCGAGACCCATGACCTGTGACTGAGACCAAGCTTTCTGACAGCACATTTTCCTCCAGAATCCCTTGATAGATTTCATTGTACCTGGCACAGACTCAAGACACCCTGTGCCAGGTGCACAGGGTAGCCCCAAAACATAACAGAGCCTCGTCCATGTTTCACAGTAGGGACAGTGTTCTTTTCTTCATATGCTCGATTTTTCCGTCTACGAACGTAGAGCTCATGTGCCTTGGCCTAAAGTTCCATTTTTAGGACATTCTCCCAGACCCGTTGTGGCTTGTCAAGATGTTGTTTGGCAAATTCCAATCTGACTTTTTTATGATTTGTTTTCAACAATGGTGTCCTCCTTGGCCATCTCCTGTGAAGTCCGCTTTGGCTCAAACAACGACTGATGTTCCTCGAGCTTGAAGTACACCTTGAATCTCTTTAGAGGTTTTTCCGGCCTCTTTTGTTACCATTCATATCAGCCGTCTCTTTTCCTCTTGCGACCACCTCCAGGGAGGTCTCCTCCATTTCGGACTTACATGTGCAACGCTAGTCAAAGGAACGTCAAGCTGCTTGGAGATGCTCGCCTAAAATGTCCTTTCTAATCTCCTGAGACAACTTTGCCTCCTGTGGTCCATGTTGAGTGTGGCAGCCACCATGTCTCCAAACAGCACAGTGACTACCTGTAGCCCTATAAATAGGGCCTAGCGACCCATTCAAAGACTGTAGACACCTATGATGCTAATTAGTGGACACACTAATTACCTAATTAGTGTCTTTCATTAACCGAAGGGTACCTACAATTTTGTCCACGTGTGTATGTGTTATTATTTATTTGTATTCATGTATTTATTATTTTATTTATTATCTACTATTGTTATTACTTATTCTTTAGAATATAAAAGATTAAGATTAATCCAGCTAAATGTTGATTTTTAAGTTTTCACTAAATACTAAAGTGTTATGATTAAGTAGGAGAAAATATTTTATTCAATTGCATTTATTTAATTTCAGTTCTATTAGTAATTTTACCTTTTTACATTTGTATTTGAAATAAAAGAAATTCCATTCATTTCAAAAATGTGTTTTAATTAATTCAACTGACCTTATTTATAAGCTTGTTTTATCATTTAAAGTGTATTTTGCATTTCTACATTTCCATGATAATAATTGTACAGTAGAACATAAAAACAACTCTGACAAAAATATTTTTACCTTAAATCTTATTTTACTCCATTTTTACATTTTCAATGTATTATTCTAAAATGTAAAAAATGTTTTTTTTCAATTCTATTCCTTTTTTTTGTATTATAAAATAAAAGAGTTGTGTCATTTCAATTCATTACAGACCATTTACCAGTTTTGTTAGTCGTTTCTAAAAACAAAACAAGCTGAGGATATGTACGAGATGTACAAAAATAAATTGACAGCAATTATGAGAATGAGAATTTTATCCATTAATAAAAATATTAATGTATAATAAGAAAGAACAAGGGGAATATTAAATAGCTTTATTATGCAAAGATTCAAAAAAGATACAAATCCAGATTATTTTATTGATACGAGTGGTGAAATTCATGAAAGCACAGAATAGTTGATACCTTTAAAACGGACCCGACCGAGCAGCAAAAGTTCCGAAAAAGGACATGGAGCCTAATTTGGAAGGAACTATCCAAACAATTGGACTCCCTGCTGTTAGTCAACAGATTGTCACTCCATCGATATGGCGCTAACAAAAGAGATCATAAGGAATAAATTCCACCCTTGACGTGTATGTCGCTGCAAAATGTTGCAAAAGAAGCAACCTTGTGAAAGTTAATATTGGAAACAATCATGATTTGAAGACTCATGTTCCACTGACTCATGAATGCCTGACCAAACTCGAGTTTCACTGACTCACGGGCGCCTGGTGAAGACCCGACTCTCAGGCGCTTCCCGGAGCTTGACGACAACTCTCACTGCAGCGGCTCGTTAGTTAACAAAAATATAGACATGAAGGAGGCCTCTTTTTTTGGAGCAATAATCATCCGACTAATGAAGCCCATTTGGCAAGACGTGCAACACCCCAGCGAGGAAGGTGGAAATCCCACAAAACATGGAATGACGCGGCTAAACACTTGAAAAAAAAGCCCGCAGTCAAGTCAAGTCCACTTAGGTTATTCTCCATTCTATGCAGTCTTGGTTAGCTCACCAAACACACACGAGACCATAGAAGCTCGGATTTCAGCTTTGTCTGGCAGGAAGATGCTGCATTATTCATCAAAAATGCACACGACGCTCTCACTGACACCAGAAAAGCAGGGAAATCCTGATGAGGGAAATAATAATAATAATAAATAAAAATAGGCTGAGGAAAATGGTGTCCTTGTTTGAAGTTCTCGTGGGACCGCACCAAATGAAATGGGACACACGTGATCTATTCTCAGCGCTGCCCGATTTATCAGGCGAGGGCGTCGACTAATTGGCGGGATAAATAATGACTTGCTTTGGTTTGAAACGGGGATGTAGGCTGGATTTTAGGGCACCTTGCACCTCTTGAGAAAAACTCGAGTCCAACCCGATTCACGGGTACTTTACAAAAACTTGATTTTCACTGACTCAAGGGTGCTTAACAAAAAAGAACCGAGTCTAACCCGATTCACGGGTACTGTACAAAAAACCTGATTTTCACTGACTCAAGGGTGCTTAAGAAAAAAGAACCGAGTCTAACCCGATTCACGGGTACTGTACAAAAAACTTGATTTTCACTGACTCGCGGGTGCTTAAGAAAAAGAACCGAGTCTAACCCGATTCACGGGTACTGTACAAAAAACCTGATTTTCACTGACTCACGGGTGCTTAAGAAAAAAGAACCGAGTCTAACCCGATTCACGGGTACTGTACAAAAAACTTGATTTTCACTGACTCGCGGGTGCTTAAGAAAAAGAACCGAGTCTAACCCGATTCACGGGTACTGTACAAAAAACCTGATTTTCACTGGCTCGCGGGTGCTTAAGAAAAAAGAACCGAGTCTAACCCGATTCACGGGTACTGTACAAAAAACCTGATTTTCACTGGCTCGCGGGTGCTTAAGAAAAAAAAACGAGTCTAACCCGATTCACGGGTACTGTACAAAAAACTTGATTTTCACTGACTCAAGGGTGCTTAAGAAAAAGAACCGAGTCTAACCCGATTCACGGGTACTGTACAAAAAACCTGATTTTCACTGACTCAAGGGTGCTTAAAAAAAAGAACCGAGTCTAACCCGATTCACGGGTACTGTACAAAAAACCTGATTTTCACTGACTCGCGGGTGCTTAAGAAAAAGAACCGAGTCTAACCCGATTCACGGGTACTGTACAAAAAACCTGATTTTCACTGACTCAAGGGTGCTTAAAAAAAAGAACCGAGTCTAACCCGATTCACGGGTACTGTACAAAAAACCTGATTTTCACTGACTCGCGGGTGCTTAAGAAAAAGAACCGAGTCTAACCCGATTCACGGGTACTGTACAAAAAACCTGATTTTCACTGGCTCGCGGGTGCTTAAGAAAAAAGAACCGAGTCTAACCCGATTCACGGGTACTGTACAAAAAACCTGATTTTCACTGGCTCGCGGGTGCCTTAGGAAAAAGAACCGAGTCTAACCCGATTCACGGGTACTGTACAAAAAACCTGATTTTCACTGACTCGCGGGTGCTTAAGAAAAAGAACCGAGTCTAACCCGATTCACGGGTACTGTACAAAAAACCTGATTTTCACTGACTCGCGGGTGCTTAAGAAAAAGAACCGAGTCTAACCCGATTCACGGGTACTGTACAAAAAACCTGATTTTCACTGACTCGCGGGTGCTTAAGAAAAAGAACCGAGTCTAACCCGATTCACGGGTACTGTACAAAAAACCTGATTTTCACTGACTCAAGGGTGCTTAAGAAAAAAGAACCGAGTCTAACCCGATTCACGAGTACTGTACAAAAAACTTGATTTTCACTGACTCGCGGGTGCTTAAGAAAAAGAACCGAGTCTAACCCGATTCACGGGTACTGTACAAAAAACCTGATTTTCACTGACTCACGGGTGCTTAAGAAAAAAGAACCGAGTCTAACCCGATTCACGGGTACTGTACAAAAAACTTGATTTTCACTGACTCGCGGGTGCTTAAGAAAAAGAACCGAGTCTAACCCGATTCACGGGTACTGTACAAAAAACCTGATTTTCACTGGCTCGCGGGTGCTTAAGAAAAAAGAACCGAGTCTAACCCGATTCACGGGTACTGTACAAAAAACCTGATTTTCACTGGCTCGCGGGTGCTTAAGAAAAAAGAACCGAGTCTAACCCGATTCACGGGTACTGTACAAAAAACTTGATTTTCACTGACTCGCGGGTGCTTAAGAAAAAGAACCGAGTCTAACCCGATTCACGGGTACTGTACAAAAAACCTGATTTTCACTGGCTCGCGGGTGCTTAAGAAAAAAGAACCGAGTCTAACCCGATTCACGGGTACTGTACAAAAAACTTGATTTTCACTGACTCGCGGGTGCTTAAGAAAAAGAACCGAGTCTAACCCGATTCACGGGTACTGTACAAAAAACCTGATTTTCACTGGCTCGCGGGTGCTTAAGAAAAAAGAACCGAGTCTAACCCGATTCACGGGTACTGTACAAAAAACCTGATTTTCACTGACTCGCGGGTGCTTAAGAAAAAGAACCGAGTCTAACCCGATTCACGGGTACTGTACAAAAAACCTGATTTTCACTGGCTCGCGGGTGCTTAAGAAAAAAGAACCGAGTCTAACCCGATTCACGGGTACTGTACAAAAAACTTGATTTTCACTGGCTCGCGGGTGCTTAAGAAAAAGAACCGAGTCTAACCCGATTCACGGGTACTGTACAAAAAACCTGATTTTCACTGACTCGCGGGTGCTTAAGAAAAAGAACCGAGTCTAACCCGATTCACGGGTACTGTACAAAAAACCTGATTTTCACTGGCTCGCGGGTGCTTAAGAAAAAGAACCGAGTCTAACCCGATTCACGGGTACTGTACAAAAAACCTGATTTTCACTGGCTCGCGGGTGCTTAAGAAAAAAAAACGAGTCTAACCCGATTCACGGGTACTGTACAAAAAACCTGATTTTCACTGGCTCGCGGGTGCTTAAGAAAAAAAAACGAGTCTAACCCGATTCACGGGTACTGTACAAAAAACCTGATTTTCACTGACTCCCGGGTGCTTAAGAAAAAAAAAACAATCTAACCCGATTCACGGGTACTGTAAAAAAAACTTGATTTTCACTGACTCAAGGGTGCTTAAGAAAAAAGAACCGAGTCTAACTCGATTCACGGGTACTTTACAAAAACTTGATTTTCATTGACTCGCGGGTGCTTAAGAAAAAAGAACCGAGTCTAACCCGATTCACGGGTACTTTACAAAAACTTAATTTTCACTGACTCCCGGGTGCCTAAGAAGAAAGACTCAAATTTAGCCTGCTCAGGGCTACTCAACAAACACCCGAGTTTCACTGACTCATGAGTGCTCAACAAAGAAGCAAGTTTCACCGACTCATATGGGCTCCATGTAGACTGGCATTTCACCGACTCACGGGTCGACTCAGACTCCAGTTTTCCCAACTGATGGATACCCGTCAAAAACTCGCGATTCCCGGACTCATGGGTGCTCTACAAAGACTCGAGTGAGAGTTATTATCTTATGAACTCCCCAAGATGGCAGTAGCTGCTTTCTGAGTATCCGGAGTGGCCGCCATCCTGCAGCAATACCAAGCTCTGCATGCGCTTTAAACCCAGCTGCTGTTGTGAAGGTCGTGCGTGTTACACTTGTCTGTTTGCGATCATGTGACGTTAACGAGAGGAGGCAGCTAAATGTGCCGGTCCAACTGCAGCCCGTCGACTCGTTGACAAGGACAAGGATCAGCGCTTTGGACCCGGTCCTCCAGAGGGCCGTGCGGAGCAGCCGGCGCTTATGGGGCGGCGCGCAGAAGGCATGCGCCCTCAGACACGAGCGAGAAGACGGGAATACTAAAAGGCGAGGGAGCGCGACGAAGAAAGGGATTATTCCGGTTGCCATGCCCGAAAAACCGTCTGCAAAGTTGGAGAGACAAGACGAAAAATACTCCTTAAGAAAGGATCGGCAGCTAGCGCTTCCAATTTTAACGCTAACATTCTCACGAGACGCCACGTCGAAGGTAGGGCTGCAACAGCGTGTCGTTGGGCACGAAGGCGGAAGTGTGAAATGAAAGCGACAGCGTCTGATGTGTGCCTCATAGAAACAAGTGTCCGACGCGTCTGCCAAACATTGTGGGTTGCTGCTGTCGCCATGGCGACCATGCAACCCGTTTGTTTGCACGCCGACGTGCAGTTCAGGAGAGGCGAGAGACGAAGCTGAACAAAGCTGGGCTAGATCGTAGGACGGAAGGACACACTTCTCATAGATTATCTTTGAAAGTATCTCATTGCGTTCCCCCCAGTGGTGGCAGCACTCGTACATTATCGGGCCATGACATGACCACCGCCAAGACACCTTGCAACTGACCTCTGAATGAACCCCAGCTCCCGGCAGCACTCGTGCACGCTAGCACAGCCATGCTTGATGGTGGGGAGGAGACAATGATCATGTGACTCACTTGGATTGAAATTCACGATTCCCCTCAGTAAACCGCAGCTCGTGGCAGCACTCATGCATGCTTCCACCACCAAGCTGGACGGTTGGCAGGCCACAACAATTGTGCGACTCACTTCTCTCAAAGTTCACCTTTCCTCTCAATGAACCGCGGCTCCCGGCAGCACTCATGCATGCTACCAAAGCCATGCTTCACAGTTGGCAGGACACAATGATCATGTGACTCACCTGCGCGTCAGATGTCTGGAGAGTAACGGTTTTGTGTTGACAGTAAATGTATACTGCTGTACAAGCAGTACACTTACTGCTCTAAAGTATACTCACATTTACTTCCTACTGTATGTACAACTGTATGGCATCCTAGACTAAAGAAAATAAACATGTAAAAACATAGCAGAAAGAACTTTTTAGTGATCTAAAGCACACAGATCGAGCGCAAGCTACTGTAGGTACATGAAAAAAATAATCGACCTGTCTTTGGCTGGACATGACCTCATCAGCAGTACCCCGAGATCCGAAACCACAACGCCGTCAGCTTGTATCGGTCGGCCATCTGCTGTGCCTCGCCTTCACCGACCGCAGCTGCCGCCTCCCGAGGCTGCCGGGTATCGACCTTCCTAATTTCCTTGGCTTTCATGTACGCCGACGTGACGGCAAATCGGAACACCGCAGCAGCCTTGGGCCCGTGATGGAGTGTGCAGGGGGAGGCTGCCCACCGTTACCTAGAAATAGCATCTTGGTCTACTCCAGGGTTTCTAGGCTGTGTTCTAAACTGCAAGCACTCACCGGCCACAACATTAGGCACTCATGCACCATCTACACAGACTCTGGAGCAAGTGCTAAACTTCTGCTTCTACATGTTTTGGGGTCATGAAACAACATGAAAGTCCAGAATGTTGCAGATGAGGCGCTGTTTTACACCACTGCACACATGAAGCACTCGTGCGCACATCAGTCACAACCTTATGCAGTCTTGCAGCATCTACTGAGACACTGAAACAATGGTAGTGATCAAATGTCTGCTTTTACAACATTTCTTTTGGTCTTCAAACAACATGACAGGGCTAGAACGCTGCAGATGCAGGGCTGTTTTACGCCACTGCACGCCCGAAGCACTCGTGCACAACATTAGGCACTCATTCGGCATCTACTGATAAACAAAACAAGCAGGTAGTACTGGTATGAAAAGTTCTGCTCTTACAACTTTTTTTGGTAACGTGAAAGGGCCAGAATGTCGCAGATGCAGAGCTGTCTTACGCCACTGCACGCCCAAAGCACTCATGCGCTCACAAGTCACAACATGAGGCACTCATGCGCCATCTACTGAGACAGCAAGACAAGTGCTAGTATAAAAAAATTCCGTTTTTTTGGGTCATTAAGCGACACGACAGGGCTAGAACGCTGCAGATGCAGAGTTGTTTTACGCCACTGCGCCTCTGAAGCACTCGTGCGCAACAACATGAGGAATTCATGCGCCATCTACTGAGACAGCAAGACAAGTGCTAGTATAAAAAAATTCCGGTTTTTTGGGTCATTAAGCGACACGACAGGGCTAGAACGCTGCAGATGCAGAGTTGTTTTACGCCACTGCGCCCCTGAAGCACTCGTGCGCAACAACATGAGGAATTCATGCGCCATCTACTGAGACAGCAAGACAAGTGCTAGTATAAAAAAATTCCGGTTTTTTGGGTCATTAAGCGACACGACAGGGCTAGAACGCTGCAGATGCAGAGTTGTTTTACGCCACTGCGCCCCTGAAGCACTCGTGCGCTCACCAGTCACAACATAAGGCACTCATGCGCCATCCACCGAGACAGCAAAACAAGCGCTAGTATGAAAAATGTCGACGCAAGAGGGCCAGAATCTGGCAATGCTGCACACCACGGCCAACTACGGCGGCAATAATAACAGAAGGAAAAAGGAACACTATTATGGTCCCAGAAGGTCATGATAATGATGATGATGACGAGCATACAAGAAGAAGCCAATCAGCGTGGGAGGCTGTCACCCACCTTATGAAGTTTCCACATCGCTCCCAGAGCCTTGACCTCATGCGTGCCGTGCTTGCCCTCCTCCAGGCACTGGTAGCACACCGGCGTCTTGCACTGCACGCAGTACATGCTCAGGTTCTCCAGCTCGTGCTCCGTGCACGTCGAGATCTTCCTCGGGCTGGCTCGCCGGCTGATGCGGCCCTGCGCCGGAGGCACCAGCCGGTGCTTGGCCAGGGGTCCCCGCGGCGGGTGGCAGCGCAGGCGGCAGGGCTCGCAGTAGAAGACGTCGCACTGCTCGCACATGGCGGTGGCCTCCCGGGGGCTCTTCTCGCACAGCTGACACTTCAAGGCGGCCGCTTTGCTCTGCTGGTAGCGGTCCACCACCCCCTCCAGGACGCGGTTCTTTGGGAAGCCGCGGAGCCCCCGCTCGTCCAGGATGAGGCTGCGGTGGCACTGCGGGCATGTGAGGCAGGCGTTGCGGGGGATGGCGGCGAGACAGGCGGGCTGCGGGAGCAAGTGGTGCTGGGGGGCGGTCGGGGGGAAGACCCGCACCCCGTTGGGGGACTTCTGGCACGGGGTGGTTGGGGCGCTGACGAAGCCCCCGTAGGAGCCGTAGCCGCTGTCCGCCTCGCTGTACAAGCTCATTTTATCCAAATCCAAATAGTCGTAGTCGGACATGCCCGACCCGGAGGCTCGGCTGCTCTGAGGGGATTCGGCGTCGGGGGTTTGGACCAGGATGTTCCGCGCGCACGCGAGGCAAATGTTGTGCGCGCAGGGCAGGATGACGGGCTCCCGGTAGAAGGAGCCGCACACCGGGCATTTCAGCTCTTCCTCCATCTCGTCCATGGCTGCCAGGGAAGCAAACGAGCGGAACCAGCAACAGAACCTGCCGCGGGGGCCGAACGTCGAGCACGTCCTTCTGCGAACACAGCAGCTCGGTCTCAACCAGGCAGGGCGGGAGGAGAAGGCGGAGCCAGGCTGAGTGTCCACCAATGGGCGAGCAGGAGGGGCTCTGCCGCGCTGCTATTGGACAGCCGGCGGATTCTCGCTCAGCATTGGCCGGATTAAAAGCGTGCCTTCTTTAATGAGCCTCGTCACGTGACAGCAAACCCAATCCACATGCGTCTCCCCTGGACTCGTTCCCACATGCCCAGGCAGTACACTTACCTACCGTCTGCTTATTATAGACAGTATACTCACTGCAGTACAACAGCGTACCTACATACCGACACAAAAGTCCTTGCTACCAGAAATAATGATTCGTATTTTTACGATAAAAAAGTCGGAATACTACAAGACGGAAAAATGTAATTTTATGAGAGAAAAACGTCGGAATATTACAAATTTGTCATACCTTAATGATGAAAAAAAACGTTATTTTACGATAAAAAAGTCAGAATATTACAAACTAGTCTTAATTTTATGATTTCAAAAAACGTAATTTTACGATAAAAAAGTCCGAATATTACAAGAATGAAAAATCTAATTTTATGATTAAAAAAGTCAGAATATTACAAGAAAGAAAAATGTAAATTTATGCTAAAAAAAATTCCAAATATTACAAATTTGTCATAACTTTATGATTAAAAAAACGTAATTTTACGCTAAAAAAGTCGGAATATTACAAGAAAGAAAAATCTAATTTTATGATTAAAAAAGTCGGAATATTACAAAATAGTCATAACTTTATGATTTCAAAAAACTTAATTTTACGATAAAAAAGTCGTAAAATTACAAAAAAGTCACAATTTTATGGAAAAAGTCATAATTTTACCGTAAAAAAAACATAATTTTACGATTAAAAAATTGTCATTTTATGAGAGAAAAATTAGCATATTACAAAATAGTCATAATTTACAGAAAAAAGTTGGAATATTACAATAAAAAGTCAGAGTATTTAAAAAAAAGGTCAATATTTTACAAAAAACAAACTTTATGAAAAAAACAGTCCACATTTTAAGAGAAAAACGTAATTATGTTACATTTATGTATACAAGAATAATGCTGAGATTTTATGGGAAGGAAGTCATACTTCAGAAAATTCAACAGTATAAAATTAATATGGTAAATATATCAAAAGTAAAAAAGGCCTTATAAGAAGAAAAACGTTGACATTTTACAAGAATAAAAGTATATTGATATTATGAGGAGACATAATGTCATTTTAGTAACGGAGTCGAAATTGTCCTGAAAAATATATATATATTTTTTTATCATTATATTAGGAGAAACAAAACAAAATGGAGAATTAGGTTGGGGAAAAATAAGGTTGTCATATTAAGAAAATAGACAAAGATTATTCAATTTAAAAAAATATGTTTATTTAAACTGTGACGAGAGTGAAGTTGATAGTAATAAAATGCTTTTTTCCTAAACTATATATCACTTCTTGGAATATCTTTACAAAATATCAATTAATAAAATGCTTTTTTCCTAAACTATATATCACTTCTTGGAATATCTTTACAAAATATCAATTAATAAAATGCTTTTTTCTTGAACTATATATCACTTCTTGGAATATCTTTACAAAATATCAATTAATAAAATGCTTTTTTCTTGAACTATATATCACTTCTTGGAATATCTTTGCAAAAAACCAAAGCGGCAAAGTTGCATCCTCTCATTTTCCTCTAGTGGTTCAGACGCCCCTGCACGAAAAAGCACGGCTTTACTGT
Organism: Oostethus manadensis; assembly: GCA_024372805.1. Taxonomy (NCBI): domain Eukaryota; kingdom Metazoa; phylum Chordata; class Actinopteri; order Syngnathiformes; family Syngnathidae; genus Oostethus; species Oostethus manadensis. The sequence continues at coordinate 683,397 of QODF01000214.1, read as the reverse complement.
ACATTTCCATCATAGCCGCCTGGGGAGTCGAACTGGCGCTCTTGAGCTGTCAAATATTTGCGGCAAACAAACAAGGACTGGTGGTTTGATCCGCCAAAACAACTCCCTTGTATTTGTGTCGCTTCACACCAAATGTTGCAAAGAGGGCCGCACTCTATTTTTGGACGCGGCGCCTGCATCATGATGTCATTGTTCTCCGTGTAATCCCAGTTAGGACCAGGCCGATTCCTGACCCGCCTGTCTGACACTTCAACACATTTCGGGATTTTACTTTTACCTAACAGACAAAATACATTCTCTAGGGTGGCAAACTGCCATGGATGCCAGATATCAGTGCACTGCACCCCCTAAAAATACACCCTTTTTGGTGTCCCGAGCACCTCACCAGCGCTGCTCCACTTTCAGCTCCCACTTCGCTGAGGAGAGGGAACGAGGGCAGGAGATTGGGACTGGTGATGGAGCAAGGTAGCAAGGAACCATGGCAGGATAAGGAAACAAGGGTGCAAGGAAACGAGTATAGCATGCAGGCCCAGAAAGGGAGGAAATAGAAGAATAGAAAAGTGAGGAAAGGAGGGATGGAGCAAGGGAGCAAGGCAGGATAAGGAAACAAGGGTGCAAGGAAACGAGTATAGCATGCAGGCCCAGAAAGGGAGGAAATAGAAGAATAGAAAAGTGAGGAAAGGAGGGATGGAGCAAGGGAGCAAGGCAGGATAAGGAAACAAGGGTGCAAGGAAACGAGTATAGCATGCAGGCCCAGAAAGGGAGGAAATAGAAGAATAGAAAAGTGAGGAAAGGAGGGATGGAGCAAGGGAGCAAGGCAGGATAAGGAAACAAGGGTGCAAGGAAACGAGTATAGCATGCAGGCCCAGAAAGGGAGGAAATAGAAGAATAGAAAAGTGAGGAAAGGAGGGATGGAGCAAGGGAGCAAGGCAGGATAAGGAAACAAGGGTGCAAGGAAACGAGTATAGCATGCAGGCCCAGAAAGGGAGGAAATAGAAGAATAGAAAAGTGAGGAAAGGAGGGATGGAGCAAGGGAGCAAGGCAGGATAAGGAAACAAGGGTGCAAGGAAACGAGTATAGCATGCAGGCCCAGAAAGGGAGGAAATAGAAGAATAGAAAAGTGAGGAAAGGAGGGATGGAGCAAGGGAGCAAGGCAGGATAAGGAAACAAGGGTGCAAGGAAACGAGTATAGCATGCAGGCCCAGAAAGGGAGGAAATAGAAGAATAGAAAAGTGAGGAAAGGAGGGATGGAGCAAGGGAGCAAGGCAGGATAAGGAAACAAGGGTGCAAGGAAACGAGTATAGCATGCAGGCCCAGAAAGGGAGGAAATAGAAGAATAGAAAAGTGAGGAAAGGAGGGATGGAGCAAGGGAGCAAGGCAGGATAAGGAAACAAGGGTGCAAGGAAACGAGTATAGCATGCAGGCCCAGAAAGGGAGGAAATAGAAGAATAGAAAAGTGAGGAAAGGAGGGATGGAGCAAGGGAGCAAGGCAGGATAAGGAAACAAGGGTGCAAGGAAACGAGTATAGCATGCAGGCCCAGAAAGGGAGGAAATAGAAGAATAGAAAAGGGAGGAAAGGAGGGATGGAGCAAGGGAGCAAGGCAGGATAAGGAAACAAGGGTGCAAGGTGCCAACGATAAGCGGCTTGGCGAGCGCCCATTCCTTTTTTTTTTCTATATCGCTTATTAGCTGTTGATTAGACGGACCAGAATGACTGTTGCCATGGTTACTGTTGTGCTAAAGTACAGCCTGTGCAGACACACACACACTGGTGTGAAAAAGTGTTTGCCTCCGTCCTGATGTCTTATTTTTTGTCACACTTTAATGTTTTAGCACAAGAAATCACAGAATTGAATTTTTTGATGAAACTTTTTATTATTAAGGGAGAAGAAAGTCCAAACTACATGCCCCTGTGTGGAAAAGGGATTGCCGCCTCCGGGAATTCTGGACTGCTGTTTGGCGCATAAGCGCAAACAGTCAGGACCCGTCCCCCCACCCGAAGGCGTAGGGAAACTACCCTCTCGCTTACCGGGTTAAACCTCAACGTGCAGGCTTGGAGCCGGGGGGCAACAAGAATTGCCACCCCTGCTCGTCGCCTCTCATTGCTGGCAACACCAGAGTGGAATGAAGTCCAGCCCCTTTCGAGAGGACCGGTACCAGAACCCTTGCCGTGCGTTGAGGTGAGCCCGACTATATCTAGCCGGAATTTCTCCACCTCACGCACCAGCTCAGGTTCCTCCCCCTAGAGAGGTGACATTCCACGTACCGACAACTAGCTTCTGGGGATCGGACCGCCAAGGCCTCCGCCTCCGGCCGCCACCCAGCTCTCTTTGCACCCGACCCCTTTGGCCCCTCCCACGAGTGGTGAGCTCATGGGAGGGGGGGACCCACGTTACTTTTTCGGGCTGTGCATGGGTGCAGGCCCGGCCACGAGACGGTCGCCACCGTGCCCCGCCTCGGGGCCTGGCTCCAGAGGGGGGCCCCGGTGACCCGCGTCCGGGCGAAGGAAAACGAAGTCCAACTGTATTATTCATCATTAGGGTATTTTGAGCCACTCTTTGTGTGGTCCCTCCCCTAGGACCTGTGTGTCATGGGTGACCCTACCCGGGGCATGACAGCCCCCGACAACTTAGCTCCTAGGATCATTGGGACACCGGAACCCCTCCACCACGATAAGGTGCTGACTCAGGGAGGAGTCCCCAAAAGTAGAACTTTATTTTTTTTGTATTGTTCTTTTGTCATAATATTCCAACTTAAAAAAAAACAACTATTCTCATTATCACATTAGAAATACTTTTTTTCTTAGTATTTTGACTTTATTCTAGTAAAATTGCAGCTATATTTCCTTTGTTAAAAAATTCTCCAGGTAGTTTTTTTTTATTGCAATTATGACTTCTTATAATAGTATGTTTCTGAAATATGAAGAAATAACGTCTTTTTCCTCTAATATTACAACTCTGGGCTTCTAAATTGTTGTTTTTTTTTCTCGCAACCACATTTTCATAAAAATGTCACTTATAATTACAACTTTTAAAAAAACATTTTTTCTTTAATATTTCCACTTTAAAATGTTAGAATTTTTCCTCCAAATATTATAAGTTCATTCATGTAAAATCTTTGTCAGATTTTGCCTCTCCTGATATATTGACTCGGCTGCACGGTGGATGAGTGGGTAGCACGTTGGCCTCAAAGTCAGGAGGTTCAGGGATGGAATCTGCGTTGGGCATCTCTGTGTGGAGTTCGATGTTCTCCCCGTGTGTGTGTGGGTTTTCTCCGGGTACTCCGCTTTCCTCCCACATTCCAAAAACATGCATGTTAGCTTCATTGGCCGCTCTAAATTGTCCATTAGAGTGTGAATGTTTGTTTGTCTTTATGTGCCCTGCCATTGGCTGGCGACCAGTCCAGGGTGTACCCGCCCAAAGCCGGCTGGGATAGGCTCCAGCATCCCCGCCACCCTAATGAGGACAAGCGGTGTTGAAAACGAACGAATGAATGCCTGAGACAGCTAAGAAAAGCTAGCTTTATACGGAGGTGGCGGGGTACGAGAGGGTAACAGTGAGATGCTGACTTTAAAACTTGAAATCTCAAGTTGTTGTTGTTTTGATGTGGCCCTGAGACGCCCTAAAATATTTTTGACTTTATAATCACAACATTATCATTTTCCTGCAACCTAATTTTCCAAAAATTCAATTTTCTGGAGAATTTTCTTCTGATCATTTTGATTTTATACTTGTAAAAGATTTTCCCTCCACCTAACTTTCCAAAAATGAAGTTATTTTATTTTTATTTCTCATAATATTACAACTTTAAAAAACAATATAATGTTTAGAGCAGCCTTTTCCATTTTTTTGTACATTTGCCAACTATTTCTGCTGTTTTTTGCTGGATTCTCTTCTTGAAACTTCATTCGTTCATTCATTTTCTATGCCGCTTATCCTCGTTAGGGTCGCAGGTATGCTGGAGCCTATCCCAGCTGGCTTTGGGCGAGAGGTGGGGTACACCCTGGACTGGTTCTTGAAACTTGAACCTTCCAAAATATGTTCTTAATATGTCTTCATGTTCTTAATATTTCAAGTCTATGCTAATAAAATGACATTTTGTTTCTCGTAAAAATTGCATTTAAAAATTGTTTTTTTTCTCTTTTAACATTCTCACACTACTTTGTCAATTTTTGTTGTAGTTGTCTTTTTTTCCAGTGATAATGACTTTACAAAAAAAATCAAAAATCAAAAGTCTTTGGCTTCCATTTTGGCGGTAGGTCCTTTAAAACAGCAGAGCACTCATGTCCTATAAAGGATCTATGACTCACATTGCATTTTTGCTGTAGGTCCTTTAAAAAACAGCAAAGCGCTCCAGTCCTATAAAGGATCTTTGACTCACATTGCATTTTTGCTGTAGGTCCTTTAAAAACAGCAGAGTGCTCATGTCACATAGAGAATCTTTGACTCACATTTTGGTAGCAGATGCTTAAAAACCACAGACCGCTCCTGTCGTTTAGAGGATCTTTGACTAGCGCCCTTTCAGTAGGCCCTGAAAAACAGGAGAGTGCTGATATCATACAGATGATCTTTGACTGGAATTTTTGCAGAATGTCAAAAACAACCAACAACACAGCACTCTTCTGAGGATCTTTGAGTCACATTTTAGTAGTACGTCTATAAAAACTGCAGATCTTCTATACTTTAGTATAGAGGATCTTTGCTGTATAGCTCCTGAAAAACAGCAGTGCGCTCCTGTCACATACAGGATCTTTGGTATTTTTGCAGAAGAGCTCTTAAAACCACAGTGTTCTTCTGTCATGTAGAGAGCCTGGATTTTTTGCAGAATGTCCTAAAAAGCAGCAGCTGCCAAATAAAAGATCTTTGACTTGTATTTTGATAATAGTTGTGTGTGCTCGCTTCATATAGAGGAACTTTGACTAGCATCTTTGTCGTAGATTGTTAAACCTTAAAAACAGCAGAGCGCTCCTGTTAGAAAAACTTTCTTGCCATTGTGAGTGAACAATTCACCAACTAGGAAGTTTCTTTGGCGACGTAGAATCCTAAGTAAACATAGAGCATGAAATAAACATAGAACTAAGTAAACATAGAACCCTGAGTAAAAAGGTGAAATCGGATAAGTAAAGGCATGAGGGTGTTTTTAGTGCAGGTATCATAAGGTGACCATAGTACTGGTTATAAAGTGCAAATGTTATAAAGTGTTCATGAGTTCAACAGCAGCAGGAAAGAAACTGTTCTTGTGGCGAGAGGTTCTGGTCCGAATGGACCGTAACCTTCTGCCAGAGGGGAGTGGCTCAAATAGTCCACTAAAAGGATCTTGTTCACATAAAGGATTTTTCACTCACATACTGGTAGCAACAAAAACAACACAGAGCACTCCTGACGTTTAGAGGATCTCAGACTGCTGTCTTTCAGTAGGTCCTGAAAAACAGCAGTGTGCCTCTCTCATATAGAAGATCTTTGACTAGCATTTTGGCTGCTATCTTGGGGAAAAGTTCATTTTGCGCTCCATTCCTCAGGTGGCTCGTCATGCAAGGCCCATTGCAGCATCAGCAGCAGCAAAAGCAGCACAGCCCGTTTGCGGTAATAAAGAAAAAATCAGTACGCTATTAATTGCAGCCCACATTCCCCGCAGAGCGGGGATGGATGGTTCCAGCGCAGGGAAAAACGATGCAGCACGTGGAGGCCTTTCCCTGCTCACATGTCTCTCTCCATGCTGCCCACACACACACACACACACACACACACACACACACACGCACACACACACACACACAATAAAAAAGAGTTTTTTTTAAAAAGCTCTCATTTCTATTTGGCAACATTGTGCTAATACTACATACTCCAACAAGACTAAACTCAATAGAAATTAAGGTACAAGCAGAGGGGTGGACCATCAATGAGGTGCGACCTGTAGCTCCGCCTCCAGCCAGGTGCAGGCGATCGGGAACACATAACCAGGAGAAGGCAGGGAAAACAAAATGCGCACACAACAATTAAACCATAATAAATAAAAAATTATGACTATTAGTTCATAATAACAAGTATTGTTATTGTTAAAAAAACAATAATAACTCAATTAAAAATACTAAATGTGCATAATAATATGTAATATATCATAATAAAAATAATCATCAAATCAAAACATATGTATTATTATGATTAATAATTGGATGCGCGGTTTGCATGTTGGCCTCCCAGTCAAGAGATCTGGGTTCAAATCTCCGTTGGGCATCCCCGTACATGTGTGGGTTTTCCCCGGGTACTCCGGGTTGCTCCCACATTCCAAAATCACGCCTGTTAGCTTCATTGGCCGCTCTAAATTGTCCATATCTATGCTTGCTTGTTTGTCTGCTCTGCCATTGGCTGGCGACCAGTCCATTGCAGCCCGCCTCCCACAAGAAGTCAGCTGGGATAGGCTCCAGCATACCCGCGACCCTAATGAGGATAAGCGGCATAGAAAATGGATGGATGTTTATTAATTATGATTATTCTCCATTCTTGTCAATGTTCATTCTTACAACATAACAAGCTCTTATATCATGGATAGGACCCTCCTGAGTTTGTGAACTGCTATTATTAATATTACTACAGCAAAGATTATAAGACAATAATATATATGATTGCCTATGAATAATAAACAATAAAATCAATGATTATTGATCAATAATAATAATAAGTAGTAATAACGAAATAAAACATACAAATAATTTATATGATTATAATAAACAGTACTGCTGGTATTTTATTGACTATATAGAAAATAAAATTAATAATAATAATAAGTAATGTTTGTGTTATGTGTATTAATTATTATGCACCATTCTTCTCTTCTCACAACATAACAACCTGTTATTTCAGGGATAGACCCTCCTAACTATGTGGATTGCTTTTATTATTAATGATAAATAATAACATTATTAATAAGGTAAACTATATAAAAAACGAAATCAAATATTTCCAAAATAAGCTTGTGACGAATCCATAGAAAATGTTGAGTTACCATTGAATAATAAATCACTTATGCAACGGGGAGCCGAAGAACGTGCAACGGTTACAAAAATGTGCTTACGACAAGGCTCAAAATCCTTAACACACAATAGCGAATCTGATGCCACCGCTGTGCCTATCAGTGGGTCTGAATGGGAAAGGTCAGGCCTATACCTCCCAAACAAACTCTTCTCTCATGGGTTTGGGAGCAGATGGTGCATTCAGAGGAGAGACCCACCGCAAATGCTGCACTCCTGCTTCTTACTTCAAGGTTACGTCGTTGTTAAAGTGCATTGTTGGGGTCCCATGGAAGGGCACAGATGGAGCACAATACATAAACATGATGGATGCAGAAACTGTCTTTAAGGTGACCTCTTGGTGAAAAGCAGATGGTGAAAAAGTACCCTGACTACATGCCGTGACCGCTTAGTAAATAAAGTTCATTTACATCATTTGCCATGAGGAAATTAAGTCCATCATTGAATTTGAATTGAATAAAATGAATTATAGTTGTGCACAGATATATTTCAGTAAAGATTACGATTTGTTGGAAAAATAAGGATAATTAGCTGGAAATAGCTTATTACTTCAACTATTAAGCTCAATGTCACCACCCGCTGGTGACATACACAACAGGAAGGTGGAATAAACTTGCAGTTTTCGCTGCTTTTAGATGATTTAAATAGAATGTGAAATCTTTAGCAAATGTGTAAAACAAGTTGTTTGGGGAAATCACGCGTTAAGAGTGAGAATGACTACTGTTCTGTACAGTATGACAATGGCGCGTTCAAGGGAAATGGGACAAATGGTTGACGCTACGATTGCCACTGCACAATTGCAACCAATAATGACCGCAAATTTGTTCGATCGTAGTTACGAATTTCGACTCTCTTTCGACTCCAATAACTTATTTGGTCTGTTGCGATCTCGTCGCGTCTTGACGGCGACTGGAAGTTTTTAGTAAAGTGGCGGATTTCCGCGAACGCTGCATTACAGTAGTACAAGTCGCGGGGTGCTAGCTAGTGAGCTAGCAAGCGGAGCAGGGCGCCACCATGTTTCACTCCAGTCGGCGACAAAAACACGGCCCGCTGTTGTGTTGTTTACTTGTGGCCGTGTACCTTGCGTCGGCGTCGGCCAAGCGGGACAGCCTCCGGGAAGTCACGGACGGCAACTGGGAGGACATCCTGGCCGGAGAATGGATGATTGAATTGTCAGTCAGTAGCCTTCTGCTAGCCACACGGCTAATATTTGCTTGTCTTAGCCTGGACGCTTCACGGCCCGCTTTCCAACTAACCCGCATATTTACGCTAGTTAGCTAGCATAGCTAGCTAGCTTGCTAACTAAGCTAGCACTCAAATGGAGTTGTCATTTCAACTTTGGGTGGCAGTTGTGTGTGTGCGCGTGTATATATACACTATATATATATATACATATATATATATATATATACACACACACACATATATATATTCCTATATTTCCTTGTTTGTTTGTTTGTCACACTTGACACCCCGCAGCTACGCACCCTGGTGTCCCGCCTGCCAACAGCTGCAGCCGGTCTGGAAGGAGTTCGCGGACTGGGGCGACGACATGGGGGTCAGCATAGCCAAGGTGGACGTGACGGAGCAACCAGGTGTTGTCCGCCGCGCTCCTTTTTAGCCACGCGGGCCTTCTTAAAAGACACTAACGGCTTGGCGCCCCATCTCTCCCTTGAAGGTCTCAGCGGGAGATTCGTCATTACGTCACTTCCGACAATTTATCAGTAAGTTGGCGTGCTGCTGACGCGCACTTCCTATTGGATCAGTTTGTGGCAGTTAGCATAACATGCATGGTGGGTTCATAGGTGACTCTAATTCACTTTTGCCACCGCCAGTCACATACTGGAAAGTGAAAGGATGCAAGGGACACAAAAAATCAGCTTTTCCAAAAAAAAATCAGTGTATTATTAGCCTTTTCCAAAAATTTAGCATTCTTCTAACTAAATGTTACCAAAATTATGTTTGTTAGCTCGCAACTTTTTTCTCCTAATGACCCTTTTCTGGGCCACACGGTGGCTAAGTGGGTAGCACGTTGGCCTCACAGTCAGGAGGTTGGAATCTCCGTTGGGCATCTCTGTGTGGAGTTTGCATGTTCTCCTCGTATGTGTGGGTTTTTTTTCTCCAGGTACTCCGCTTTCCTTTCCACATTCCAAAAACATGCATGTTAGCTTCATTGGCCGCTCTAAATTGTCCATTAGAGTGTGAAAGTTTGTTTGTCTGCCCTGCCATTGGCTGGCGACCAGTCCAGGGTGTACCCCGCCTCCTGCCCAAAGCCAGCTGGGATAGGCTCCAGCATACCCGCCACCCTAATGAGGATAAGCGGCATAGAAAATGGATGAATGACCTTATTCTTGTAAACCTGTTTATTTTTCATTTTTTTTTGTCTTTATTAGCTTTCTTGCAAAGTGACATTTTTAGAATGTGCTGGGGGGCAATAAAAAAAGACAGCCGTGTGCCACAAATGCCCCCCGGGCCGCACTTTGGACACCCCGGCTCTAAATTGTCCATAGGTATCAATGTGATTGTGAATGGTCGTTTGTTTTTGTTTTTTTGCTGTGCCCTGCCATTGGCTGGCGGCCAATACAGGCTGTGCTCTGCCTCTCACCAAAAGTCAGCTGAGATAGGCCACAGCTAGGGGTGGGGCTTCAGGGTGGGCTGGCAGGGCGGCCCAACTTAAGGGAGCTGGAGAAGGCGGGCCCTTCTATGACTTGTGCCCAGAAGAGCACAGCATACGGGCAGAGCAGTGACGGGTCCTCCCCGCCCAAATGATATGGAAATTAAACGATGATGTCATCTAGCAACAGTGAGGACAAGCAGTAGAGAAGAAGCATGGATGGACCGTGACATTTCTGTCCCCTGTGGGGGGGGGGGCATGATGAAAAATAACTGAGAACCCCAGCTCTAGGGCAACAAATCAGATATAAAAAACTGTTACTCTAAAACTTGCAATCACCTGCAGGTATTGCTTTTGTCCCCATGATGGGGGTATAAACAAACCGGACGGTGTTTTGCACGCTAAACAAGCAGGGGAACGCAAGCCAAAGCAACATTTCAGCAACTTTATAAAAATGAGTGAGGACTAACAGGTAGCAGCAAACGTACAGTAGTTAAAAAAAGTTAAAGGTTAAAGTTAAAAAAAACAAAAAAGAGTGACAGCAGAGATTTCACTTTTTGTTTTCCATTCGCACTGATAATCAGAGAAGATCATGTCCCTCATTCAGAAGGTTGTGTCAGGAATGGCATCCCACGCAAAACTTTAGCCAAATCAAAGCATGCCAATCAAACAGAAGAAAATCCATTAGCTGTGGCGGCCCCTGAAGGGATAAGCAGGCATAAGCCGAAAGGCAAAGAAGAAGAAACGTTGTATGTCGTGCACACACGTCTCGGCCATCCACCCGTCCATCATCTGCTGCTCATTCGAGGTCTAGCCTAAGCAGGGAAGCCCAGACTTCCCTCTTCCTGGCTACTTGGTCCAGCCCCTCCCGGCGTATCCTGAGGTGTTCCCAGGCCAGTTGAGAGAAAGACACAGTCCCTCTAACGTGTCCTGGGTCTAGGCCTAGGCCTCCTATCGATCAGATGTGCCTTGAACATCATCCTGACTCCCAATGAGGAGTAGCTGCAGTTCTACTGCCGAATGGCAGTGCTTCTTACCTTAATCTGTAAGGGAGAACCAGCCACCCTACAGAGAAAACTCATTTGGGCCTCCTCCTACCCGCGACCCTCTTAGCTCCCACCTAATCAGAGTGGTTGGAGGAGTTTGCGTGTCCCAAAGGTCCTAGTAGCTAAGTTGTGGTGGACTTTTATGCCCCTGGAAGGGTCACCCGTAACAAACAGGAAGTGAAATAACACTGCACCGAGATTTCCCTGCGGCCTCCCTCTGAAGCCAGGCCTGGAAGTGTGGTACGATGGCGTGCGTCTGGTGGCCAGGCCTGCACCCATTGGACAGCTTGGTTCCCACCTCCAGGGAGCTCACCACTCATAGGTGAGGCCAAAGGGGTCGTGTGCTGAGCGATCTGGGTGTCACCGTGGAATGTCACATCACGGCCAATTTTCTAAATTTGGCGACTATGTCAACCAACCCCACCGCCACAAATAGATTGCAGTCCTGTGGGAAACAGTGACGGAGGATAGTGGGGATAGTCCCCAGACATACTACTTCTCGTCTGTGTCCTAGTTCGTTGTTCCGTCTCTTTGGGTGAAAGTTCATGTAAGCTGTCCCAAATGTTTTATTTGTGTTCTTTGCAGCTGCAAGGACGGCGTCTTCCGCAAGTACCAGGGTGCTCGCACCAAAGACGACTTCCTCAGCTACATCGACGCTCAGAAATGGAAGGCGGTGGAGCCGGTTTCCTCCTGGTTCGGGCCATCGTCTTTCCTGTGAGTTGCCGCGCTGTCGGCAGGCGACAGTCAGCGGGGGCATATATTTTGGCTGAAAATAACTTCAGTACTTGTGTTGTCGCCTCGTCTCGCTGTCGAACCCCATTTGATGTCGCCGTTGGAGAAACCTTCTGAAATTAGCTTCGCTTCTGTTTGTTTTTTGTGTGTTTCTTTTGCAGAATGAACTCAATGTCTGCTCTCTTCAAGCTCTCCATGTTCATAAGGGTAAGTCGTCCTTCTACTCCCACTTCTACAAAGCCACGGTGCTTTAAGAAAGCTCAACTTTTATCATATTGTACTCTAAAGTGGGAATAATATGAATAACAAAACAAATCAAAGAAATGAAGCTGCAAATTTTGGGACAGTTAGTTTGGGAAAAATTATGCCATTAGGAGAATAAATCTTAGGAGAAAAAAGTGGTCTTTCTACAAGAATAAAGTCATAATATTCTTAGAAATAACATATCATTGAAAATGTGGTAGTCAGTAACAATGGCCGTTTTAGACCAAGCAGAAGGAATACGTTATGGAATCACTCAGTTTTGAGGAAAAACAATTGGAATCACCATGTAGATTACCATTCCCAAAACTAACACCGGCATCAGATTAGATCTGCTCGTTAGGCAGCAGATAAACACCTTGGAGAGCTGTTGCAGCAAGTGGACCGACATGAATCGTGGCTCCAACACGAGACATGTCAAGCTCAGAGAGAAGGGCACGACCGTTAGTCGAACCTCGGCTACAAGAGCTGCAATGTGGTTTTCGTCCCGGTTGCAGAACACTGGACCAGCTCTACACCCTTGCACGGGTACTGGAGGGTATGTGGGAGTTTGCCCAACCGGTCTACATGTGCTTTGTAGACCTGGAAAAGGCATTGGACCGTGTCCCTCGTGGTGTCCTGTGGGGGGTGCTCCGGGAGTACGGGATCGGTGGCCCGCTACTACGTGCCATTCGGTCCTTGTACAATCCAAGCAGGAGCCTGGTTGGCATTGCCAGCAGTAAGTCGAGCTTGTTTCCGGTGAACGTTGGCCTCTGCCAAGGCTGCCCTTTGTCACCCATTCTGTTCATAATCTTCATGGACAGAATTTCTAGGCGCAGTCAAGGCGTTGAGGGAGTCCAGCTTGGCGCTGCTCCTTCACATCGAGAGGAGCCAGTTGAGGCGGCTCGGGCATCTCATCTGGATGCCTCCCGGGCGCCTCCCCGGTGAGGTGCTTCGGGCATGCCCAGTCAGGAGAAGGCCCCTGGGAAGACCTAGGACACGCTGGAGGGACTATGTCTCACAGCTGGCCTGGGAACGCCTTGGTGTCCTCCCGGTGGAGCTGGAAGAGGTCGCCGGGGACCGGGAAGTCGGGACTTCCCTACTGAAACTGCTGCCCCTGCGACCCGGACCCGGATAAGTGGAGGAAAATGGAATGGAATGCTACTTTTCAGTGACCCTGTATAATGAGATACTGAAGTGGTAAATTTTGGGACAATTAGGTTAGGAAATAATATTACCAGAAATAAACCTCATGTGAAAACGAAAGTTTTAATATTAGAAATAACATGATATATGTTAACAACACAGAAAATATGGCATTTTTTCAAGTTATATTATGATTGAGTAATATTATGTATGAGTAATACTGTATTATGAGAGAATAAACCAACCATTAAGTTATAATTGTGGAACATTTAGATTATTATGCTATTACGGGAATAAAGTCATAAGATTACGGGAAAGAAGTTGTCATCTTACAGGGGAAAAATCGTCTTTTTACAAGAATAAAGTCCTAATACGGTATTATGAGAAACAAAACAAAACAAAAAAGAATGAAGTTGTACATTTAGGAGAATTAGGTTTTTCAAAAGTTACAACATTTGGAGGAGAAAGTCCAAATATTGTGGGAAAAATATTTTTTAGAAGCACAAAGGTTAAATATTAACGAAAAAAAGGATATTTTTGAAACCTTTAATATGAGAACCAGAAAAAACAGACTTAAGTTGCAAATTTTGGGACAATTAAAGTTGGTGTAGAAACTATTAGGAGAAAAAAAGTCATAATACTACAAAAAAAGTTGTCATTTTATGAGAAAAAAGTCATGTTATTTAAAAAATTCCTCATGTATTTTTTGTATGTAAAGCATAAGGTTGAAATATTTAAGAAAAAAGATTGGAAGTAGGACATTTTAGATAATTAGGTTGGGGGAAATATATAATATTATATGATATCCTGGAAATAAAGTCATAATATCATGAGTGGAAAAAAGTTATTATTTGACTGGACTAAAAATAGTGACTTATTCTGAGGAAAGAAACATGTAACTTTTAGAAGCATAAAGTTGAAATATTAGGGAAAAGATGTCATTGTGACATTGTAATACAAGAAACAAAGAATGAACTTGGTTGGCATAAAATGATGAAAGCAAATGCATCATTTTCCAAGGCAACCCCTGGATATTCTGAGGAGAAGCATGTCATTTTTAGTGGCATAAAGTGCAAATACAGAAAACATTTGTTATTTTCCAATGTTGTCATATTGTGAGAGACATGACAAAAAAATAAGGCCAGTCTTCTCTGATAGCGTTGCCATAACTACATGACAGAACACCTGGGGATTCCCGTGTGGGGCTCGTACGCCATCTTCGGCCTGGTCACGCTGTTCTCCGGCCTGGCGCTAGGACTGGTAAGACAGAAGCGGGACATAATAATGAAACAACACTGCACACACATCAATCCACGCAGGTATCACATCATTATACTTGTAGCACATCACTTACAGGCACACGGTGTGTCCAAGGCAGACATGTAATATATATATAAAATATTCAGTCAAGCTAATATACTGTACAACATCAGAAAAAAGAAAATCATATACCAGAAGTACCAAAAGTATGACTATTTTGATTTCAGGATCGACTTTAGAGCATGGGCAGCTGGTATCGGAAGTATTGACATTTCAGTATCGATCCGCACACCATTAGCATGCGCTCCTAATGGGTTTGTGGCAATTTCAAGGATATATGCCACCCGAGTGTTGATCCCGCAGTCGCATCATATCCGATTTACAGCCACAAAAATGGCAATTGTGCTGTTCATTGAACGAACGAAAACAATCCGATACAGAACACATGAGCAAAGACATGGGAATTGGATGATTTGCCTACAGGATGAGATCACAATGTTCAAGTCCCCACACAGTGATCAGCAGTGCGCATCAAAAGCATACCTTCTCCATAAATCATGACGATACAGTATATGGCTCTGTGACATTTTCATCACGACTATGCATACATGCTTACTTTCCCGTTTCACTCGCGTTCCATCGTATATACAAATTCTTTTCTCGGCATGAAAAAGGATCAAGATAATCCTACTGTTCCCTACTAATGCACATGTTTCACTTCCTGCTTGCCGTCAATGTTTTTCTCTTATTTTGGTGTCCTATTGCGCAGCTTGTGCATTTCCTTTTCTTACATAACTCGCCACATCCTTTTCCGGGCTTCATAACACTTCATTGTCTTGTGCAAAGTTTTGGGGGCAATCGCGGTGTCTTTATATACTGTACTAAGAAACTCCCCTCCCACCGTCCAGTAGTGTTGCAAATAACAGCAGTGCAATGTGACTAACCAGAGGAAGTACTTTTATTAGTAAATTATTATTGCTACATGGCAAACAAGTTACCACTAGGTGCAGTAGATTTTTAGACAACGAGACCCAACATTCCTGAGACGCACGCTCTTGGGTTTAGCCAATGCACGGAGAACGGTGCATCAATCAACATCAATTCAACTCCCACACCCCCCAGCATTGATAAAAAAAAAATTTAAAAAAGCAAGAAAACCATTAATGCAATCTGCACTCTGTACCAGACCAGAACCAGACGGAACACGCTGTGTGCCGCAACCCCCATCTACTGCCGTGCCATTCCAAGCGCCTTTCCTTTTTTCCGTTAGCATGGTAGCGGGAGGGGGCCTCCATCCGACTAGACTCAGACCACACCAACGGGTTCCCCCCCTTCTTTTATATCGCCATGCACGTATCACTTGGGTTGGGATAGGGGGGCACAAAATATCTTATCACGGGCTGCAAATGCCACCCGGGCTGCAAGTTTAAGACCCCTGCTTCTTGTTTTTTGAGAATCTACTGCACCTACCGGTAAGCTGTTTGCCATGTAGCAAGTAAAATATACTGCTAAGAGTGATTAATGTGGGTAGTCACATTGGACTGTATTATTTTCAACACTACTGTATAACTTTTATAACATTTTTCTCAAGTGACGCTCCCAGCCCAGGACGTCGGACAAGACCGGACTGTACGGTGCACGATAGTTATCATTGTTTGTCTTTTTCAGCTGCTGGTGTTTGTCGCCGACTTTGTCTTCCCCTCGAGACGATTCTCCTCCTCTGACTACTACCAGAGTGAGTCTAAACGCTTGAGACTGTAAGAAAATGCTCATTAGAAAAAGTCAATTCCAATGAAAGCTTTATTCCTGGAAGAAACGATAGTGCTGCAGATCTTCCACGTAGCAACACCTCCAACTTGGGCTCTTCATGTATAGACGCAGGCGTGTCCAAATGTTTTTCCCACAATGGCTGCAGAGTGAGAAATGAAAGCGTGCAACTTTGCCACTCCCATATTTTGTAAAGAGGTTATATTTATTTTTAAAAGCCGTGTCATGTAAGTGAAATGCAACTAAAGGGGCATTTTTCTGCCCATTTACAAGTTTTTGCTCTTAAAATGTTGACTTTTTTCTTAATGTTTTGACTTTATTCTCCTAATATTACAGATCTTTTAAAAAAATCTTTAAAAAACTTGTCAAGTAGTTCACTTTTTCTCTTTTCTCATTATTACGACTATTTTGTCTTTATTTTTTTAATATTATCACATTTTCCCCACATTATTCATTGTTTCCCATTGTATTAAAATTAATCACATTATTGAAAAATGTTCTAGAATCTTTTTTTTCTTCATATTCTGACTTTGTTTTGTAATTTCTTTATTTCTGATTTTTAAAAGGAATTTTCCAAATATTTCAACTTTCTTCCTAAAAAGGTTCTTCTTGTAATATTTTTGCCTTTATTGCCATAGTATACCTAACCTTTTCCCCCAACCTAATTTTAACTACTAACAATAAACTACAATTTTATTTTTTGTTTTTATTTTTAAAAACAAACGGGCGACCTGGTCTTCGGCGGCCAAGTCTGGTTCTTGGGACATGGAATGTCACTTCTCTGGTGGGGAAGGAGCCCGAGCTTGTGGAAGAGGCGGAGACATTCCGACTAGATATAGTCGGACTCACCTCAACCCCCAGTTTGGGCTCTGGAAACACATTCCTTGAGAGGGGCTGGACCTTGTTCTTCTCTGGAGTTGCTGGAGGGGAGAGGCGGAGAGCTGGTGTGGGCTTATTAATAGCCCCCCGACTTGGCGCCTCTGTGCTGGAGTCATCCCCGGTGAACGAGAGGGTTATTTCCCTACGCCTTCGGGCTGGGGAAAGGGTCCTGACTGTGGTTTGTGCGTATGCGCCGAACGGGAGCTCAGTGTACCCAGCTTTCTTAAAGTCTATCAGAGGGGTGCTGGAGAGCACCCCAGCTGGTGACTCCATAGTTCTACTGGGAGACTTCAATGCCCGTGTGGGCAATGACAGTGTGACTTGGAGGGGCGTGGTTGGGAGGAACGGCCTCCCTGACCTGAACCCGTGTGGTGGGTTGTTGCTGGACTTCTGTGCGAACCACAGTTTGTCACTGTTTGGCACCAGGACACCCTAGGTTGCAGGTCTATAATCGACTTTGTGGTCGCATCATCAGACCTGCGTCTGCATGTTCTGGACACGCGGGTGAAGAGAGGGGCTGAGCTGTCAACTGACCACCACCTGGTGATGAGTTGGACACCGGGGGTTAGGGCTGCTTTCAAGCTGAAGAAGGAGTCCTATCAAACATGGATGGCATGATAGCAGCTGACAGGTACCGGCAGGATAAGCGGCATGCGGCTTCGGTGGTGGTCGAGGCAAAAACTCGGGTGTGGGAGGAGTTCGGTGATACTTTGGAGCACAACTTTTGGTCGGCCTCGAAGAGGTTCCGGCAAACCGTCCGACACCTCAGAAAGAGAAAGCAGCCCCCTGTTCACACTGTTTACAGTGCGGACGGGGGCTTGCTGACCTCGACTGTGGATATAGTTGGTCGGTGGAAGGAATACTTTGAGGCCCTTCTCAATCCCACTGACATACCTTCCATAGAGGAAGCAAAGTCTGAGGATACGTACGTGGACAGTTCTTTCACCGTGGCTGAGGTAATTGGGGTAGTTAAAACACTCCCCAGTGGCAAGGCTCCGGGGGTGGACGAGTTCCGCCATGAATTCCTTAAGGCTCTGGATGTTGGGGGGTTGTGTTGGTTGACACGCCTCTACAACATTGCATGGAAGTCGGAATCAGTACCTCTGGACTGGCAGACCGGGGTGGTGGTCCCCATTTTTAAAAAGGGTGACCGGAAGGTATGTTCCAACTATAGGGGGATCACACTCCTCAGCCTCCCTGGGAAAGTCTACTCCAGGGTGCTGGAGAGAAGGGCACGACCGTTAGTCCAACCTCGGTTACAGGAGCTGCAATGCGGTTTTTGTCCCGATCACGGAACACTGTAGACTTGGAAAAAGCATTCGACCATGTCCCTCGTGGTGTCCCTTGTACAATCCAAGCAGGAGCCTGGTTGGCATTGCCAGCAGTAAGTCCAGCTTGTTTCCGGTGAACGTTGGCCTCCGCCAAGGCTGCCCTTTGTCACCGATTCTGTTCATAATCTTCATGGACAGAATTTCTAGGCGCAGTCAAGGTGTTGAGGGAGTCCAGCTTGGTGACCTTAGGATCTCGTCTCTGCTATTTGCAGACGATGTGGTCCTTATGGCCTCATCAGGCTGTGACCTTCAGCGTTTACTGGAGCGGTTTGCAGCTGAGTGTGAAGCTTCTGGGATGAGACTCAGCACCTCCAAATCCGAGGCCATGGTTCTCAGTCGGAAACGGGTGGACTGTACCCTCCGGGTTGGGAGTGAGGTCTTGCCTCAGGTGGAGGAGTTCAAGTATCTCGGGTTCTTGTTCACGAGTGAGGGAAGGTTGGAGCGTGAGATTGACAGACGGATCGGTGCAGCATCTGCAGTAATGCGGGCGCTGTACCGGACCGTCGTGGTGAAGAGAGTCTGTTTACTGATCGATCTACGTTCCCACCCTCACCTATGGTCATGAGTTATGGATCATGACCGAAAGAACGAGATGGCGGATACAAGCGGCGGAAATGAGTTTCCTCCGTAGGGTGGCGGGACTCACCCGAAGAGATAGGGTGAGGAGCTCGGCCATCCGGGAAAAGCTCAGAGTAGAGTAGCTTGTGCTCCTTCACATCCAGAGGAGCCGGTTGAGGTAGCTCGGGCATCTCGTACGGATGCCTCCCTGGTGAGGTGTTTCGGGCGTGCCCAGTCGGGAGAAGCCCCTGGGAAGACCTAGGACACGCTGGAGGGACTATGTCTCACAGCTGGCCTGGGAACACCTCGGTGTCCTCCCGGTGGAGCTGGAAGAGGTCGCTGGGGACCGGGAAGTCTGGACTTCCCTACTGAAACTGCTGCCCCCGCGACCCGGACCCGGATAAGCGGAGGAAAATGGAATGGAATGGAAAGTTTTAAATAGATGGTAGAAAGTCTGTGCTGCTAAAATGATGTCATTTTCCTCCTAATGTAATAAACATACTCTTTGATTTTTTCCAGAGTAGAGTTTGCCTTTTTCTCTTAATATTTAGGTTTTTTAATATTTTATATATAAAATTTTCACTTTATTTCTATTAAATGACCACTCCGGGCTATAACGATGTCATTATCGTCCATCATTATTCATTCATTCATTTTCTGTACCGCTTATCCTCATTAGGGTCACGGGGATGCTGGAGCCTATCCCAGCAGACTTTGGGCGAGAGGCGGGGTACACCCTGGACCGGTCGCCAGTCAATCGCAGGGCACATATAGACAAACAAACATTCCCACTCACATTCATACCAATGGACAATTTAGAGTCACCAATGAAGCTAACATGCATGTTTTTGGAATGTGGGGGGAAACCGGAGTACCCGGAGAAAACCCACACACGCACGGGGAGAACATGCAAACTCCACAGAGATGCCCAACGGAGATTTGAACCCTGGTCTTCCAGATCTCCTGACTGTGTGGCCAATGTGCTAACCACTCAGCCACCGTGCGGCCCCCCGTCCATCATTATATCATTTTATTCTTGATTCCACCTAGATTAGGTTTTCATGTGAAATAATATTTCTATAACATGCTTCGGGCCTTTTAAAAAACAGCCGCAGCTCACATGTGGCCCCTGGGCTGCACTTCGGACACCCCTGTTAAAACGAGTTCTGGTGTTGCTTTACTGTCCTATATGAGCATGCAACATTATTTGGGCAAGAACTAAAGTCAAACCTTGCCAACACTAACGTGACATCCATCAAAAGCCCCTCATTGTTGTCCTGCAACCCGCAGAGAAGCAAACGCTGGACCAGGCCAGGCTGATCCAGCAGCAGGAGGAGGAGGAGGAGCACGAGGCCGACGGCGAGGAGGAAGAGGAAGACGAAGAAGAGGGGGAGGATTACGAGGCTGGCGATTCGGACGACGTGTGGAGGACGCGGCGGCGGAGGGCCTCCCCCGAGGGACGCCCGGAGTCCCATGGGCACGCCTCGTCGGGCGATGCCCTGAGGAAGAGGGTGGCGCTCAGCCGCCAGGACAAGGAGGAGGAGGGAGACGACGAGGAGGACACGTAAGAGTGGTGGTGTCACATGACCTCGTGCTCCTAGACGGGGCGGATGGTGAGGGGTGGTTTGGCGGGTCAAGCGGAGGCGGGGGGAGACTTGAACTTTGCAAAATTGTTTACAACATAAGGCTTTTTTTTTGCCTTTCCAGCTTCCTCTCCTAATCTAGACCTCCATCTTCCCCCTCCTCCTCCTCTCCCTCCCTGGCTCCACACAATGGCGGCGCTCTGGCAGCAGCAAAACAACACAAACGTGACTGGTGGAGTGTTCTCTTTGCTATGCATCTTTTCCTCCCATATACGGTATATACTCCACACGTATGTACCGTACAGATACATGGGATTTATCTCGGGCCACCAATGTATGCATTCCATTAAAAGAAAACCACATTCTGTGTGTTTCAGTCCGATACCAAGCATGAAAGAAGGGGATTTGAATGATTCCTTCCTCCATTATGGAATGTGCTGTGTGTGTATATACATATTTTATTGTTCATCCATAATTGTGTTTAAAAACAGCTTTTATTTATGCACACAAAGAAGAATCTGGATCAGAACCGTATTGAATAACCCGCCTGCCGTTTATTTTTATTGTTGGGGTTGTCTTACTGTCAAAGCTTGTTGCTGATAGAAGAGCTATGAAGGTAAATTTACTAGCAAAGCCCCCGCCCCCCACGGAATTTACGGAACACATCAAAAATGTTCCCAAAGATTTTTGGAAAAAATGGAAACTAAGTTAAACTAAAGTAAATGAAGATTCAGCCAGCAAACAAAATGAGGCATCTTTTGCGCTGAAATTTGATATACTGAATTTTAAAAGACCATCTTTTAGTCAAGTGAATTTTGAATAAGCTGAATTTCAAAGCACATGCATGTTGCTCACACGAATGGCATTTTCCGCCTGTTTTGAACGTCAACCCAAACCAGTTAATAAATGTAGTGTCTTCAAAGGAATCCGGCACGAGCTCTGGTTTTTCCGCCAGCGCGTCGACCCGCGCTTTTGCGCGAGCGGTAACCGTCGAGGCATCCCTGATCCGAAGACAAAAGCTGATGTGATAAAAGCGGGTTTCTTTGAACGTGCACAATGTGCCAGAAACATCAGGTACGTTTCAGTCGTGCCGGCTTTTATTGATGCGTTCATGGAAATGAGCAAGCTTGGCTTGTGTTTTCTCTCCAACTGGAGGCTTGTTCCCCGACGCCTTTTTCTTGTAACTCACTGACCTGCCAGTGGATGTCACTGGTCCACTTATTTTGCACTGAACTTGTTCCCGCCAGCCAGGCCCAGCCCAATCTGAAAATGAAAGGATGCAGGGCATATGCTAGGAATTGGGTCCCCCTCATTTTCCTATCCTCTCAAATACTGCCCAACACTTGTTACTTTTTCCACCACCACATTTTCCCCAGAATGACATTTTCTTTGCTTCTCATATGAAACATTATTCTTAAATAATCTTCCATATTTTTTCTCATTACAGGCTGGCTTTATTCCCTCCCTTGCATCCATTTTCTTCGGCTTATCTGAGGTCGGGTCACGGGGGCAGCAGCCTAAGCAGGGAAGCCCAGAATGAAGTCAGAATATCCATCCATCCATTTTCCATACCGCCTTTCCTCATTAGGGTTGCATAACAAAGCTGAAATGCTCGGAAAATTTAAAACCAAACAGTTAAACCTGGTGTTTTACCAAGAAAAAGTTGCAATTTTACAGGAAGAAGAAAGCTGTTCTATTATTGTTTTATGAAAAGAATGTCATTTTGGTGGCAGAGCGTAGAAATATTGTAGCAAATATTTTTTGAAGTCGTCGTTTTATGAGATACAAAAAAGATGCAAATTAAGGTGGGAAAGTGTATCATCTCACACGGGAAGAAGTCACAATTTTATGACCGTCAGGTCGTAATACTTTTCTTAAGCATACGAGTTGTGATGTTGTGGGAAACAAAAGCAAAAACAAAGAATGGCCTTGCAAATTCAGCAAAGAAATAGGTTGGGCGAAGTTGCGATACTACAAGTAAAAAGAGTTTTGGGAGGTTTGTTGTAATACGAGAGACAAAGGATGACGTTGTGGCTTAATCTTAGTCTTAATCACGCCACTGACACCTGGATAAAAGTACGGGCATGTGGTGGGAAGGACACTTCCTGGTTCATGACCTGCATCGGACTGTTCCGTGCAAAAACCAAAGCATCCCGCCTGGCTGAATCGTCGGATCAGCGAAAGCTTCCAAAATATACGCGTCAAGAGCGACGTTATAATACCTTACAACTGTAATATTCCAAAGCAAAATGGAATCTGCTGAGTAGAATGTGCAGCCTGTTTTTCTGTCCTGCTATATTTAGGTTAGACTTTAGTGGCACAACTCCAACATTCCAAACCGGAACGAGTTCGATATGTAGGTTATTTTTATGTCCTCCCTCCGACATCCAATTAGATTTCACATAAACCTTCTAAAATATGCTTTTCAAGAGCTTTTGGGACGTATTATGTGGCATAACTCTAATATTACTGCTGGAACGAATAGGTCGGCACTTGTTCACATTCTGCTATATTGACAAGTCCAGATTTCGCCAAAAGCCTTTAAAATATACTTTTAAAGAGCCTTTGTGACATATTCTGCCTCGTAACTCAAATATGTATGTGATGAAAGTCAAACATGCCAAACCAAAATGGTGTCTGTTGGCCTGGAAATTTTGACCAGCTTGGGTTTCACCAAAAGCTTCCAAAATGTACTTTTAAAGAACTTGCATTCGACCGCGTAAGAACCATCACGTGATCCGAGACGTCCGGTTCTCACGATGAACAAAATCTCAGACCTGAGATTGAAACCAGCCTCGCCTGACCTTGGCCGGGAGATCGTAACGAGCGCGACGTATCAGGAACAAACTGCTCGTGTTTGGCTTTGTGGGTTATCTGCTGTCGGCCCGGCGCCAACCTTCCGGCGGGCCAGCAGATTAAAGAACTCTCAAAGAACCTTTTACTGCCACTTTGACCTCTGACTGGGTCTATGGGTGGTTGCCAGGCAGCTGGGGCAGGAATCCAGGAATTGTACATTTCCAGCGGCTTTTATGACTGGGAGCTCGTTTAGCTCGGACCGGTAAGAGCTGTGGGGTCCAGCCGCTGGGTGGCACACGAGCGCCGAATTTGTTATAATATCCTGTCGTGTGGGTACCTCCCGTTTTCCACCAAAAACTCACGCCCTTTTTTCCCTCCGCCCTAGCTTCTAATTACTCACGGGTGTCCAATGTGTGGCCCCGAGGCACAGTCCCAAAATATAATTAGCCATCAGCAGCGACGAATACAGTCCAAATGTTTAGCGAAAGGAGTTGGACTTTGGCGATTTCAGCAGAATACCATTGTAATATTTTCAGAAACAAAACCTAACCGAGTTGGCATTTTTGGAAAACTTGGGTTGGGGGAAAAAGTTGTCATATTTAACTTATAATAAGATTATTTCAGAAAACACTTGAAATATCTGGGAAGTCAAACAACAGCCAAACTGGCAAAAGTCAAGAATAGAGTTAAAATGTTAAGAGAAAAAGTTGGAATCATGTTATGAGAGCAACAGTGTAATATTATGGGAAATAAACACAACTCAAAAAGTTATAATATTATGGCAATATATGAGTGTATATATATATATGGCAATGGATGAGTAGGTAGCACGTTGGCCTCGCAGCCAGGAGGTTCAGGGTTGGAATCTCCGTTGGGCATCTCTGTGTGGAGTTTGCTTGTTCTCCCCGTGCGTTACTCCGCTTTCCTCCCACATTCCAAAAACATGCATGTTAGCTTCATTGGCCGCTCTAAATTGTCCATTGGCGTCTGATTGGTTGTTTGTCTATACGTGCCCTGCCATCGGCTGGCGACCGGTCCAGGGTGGAAGCCGGCTGGGATAGGCTCCAGCATCCCCGCCACCCTGATGAGGATACGCGGCATAGAAAATGGATGCAGGAAATAATCATAACTTTTTGGGATTTCTACATGTGTTTTCCAAAATATCCATGTTTCTGGAAAGTGTTCAGATTCCGATTTTATTTGTCACACAAATGCAGAGTCGGACGTGCAGTGAAATGTATTGTCCGACCTGTTCCCATTTAAGGGATAAAGATAGAAATCCCTGGACAAGAAGTCCTTGAGAATCTTGCGGCGTCAACGGCGTCCCAATGGAGAAGCCTCTCAGGATGGGAATAGTTTCAGGGAGGAGGCTGTTCGGCTGGGGCCTAAACCTGGGCCGGGTAGGCCTCGGTGACGCACGGGGGGGACGGCCCGGCCCAGAGCTGGACCACAGCCGTGGGGGAACATCTGCTTCTGTTTAGGTCCGCTGTTGATCCAGGACAACATTCCATGCGGCCAGGCTGTGTTGTAATGCGTCACAGAGGTCCTCAAGATGGAGCTGGATTCGTTGAAGGACTTTGACAAACGTTTTGCTACCGGATCGCTGCCGGCACTCAACGCTCCCGTTGTACGGTTAAGCTTCATCATCACGACCACGCTATCAGCGCTGACAATCACTAGCACGGGTTATGAGGAGCGGCGGCGGGCTGAAGAAAGGTTGTACAGTGCAGGAAGTAGGCAAAGGGGGCGCAGCCTTTAGTGGCGGATTGGATTCGCAGCGCTAAGTCGTCTTAGTGGCTGTTTTTAGATCAAATAACAGTATCAAGGAAGAATCACCAAGTCCTTCCGTCCTCTACGCCGCTTATCCTCATCAGGGTGCCGGGGATGCTGGAGCCTACCCCAGCCGGCTTCCACCCTGGACCGGTCGCCAGCCGATGGCAGGGCACATAAAGACAAACAACCAATCAGACGCTAATGGCCAATT
Source organism: Oostethus manadensis (assembly GCA_024372805.1). Classification (NCBI taxonomy): domain Eukaryota; kingdom Metazoa; phylum Chordata; class Actinopteri; order Syngnathiformes; family Syngnathidae; genus Oostethus; species Oostethus manadensis. The sequence continues at coordinate 658,434 of QODF01000214.1, read as the reverse complement.
TAGAGCGGCCAATGAAGCTAACACGCATGTTTTTGGAATGTGGGAGGAAAGCGGAGTAACGCACGGGGAGAACATGCAAACTCCACACAGAGATGCCCAACACAGATTCCATCCCTGAACCTCCTGGCTGCGAGGCCAACATGCTACCCACTCAGTCACCGTGCGGCCAAAAAATCAAGTCCTTTAAAAAATATACTGTAAGTATAAAGTCAAAATATTAGGAGATGTAACAAGAAAAGTCGTTTTAGGAGAATAAGGTTGCTTTGCAGTAATTGGCAGGAAAAACATTTGACTAAAACACGGACAAACATGTACGAGATGAAAGTTGCAATAGTTGGGAAAAAACAACAGAAACGGAAAAAGTTCTGAGCGCTAGAAGAGAGATGTTCCATCTTTGTCGTTGGAAAATAAAGTTCTGCATGAGACCAAACCCTGCTTGTTCCTCGCAACCGCCACATTGGATCACGTCGGGGTCACCAACGCGGCGGGTGCAGTTTTCTGGGAATGACATCCTTTTAGTAGCATAGAGTTGTGTTACAAAACAACAAAGACATGGAATTTTCCAAAAAGAGGTTGCAGAAAAATGCAAAATATTGCAGATCAATGTTTTGAGAAGGAAGGCAAAATACTTGAAGGTCTTGTCGTGTTTTCTACGGCTGCCTGTCCAGCCCCGGTTTGCAAAAGCCAATCAGAATTCATTTGGGAATGACCTCTAAATTCCAACTCGGTTCTTGAATTTGAACAAACAGGACGCAGAATTCCAATTCCACGACATTCAGAGAAAGTCATGATGCATAATTAAATACTGGAGCTTGACGGACTATTTTTGTGTGCAATGCTTTATTGTAGTACACGCGTGTGTTTGAAAATTGAAAAGCTACTTTGAAGTTGCGAGGAGCATGGACCAGAACTTCATCTCCCAGAATGCCCTGCTTTAGCCGAGCCTCCCAAATGGCTGTGTTTGGAGTAAATGTGATGATAGTTATCAATAATTGTAATAACAGCCACAAGCAAAAAGGTCGCAGAGTTCTGGAGAGAAAACCAAAACGCTTCCGTAGCGGTTCCTCCGCACCTGCTGGGAATCGGTCCGTTCAAATTCAAATTCAAATTCATCCGTTGAATCGAATCCCGTGCAAATTTGGGATTTTGCACGGGCCTGTTGCGAGGCAGCCGAGGTCCTGTTCCTCCAGGTCCATCAGGAGGACATCACGGGCGCTGGGAATACCTGAAACGGCCGAGCCACCTCAGCGTCCACCTCTCCACGTGGACGGCGAGGTCCCTCCCACCAGCTGTCATCACATGCAGAGACTCTTCTCCAGCTTCTCCAGCGTTTCGGTCACTTCTTGCACTTTCAACTTCAGCTGCCTCTTCTTCAGGCCATTTTGGTGCTGTGTGTCCAGAAGAGCCGTTGCCTGCTTCCTGAACAGGCTCTGGTGCTCCAGCTCCTTGCTTTGAAGCTCCTGGAGCAGCGTGCCGTGCTTCATAGACAGTTCCTCCATCTCGTCCTCCAGCAACTTCAGGCGAGCGTTGCTGGCCTCCCTCAAGGCCTTGTCCTCGTTATACTTCTCCAGCTGCTTGTGGAGCTCCTGCAGCTTCTTCTTTTCTTGCTGGAGGTTCTGGTGCAGACACGACGGCTGCTTGTGAACGGAGGACAGCTGGCGCACCACGCCCTGGCACATCAGCGTCGTCAGCTGTTTCTCCAGAAGGCAGATCTCCTCCATGTGGTCTTGGTAGAAGTCCGAGCTCAGCTTGAGCGCCTGTCGGAAGGCTCTATCGTGTTCCTTCTTCAGCGTCTCCAGGCGTATTTGCATCCGGGTGTCCAGAATGTTGATGTCCACCTCCAGCTTCTTTTCGGACACCTCAATCATGGGGAGAATCTCAGCGTTGTGTTTGGCCTCCAGCTCCACCGTCCTCCAGTCATGCGGGACTTGGATGTCCACCATCTCGGACGCCTGGTTGAACTTCAGCTCTTCGATGTGGTTTTGGCTCAGGAGCTCCTTCTCGCTCAGATCCACCTGGAGGCAGCGGATATCGTTCAGAGCGCCCTGCTCCATCTCAAAGCACTTGTTGTCGTTGAGATTGGAGAACCCGGCCCTGTCTAGCTTCAGCTGAGAGATGTTGCTGTGACACTCTGACTCCAGGTGCCTGACTTTCTGCTGGTACTTGGCCACCTTCACCCGGTGAAGCAGCTTGGCCTCGTCTCGGACGATGCTGCCCTCCCTCAGCTTGTCCTTCACGTCCTGGAGCTTCTGCTTGGAGATCTCCCAGAAGGCTCTGACCTGGTCCCTCATGACCTGGAAGCTCTTCTTCTCCTCCTGGACGCGGGTCAGCTCCTCTGTCATCTTGGTGATGCGCTCCATCAGTTGCTCCTCGGTCATCTGGGTTAGCGGAAGGTTTTCGTTGACTTGGGCCTTTCCCTTTTTGCCTTTCCCTTTGCTCTTCCCTTTCCCAGCCATCCTGTTAGCGGGTCGGTTCTGGCGATGCCGTTGTGGGCAAAACAGTGAGAAACCAGAGGACTGTTTTTTGGAGCCGGGGCGTGATGAGTGTCGGCATGCAGGACGATGCGTCCTTTGGAGCATCATAGGCGACGCGGCGACACGTCCGCGCGTGTGTGATGTCACGGGAGCCTGGCAAGGTCCTTGATGTTGCGCCTGGACCCTGAACCAGGAGCTTTTGCTGTAACTGGAAACGCCGTTTTTGGGGAGCGGCCTCAAGCTTCACCAGACCCCACCGATCAGCGCATTCCGCGGCACGGCCCACACACCCGAGAGGAATTGGTGTTTCTAAACGCTGAGAAGGAACGACGTCCCGAACACGCGCTTTCGGAAGCCCAAACGTGCAGAGGAGCCGATAGCGACTCCTTGTGATTGTGTGCGTACCACAGAGTTGTTGGGCTTGCCTGGAGTGGTAGATCCTTTTCCCGCTTCGTGATGTTTTTAAATACTGCAGTATTTCTCTAATACGCAATACTCTCACTTGATTTGCTTTTTCCCGTTGGTGTCTTTCTTTTGTGTCTATTTTCTAATGACTTTGTTTGATTTCTTATTGGCTAATTTGATCATTTTTGGTTCATTGTTTATTTACGTTACAGCAACTATGGTGCGTTCAAAGACCACAGACAAAAGTGGTCATGTCCAACATTACCAGTGAGGCAAAAAGCCATAAAACAACACTACATGAAGGTTGCACATTTGACGGCGTTATGGTGAATGAAACTGAGAAAAAGAGTTTTTGATGAATTGACGAAAAGCCGAAGCCCGTCGCAGTCAGAAGGACTGACTGGCGGGTGGAGAGGGGGCGGGGGGCGGGCTTTAGTCCTCAAGTAACCGCCATTTTGGAAGCGGTGCGAGACGGCAGGTGAGCTCACGCGCTCGCTGGCAACTAGTCGAGACCCGCCCTCACCTAAGCTGACATGTTGGAAGGTGTCGGCATGTTGAGCGTGGAATCCAAACCCGCGCGCCGGCGGCTGCGAGCTTGTCTTTGCTATGATTCTAGTAGTACTTCAAGTTGGACTCGCTTATTCTCTTCAGCTTGGAAGACAAAACTAAACAAACTCCCGCGTCGGTAGCCCCTGATGGATAGATGACCGAGCTCCATTTTAAGACGTGTAGCGAAGCCTGCCGATTCCACGGTGGATGAGTGGGTAGCACACTGGCCTCGCAGTCAGGAGGTTCAGGGTTGGAATCTCCGTCGGGTATCTCTGTGTGGAGTTTGCATGTTCTCCCCGTGCGTGTGTGGGTTTTCTCCGGGTACTCCGCTTTCCTCCCACATTCCAAAAACATGCATGTTAGCTTCATTGGCCGCTCTAAATTGTCCATTAGCGTCTGATTGGTTGTTTGTCTGCCCTGTGATTGGCTGGCGACCGGTCCAGGGTGTACCCCGCCTGCCGCCCAAAGTCAGCTGGGATAGGCTCCAGCATCCCCGCCACCCCGATGAGGATAAGCGGCATAGAAAATGGATGCATGGATGGGATTTGGACTTTAATCCTGGAACGTTCCGGCAGATTCTTCGGCTCAGCAGCCAAAATATTGGAACTTTTTCCGTACAAATACTGTGCTATTTTGTCTCACTTTTTGTCAGCTGAGCAAAGAAACCCAGCCCTTTGGATTAGTTGTTAGAAATCCTGCCATAGCTCGGCCGGCGGCTGGGCTTTGCTTATCTTCCGCCGGAGACGCAAGCGGCGTGCGGGAGGAGCGATTTTCCCGAGAACCCGAGGTCGAGCAATGTTTTGGTTTCGACCGGCACGCTTTGTCGGTTTCCTTTGGACAAAGCGGCAAAACCCAAACATCTCTCGACGACGGCAAACATTTGCTTTGTGAGCACGTTTTGTCCGGCCTGGCGTCGGCGCCGTTCCCCGTCGGACTTATCGGCTGAAGGACGGGCCTGGACCTTGACACGTCCTAAAAATACCTCAGTGACTTCAGTTCACTGATTATTTTCCAAATCTCTGTTTAGTGTTTTTGCCAAATGTTTCTTCTAGAATTAGGAATGATTATTATCGTCACGGGGACTTTTCTTTTTTAGCTGAGTCCGCTTTGCACCTTTTGACCAGTAGGCCATTCTTATGTTGGGCTTAGATCTTTACTTTGTTTGCTTGGGTGTCTAAGGAGATCAACGTCTGTGTTGTGGAAATATGTTCGCTGAATCATGTAAACTTTTCTTCTTTTATAGAATGCTATTCATTTTTTGTTTTTGTTCTACTTTCATTGAACTTTTTTATTTTTTTAGGATTTATTCAAGTTTTTTTTGTTGTAGAATTGTTGTATTGGCTGTCTTTGACTGAATGACTGAATTGTTTTTTAGTGGCTGATTAATTTGGCTCCTCCCTGAGTCAGCACCTTATCGTGGTGGAGGGGTTCCGGTGTCCCAATGATCCTAGGAGCTAAGTTGTCGGGGGCTGTCATGCCCCGGGTAGGGTCACCCATGACACACAGGTCCTAGGGGAGGGACCACACAAAGAGTGGCTCAAAAGACCCTAATGATGAATAATACAGTTGGACTTCGTTTTCCTTTGCCCGGACGCGGGTCACCGGGGCCCCCCTCTGGAGCCAGGCCTGGAGGCGTCTCGTGGCCGGGCCTGCACCCATGCACAGCCCGAAAAGGTAACGTGGCTCCCCCCCTCCCATGAGCTCACCACTCGTGGGAGGGGCCAAAGGGGTCGGGTACAAAGAGAGCTGGGTGGCGGCCGGAGGCGGAGGCCTTGGCGGTCCGATCCCCAGAAGCTAGTTGTCGTTGTACGTGGAATGTCACCTCTCTAGGGGGAGGAGCCTGAGCTGGTGCGTGAGGTGGAGAAATTCCGGCTAGATATAGTCGGGCTCACCTCAACGCACGGCAAGGGTTCTGGTACCGGTCCTCTCGAGAGGGGCTGGACTTCATTCCACTCTGGTGTTGCCAGCAATGAGAGGCGACGGGCAGGGGTGGCAATTCTTGTTGCCCCCCGGCTCCAAGCCTGCACGTTGGAGTTTAACCCGGTAAGCGAGAGGGTAGTTCCCGGGAATAAAGTCAAGATTACCAGAAGAAAAAAGACGAGATCAAAGTTGAAACATTTCGAATAAAAACAGCAAAACTGAGAACTAATTCTAACAAGGAAACGTTTAGTGAGAACAAACTCGTAATATTACGGTGAAACTTTTAGTAGTGTAGGGATTAAATATTAACAATTGTAAATATTATAAATCACAAAGCAACGTTGTCATTTCTGAAAATTTGCTTAGGGAAAAAGTGAAGGTAATAATCTTATGGGAATCAAGTCAGAATGTTATGAGAGGAAATATTAGGAGATTTATTCGCAACAATAGAAAATCCCAGACATTTCAGTCAAAAAATCCAAAATACAAAGAGGAAAAATTGTAACAACAGAAATTCTATTTTGAGAATAAAGCCAAAAGTTGGAAAACTGAAAAAACAAATCAATTTGTAATATTAAGCAGAAAAACTATTTCATTTTAGTTGAAATATATATAAAGAGAAATAAATATTATGAAAAATGTTATATAAACTAAACTAAATATAATTGACATTTTTGTAAAATGAGGAAGTACTAGAGGGTGCTCCCTCGGGGGATCCCCTTGTTCTGCTGGGTGACTTCAACGCTCATGTTGGCAACGACAGTGAGACCTGGAGAGGTGTGATTGGGAAGAACGCCCCCCCTGATCTTGACCCGAGCGGTGTCTTGTTATCGGACTTCTGTGCTCGTCACGGATTGTCTATAACGAACACCGAGGTGTCAACCGATCACCATCTGGTGCTGAGTTGGTTCCGATGGTGGAGGAGGATGCCGGTCATACCTGGCAGACCCAAACGCATTGTGAGGGTCTGCTGGGGACGTCTGGCAGAGTCCCCTGTCAGAAGGAGTTTCAACTCCCACCTACGGGAGAGCATTGACCATGTTCCGAGGGAGGCAGCTGACATTGAATCCGAGTGGGCGATGTTTCGTGCCTCCGTTGTCGATGGGCCGATCGGAGCTGTGGCCGTAAGGTGGTCGGTGCCTGTCGTGGCGGTAATCCCAGAACCCGTTGGTGGACCCCAGCGGTGAGGGATGCCGTCAAGCTGAAGAAAGAGTCCTATCAGGCCGTCTTGGCCCATGGGACTCTGGAGGCAGCTGACAGGTACCGGAAGGCCAAGCGGTCTGCAGCTCTGGCGGTCGATGAGGCAAAAACCCGGACATGGGGGGAGTTCGGAGAGTCATCGAAAACGACTTCCAGATGGAGCAGTGCACAGTCAACACCGTGTATGGTGGGAACGGTGTGCTGCTGAACTCGACTCGAGATGTTGTGGACCGGTGGAGAGAATACTTTGAAGACCTTCTCAATCCCACCGACACGCCTTCCAACATGGAAGCAGTGCCCGGGGACTCTAAGTCGGGTTCGTCTATCTCTGGGGCTGAGGTCACCGAGGTGGTCAAAAAGCTCCTTGGTTGCAAGGCCCCGGGGGTTGATGAGATCCGGCCAGAGTTCCTTAAGGTCCTGGATGCTGTGGGCGTGTCTTTTGGTTGATGCGACTGCAGCATTGTGTGAACATCGGGGTCGGTGCCCCAGGACTGGCAGACCGGGGTGGTAGTCCCGCTTTTCAAGAAGGGGGACCAGAAGGTGTGTTCTAACTATCGGGGGATCACACTCCTCAGCCTTCCCGGGAAGGTCTATTCAGGGGTTCTGGAGAGGAGGATCCGCCGGATAGTCGAATCTCGGATTCAAGAGGAGCGGTGTGGTTTTCGTCCTGGTCGTGGAACTGTGGACCAGCTCTGTACTCTCGGCAGGGTCCTTGAGGGTTCATCGAAATTTTCCTTAAAAATCACGACTTTAAATCTCATAATTTTTCGACTTTTTTCTTGTAAAATTACGACTTTAAATCTCGAAAGTTTCACTTGTTTTTTTTAAGTGTGCCCCTAATCAGCCAAAAAACAACAAGTTTACGCAATGTCAAGCTTCTTGCAATTTTTTAAAAACAGGACAATTGAAAAGTATGAGATCTAATTGTAATATTTCATGTTTAAATATTTCTGTACTTGACATATATATTTACAGTATGTGTGGCAAAAGAAGATGAGTAAGGTTTTGCATTATACTGTCCCTGTACATAATTACATTTGTAGTCTAAGGTACAGTGTGGATAATCTTGGCATAAGTTATGAATATAGTGCATTTGTATTATTTGCACTGAATATTTGTTTAGAATGTAGCAGGACCCGCAGCGGTGTGGCATTACCCTCGAGTGTTGTTTTCACCGTACCGTCATGTGACACGCACGCATCCACCAAACAAAGAAGCTGGTGAGTGTGCAGATGCCAGGGTGTCCGGAATGTTCGTGCGTGGCTCCAACAATGGCAACATCGATGCTGTTGCGCGTTGGCGGGTTGAAATTTTACACGACCAATGAGAGGAAAGTCACAATTTCAAGAGCGTAATCTTGTAACATTATGAGGACAAAGGTATGACACAATATGTATATAAATATTATTTTTATTGTAAAATTATGCAGAACAAACAAACACAGGTTGTCATTTTTGTTGTGGAAAAAGGTATAAATAGTATGCAAATAAACAACATGAAGAAAAAGAACTTTGAAAAACTGCTGTAATTTTCGGAGAATAAAGTCAAAACAATTACAGTAAAATGATACATTTTCAGAGAATACAGTTGTAATATTATGAGGGGGGGAATAATTGGATTAGCAAAATAGTGACATGTTAAAGAAAATAAATGAATGTTGTAACAAAGACGAAAAATGAACATTTGGGGAAAATTAGGATGGGAAAGGTTCTAAAATGGGAATGAATCAAAATACTACGGGAATAAAGCCTTGAAATTATACATTTTTTACAAAGATGACTTCAGAAGAAAAATATTTGCAAAATAAACAATAAAACAGCAAAAATGGGGAAAAGAGCAAAAGCAAAGTTGATCGGAATAAGCTTTTTCACCTGCCGACAAAGCTGAGATGCCATTTTGTTCCTGAAATAAATCTACGCTGCAAAGCACCGACTTCCGAGCCCCTGCGAGCTTTGCCAACTTTTGCACACTACCGTGGTGCGTTCAAGGTGCGGAAAGACTTAGGGTAAAGAAATATGATCGGTGAAGCATAAAGATAAAAGATGCTTTTTTTAAACATGTATGCTGTACATATTTTAGCGAGGATTGAGATGGATAATTTTGTTGGAAAAAACTTTTTGTCAAAACAATCCAAAGAATAATTAGAAAACAATTGACAATGCTAACCTGGTGATATTCAAATTGAACACCGAGCCATACCCTGAAAGACTTGTTTAGTACGGCACCCAAGAACACTGGGGGTCTTCCCGATAACAATCCGAGCTCTCTTTCCGGCCCCGTCCTGCTGTTACTTCAAAGCACAAAAAGGTGGGTCGGGGTAAGCCCGGCTTGACCCAGCACAGGTTCCTGTTTGTTACTCCAACCCTCCTTTGTGACAAGGCAGGAGGGAGCGAGGAGTCCTGGTCTTGGGCCGCCCCCGGAGCACTAATCACAGGTGTCGGCAACAATGGGGGGAGGGTACAAGCCGGTGCCTGATATTATCAAGTACCGGGCGGGTCGTAATAACAGCGACAACCAAGACTGGACTAGTCCCAGCCCCTACCACTACTATATGGAAGATAATAGAAGGTCACGGGACATTTCTGGGAATGAGGGTGTCCAGAAGGAGTATTTGCCCCCCCCAAACTGCAATCAACAATTTTGTTGCTTGCCTCTTTAGGAAAGCTAAGCAAAATGAGCTGTCCCACATTTTCAAACAAACTTTCCTGGGAGCGCATCAGGAAGTCCGGGGTGCCGGTGGGTCGGGGACTTTTTCGTGTAATATTAGTGTAATAGTACATGAGCGTGTTATGTCATCTTTCTTTCAAACTGCCAGACCTTATTCGAGCCCACTTTCATTTTGCAGTTTGCAGCTAAGAAGCACAGAAGGTCGCAGTGGACCGAACCGGAACCGGTTCGTGTACCGATTCAGTCAACATGGAAGTTGACTCCTGGGAAACACGGATATGAAACTCCTACCGCCTTGGGATTGTCTACCCGCTGCGTAAAAAGTATTTGCAGGTGGTACTCAAACCCGGCACGCGGTGTGTAGTTCTCGACGCGCCTTGGCGAACTGATCTCAGCTCGGTCCGCTTTTGAAAGTGACGTCAGTACCATAAACGCTGCTGGTAGTTCTTCGTGTAAGAATGACTTGGCCCGACATGAGAATACTTTTTCTGGCCTGCCTTTTAATATCTTCTTTACGGTGCCAGCCGCTGTCTGGCAGCCCAGAGGGACACTTCCGTCCCGTCCGGCAGGGGCAGGAATGATGGGCAGCCGTGGAGCGTACCAACGCTGCTTGCATCGCAGGGGCGTCGCAGCTGGAGGTTTTCCACGACCAGTCCCCGCAGTGGCGCCCAATACTGACACGAATGTCGTAGAATGCACGTTTTGCGGCTAGAATGTAAGATACGGGCCCCTGGGGGTGTAATTGCGACTTTGACGCGAGTATTAGCTCGACCGGTCATCCCGCCACCCCCGCGTCCGCTCCCCCAAGCACTCCTGTATCCCGGCTGGAGGCGCTCGAGCGGGGGCAGAATAGTGGCGCGTGTCGACCGACCTGGCAGCGGCGCCTTTGGTCGAACTCTCCCAAACTTGTCTTGCCTAGCAACACGGAAACATTTCCCCACTCTTGTTGGTGTACTCGACAAACTTTATTCAACAAAATCTGTCTGGTCTGGACTAACGAAGGGAAGGAGTTTCCTAAAAGGTGAGTTTTTGGTTTTGAACCCCGGCGGATTCTTGCTAGCTCTGACGTCACTGACGTGACGGATGAAAAATGTCCGCTTTCTTGAACGAAAGTGGTTTTGGTGCCCGTGCTTGTCGCGCCCGAGCTGCTGTTCGGTAACCATGTCGGGACAAGCGGGCCGTAACGGTGCCGTGGAATCCGGCTAGCTACTTCGCTTAGCAGCCAGCCGACGAATGGAAAGTTCCAATCCCGCATCCTTCGGACTGGTGCTAATTTCCTCCCTTGTGGAATTACAACGCATTCTTGCTATCCGGTGCCAAAATCGCCGTGACGTCATCCCCGCGACACCTGCCAAATGTTTGAGTGAAGTTTGTGCGCTTACGTCATCCTGCTTCGTTGTTTAGCGGTGGGCTCGCTCGCGGGGGGATCTCGCGAGATTAAAACGTGACCAAAGAGGTCTGGTGGGCACTAGGCGTGTGACAATAATAAGTAATACAATCATAAATCAGACAATAGATGAAAATGAAGTCTGTGTCCATGCGTTGCCATGTGCATGCGTGTCTGGCAGGAGGAGGGTTCACTCTGTGCACTCCCTTATCTGGACTCCCTTGCCTGGAGCAACAACAGGAAGGGAGTGAGCCCGTTTCCAAACATATTTTTCCGTTATGTCGTCGACCAAATCACGCGCGGTTTGTGTTGATGTGGTACGTCGGGGCCAGGGGTTTGCCCTTTCATTCCTTGGCCTGCGGCACATTCTAAAAATATAATAAATTATAATCTTGTGGGAAACGTAAAAATAGTATGGGAGTAAAATCATAATCGCAAGAAAAATGGGGAAAAAAAATCAAGTCAAATTATGTGAGTAGAATTAAAAGGAATATGAAATAATTGTAAAAATACAATTTCAATTTAATTTCAAAATCAAGTTATTTTTAAAAATTGAATAAAAAGAATAATTTTACCAAAATAGCATCACGATCTTATGAGGAAAATAATTAGGCAATTTAAAAACAAACTATAATGGGATGAGAAAAAAACAAAACCAAACATATAAAGTTGCAATTTTGGGGCAATTTTATTCATTTATTCATTTTCTATGCCGCTTATCCTCATCAGGGTGGCGGGTATGCTGGAGCCTATCCCAGCTGGCTTCCACCCTGGACCGGTCGCCAGCCAATGGCAGGGCACATAAAGACAAACAAACATTCACACTCTAATGGCCAATTTAGAGCGGCCAATGAAGCTAACATGCATGTTTTTGGAATGTTGGAGGAAAGCAGAGTTTGTTTGAGAAAAATGTATAATATAGGAATAAAATATAAATATTATGGGAATAAAGTCATAACTACGAGGAAAATAAATAACAAGCGGGCTTACAGTGGTCGAGTGGGTAGCACGTTGGCGTCACAGTCACAGGGTTGGAATCTCCGTTGGGCATCTCTGTGTGGAGTTTGCATGTTCTCCCCGTGCGTGTGTGTGTGTGTGTTTTCTCCGGGTACTCTGCTTTCCTCCCACATTCCAAAAACATGCATGTTAGCTTCATTGGCCGCTCTAAATTGTCCATTAGAGTGGGAATGTTTGTCTATATGTGCCCTGCCATTGGCTGGCGACCGGTCCAGGGTGTACCCACCTCCCTCCCAAAGCAAGCTGGGATAGGCTCCAGCATCCCAGCCACCCTAATGAGGATGAGCGGCATAGAAAATGAATGAATGAAATATCTAAATAAACGTGTATTCTGTGTGGAACGGGAATGTGTAGGTCTGTACTGTTACTACCACATCAGGCGTCAAGTCATAATGAAGTCATAAATAAGGTTTTTAACGTCGGTTGCACAACAAGTGCCCAACGCCGCATCCGCAGATCAAAAGGGAAAGTCTCCTCTTAGTCAGAAGACCTGTGTGATGCATTCCTACCTGACAAGAAGGTGGGTGGGTGGGGGCAGGGTTCCGCAAAAAAAGGTGAAGCGTAAAACGGGTCTTTGAAGAAGTGTGGCGGAGCAAATAGTGCAGGTATTGTCTGGGCAGGATGGCGGCTGTTTGAGTAGGAAACGAGCAGGAAACGCGTGGACAAAGACGACTCACGCGAGTCTCGAAATGCGGGATGGACCAGACCCCCCAATTGCCAGCAGTTATTTACCTTTGCGTTCCTCCATGTTCATGACCGGACTGTCCTTCACGTAGGACTTGGTGGCTGTGGGAGTTGTTTACTCTGTATTCACTAGCGACTTCCTCACTGTCCACATCAGACGCTCTGTAGTAGTAGTACTAGTGGTAGTAGCAGTACTAGTAGCCTCAGGACTGACTTTGGCTGATGCTGGAACTCTGCAGTGGAATCGGACCGGAATTCTAAAAACATGGTTTCATCTGATTTAATGGGAAAACGAAAACTACAGCATAAAAATGGCAGTCATTTTACCGGACAAAAAAGTCGCAATTTTATGAGAGTAACACTTTATTGTTATTGTGAGGAAATATAATGTCATTTCTGTAGCACGCAGATGAAATAGTAGAGAAAAAAGGACGTTATTTTATTTGAAGTTGTCATGTTACAAAAAAAGAAACAAAACAACAAATAACGTATCAAAAGAAAACAATTTTATTTTGAGTAAACTTGTAATTTTATGAGGAAAACTAATGTCATTTTAGTAAAATAGCCATAGTAATAGTCATTTTCGAAAAGTCATAACATTGTGAGAAAGAAACAAAAGAAAGAAAAAAAAAAAAATATATATATATATATGAAAGTCAAGGATCCCACTGTCTTGGCGCGTAGCAATGAGCTAATCACAGCGTTCTTCCTTCTCTCTGAGCATGTTTTTTTCTAAATATTACGAGGAAAAATACTTTTGCTGTATTAGCATGAAGTACAAGTACATTTTTTTACAAAGTTGAAATATTATGGGAGGAAAGAAAACAACAAATCAAAAGATAAAAGTTGCAATTTTATGACCATAAACTTGAAATATTATGTCGAAAAATAATTGTATTTTACTAGCATGATGTAGAAATACTAAAAAAAGACATAATATTGTGAGAAACAATCAAACAACAAATATATTATTAATAATTATATTTGTATTATTAAATTTATTATTAAATTGAACTAATAATACATCTATTGTCATATTTTGTTATTATTAAATATAGAAATAATATACTTTTATTGTTAAGAAAAAGATGAAGAAAATCTAAATTTTTTCCAAAAATAAACTTGAGATATTTTGATGAAAAATAATGTCATTTTTGGAGCGTGAAAAAGACATTTAAAAAATATTATAAGAGGAAAGAAAACAACAAATAACGTAAATAACCGGGCATTAAGTTGTATAAATAAATAAGTTGCAAAAATAATAAAGAAAGAAGTAAGTCCTAATATTGTGAGAAACAAGCAAAACAAAGAACACATTTGTAATTTTTGGTAGATTAGGTTTTGGGAAAAGTTGCAATATTATTGGAATAGACTCCAAATATTTCAGGAAAAAATTTACCATAATGAAATATTTAGAAAATGAGCAGCAGGAAAAAGGAAAAAAGAATGTGATTAATTCTTCAGTGAATAATGCGCAGTCTCACAATTTTGACTTTTTATCTCATAATTATGACTTTTTGTCTCACAGTTGACTATCTAATTTCATATTTTTTAATCACAGAATAATTACTTTTTAACTCAACTCAGAACCCCGGGGTTTCATTTCCTGTCCTCCGCACGTCCAGAACATATTTATATCGACATACATTAGCATGAGTCTTATCTTTTATGTCTTATTGTCTCTTATTGTACTGTTATTATACTATATTGGGAAATATTAGTATAAAGGTGACTATAGGGGTGTTATTTCATGCCTAGAGTGCTCTAATCACGTTCAAAAACACTATTTAAAAGTCGTAAACAGGTTTTCTGTTTGTCCAGAGTGCCCCCAAAGTGGTCCAAGTGGAGTTATTTGGTGTTGTGTAGGTCAGTGGTTGGGACCCAAAAGTGGGTTGCTCATCTACACTGGTGGGTGGGTGGCAGTTAAAAATGGCATTAAAATACATCATATACAACAGATGCCTGACTTATTTTATAGTACAGCTGAGCAATATTTCAGTCATACTGCTCCTTGGTACGTGAATGTACATTGCATAGTTATTTATTTTCATATTTTACGTTACTTTATGCATTATTTATGTGCTTGCTGTCCTTCCTCATTGCCTTGACAAATGCCTTAATAATTCTTCAAAAATTCACTTCGACATGTAATTATGTGTCTTAATGTTTCTTAACATGACAAAAGTGTAACAAATAACACAAATACACTAACTTGAAAGTGTAAAAAAAAAAGTAAAATAAATGACAGTCAAATTGTATCAAATTATAGCAAAAAAATGACTGAATTAAAACATAAAAAATAAAAATGACTTAAATAACAGTGGCAAAAAATAAATAAGAACTAAAAATGAAAAGAAAAACAAAAGCAAATGGTAATAAAAATGATTTAAATAAATGTGGAAAAAACAAATGGCAATAAAAATGAAGAATGTGGAAAAAAAGTGACTTAAGCAAAACATAAAAAATACAAATAAAAATGACTTGAATAACAACGTAAACAAATAAAAAATGATTTAAAAGTGTCAAAAAATAATAAAAATACATGATAATAAAAAAGACACATGGAAATAATAATAAAAAAACAAAAGTGACTTAAGTGCCCTGCGATTGATTGGCGACCAGTCCAGGGTGTACCCGGCCTCTCGCCCAAAGTCAGCTTGGATAGGCTCCAGCATTCCCACTACCCTAATGAGGATAAGCAGCATAGAAAATGAATGAATGAATGAAAATTGATTTAAGCAAAAAATAATACAGTTGACTTACGAGTTTAATTGGTTCTCAGAACTAGCTCATAACTCGATTTACTCGTATGTCAGAACAATTTTCCCCATGAGGAATAGCATAAATACCATGAATTGGTTCCAGGGTCCTCAAAAATCACTCCAGTTTTTTTGAATAAGAATGATGTGTCTCCACACTCAATAATGTATAAGAAACTTATATTAAACCATAATAAAGGAAAGTGTAAAGAAATAAACATGTTTTCTTAAATGTACTTTACCTTGAAGAGCAGACGGAGATGTTGGCGGAGGTGTGAGAGTGTTGGAGGAGGTCGGAGTGAGATTTGCTATTGGTGCTAATGTACGCTACACTACATCATTCTATCCATCCATCCATTTTCTTTGCTGCTTATCCTCATTAGGCTCGTAAACAAAAACACCATCCGGCCCCATTTTTCAAAAGTGTTCGTTTACAGACCCTGAAAACGACGGCTTTGTATTGATGAAGTGCGGGTTTCATAAAGTAATTGTGCATTTAAGCTTCGGATCGTCTTTGTCTGAGTGGGTTTTAATAGATGTTTGGATGCTCTTAAGTCAAGCTCGTGTTCCAAGGCACAATTTAGTCCACGTAACGGCTTGTATGTCGGAAAGCTGGTAAGTTAATGCACTCATGAGTCAAGGTACCACTGTATACAAATAAAAAGGACTTAAATAACACTGTAATAAATTACTTGAAAGTATGAAAAAAAAAAAAAAACAATAACATGTTATTAAAAAGGACAAATAAATGTGTAAAAATAATAAAAACAAAAGGGACTTAAGTAAAACGTAAAAAATACAAGTAAAAAGGACTTAAATAACAGCATAGAAAAATACAAATTAAAAATGGCTTCAAAGTGTAAAATTATAATAAATTACATATAAATGTGTAAAAATAATAAAAAGTGGCTTACATAAAACATATAAAATACAAATAAAAATGACTTAAATAGTGTAAAAACATTAGAATAAATGTAAATTACTAAACTGTAAAAATAACGTAAAACTATACAACTAAATAAACATGAATTTTTATAACAATGTATTCAAATTAGTCAATTAAAATAACGCAAGAATAATCGAATAAAGTCTAAGAAAATGACTTCAGTGAAAATGTAAAGAATCCAAAAAAGAAAAACGACAAGTGTAAAAGAATAATACAACTATATAAGTAAAAATATGATGTGAACGTAAAAAAATAAACATACAAATGACTTAAATAAAAGTAAAGAAGTAAAAGCAAAGAAAATATGGGTTCTGGTTTGAGAGCATTTAAAATCCCCCTGTACGTTCCTCTTCCTGCATTTGTCCCCCCTTTCGGTTTCCTTGCATTGTGTTTTTTCCCTCTACACGCTTTCAGGAGGCAAGCTTGAATCCAAACAACCAGGTTGGGGTTTTACTCTAATTGCAGGCCCTGCGCTAACCCTCTGCTTAAAGGCTGCGCGCTCTATTTCCATCCTACGTAATGGCCGGCCTGACGTCTCTGCGGTGTGCTGCTCCTGTGGAATTACTCACGCACAATTCACGCTCCATCGGCAGGCGGGGAGGTGCTGCTGACTCTGTTCTAACATGTCTGCAGCGTATGTGTGTGTGTGTGTGTTGTGTTGTGTTGTGAAATAGTAAAAGCCCATGGATACCAGCCAGGCACCTCCAGCTAACAAATATAGGTATGTTACTTTATTACATGAAAACACCATTAGCCACTGTTAGCTCAACAATGTAGTGATACACGTAGTAGTACCATGACTATGACTCCCTCACTCCCTCTCTTTCTCATGAACATTCTTTAAGACGGGGGTGTGCAACGTTTTTTTTTATTGGCCCACGGCACATTGTCAAAATAAAATTGAACAAGAAAACAAAAATGGAAACATGTGAAGCCATCTTAAAGGAAATATATCGTAATAAAACAAGAAAAAGTTAGGAGAATAATGTAATATTATGAGGAAAAATAGCACCATTTTAGCGTCTCGGCTTTGTCATGTAGGTGAAAGGTTATTCAAATGACATTATTGCTGTAATATTACAAGGTTATTCTAGTAAAATTGTGACTTGTTTGATTACGATTACTTTCCTTAAATATTTTCACTCTTTCTTTATTCTTAAAAATAAAGCTGTTCTTTCCATTTTTACTGGTGTTCTTTTCCTTCAATTGTTTTGTAAATTGTTTTTCCAACATTATTCTCTAAAAATATTAGGACTTTTTTCAATGAACATTACACCCTTTTCCACTTTTACAAGAACTCCAGTTACATTTTTTAGAATACAACTTTTACTTCTAATATTCAGACTATAAACTGTTTTTTTTTTTTTTATAATTTCACAAACATCTAAACTCATAAAATTATTACTTGATTGCTATAATATTCCAAAAAGGGTGGGTATTCTGAACTGCTGTTTGGTGCATAAGCACAAACAACAGTCAGGACCCGTCCCCCCACCCGAAGGCGTAGGGAAACTACCCTCTCGCTTACCGGGTTAAACTCCAACGTGCAGGCTTAGAGCCGGGGGGCAACAAGAATTGCCACCCCTGCCTGTCGCCTCTCATTGGTGGCAACACCAGAGTGGAATGAAGTCCAGCCCTTCTCCAGAACCAGAGGACTGGTTCCGGAGCCCTTGCCGTGCGTTGAGGTGAGTCCGACTATATCTAGCTGGAATTTCTCCACCTCACGCACCAGCTCAGGTTCCTTCCCTGCCAGAGAGGTGACATTCCACGTACAACGACAACTAGCTTCTGTAGCCGAGGATCGGACCGTCAAGGCCTGCGCCTCCGGTCGCCACCCAGCTCTCTTTGCACCCGACCCCTTTGGCCCCTCCCACGAGTGGTGAGCTCATGGGAGGGGGGACCCACGTTACCTTTTCGGACTGTGCCCAACCGGGCCTCATGGGTGCAGGCTCGGCCACCAGACGGTCGCCACCGTGCCCTGCCTCCGGGCCTGGCTCCAGAGGGGGGCCCCTGTGACCCACGTCCGGGCAAGGAAAAACGAAGTCCATTGTTATTGTGCATCATTGGGGTCTATTGCATCTATATCATATTTGCTCCCTCGGGGGATTCCCTTGTTCTGCTGGGTGACTTCAACGCTCATGTTGGCAACGACAGTGAGACCTGGAGAGGTCTGATTGGGAAGAACGCCCCCCCTGATCTTGACCCGAGCGGTGTCTTGTTATCGGACTTTTGTGCTCGTCACGGATTGTCTATAACGAACACCGAGGTGTCAACCGATCACCATCTGGTGCTGAGTTGGTTCCGATGGTGGAGGAGGATGCCGGTCATACCTGGCAGACCCAAACGCATTGTGAGGGTCTGCTGGGGACGTCTGGCAGAGTCCCCTGTCAGAAGGAGTTTCAACTCCCACCTACGGGAGAGCATTGACCATGTTCCGAGGGAGGCAGCTGACATTGAATCCGAGTGGGCGATGTTTCGTGCCTCCGTTGTCGATGGGCCGATCGGAGCTGTGGCCGTAAGGTGGTCGGTGCCTGTCGTGGCGGTAATCCCAGAACCCGTTGGTGGACCCCAGCGGTGAGGGATGCCGTCAAGATGAAGAAAGAGTCCTATCAGGCCGTCTTGGCCCATGGGACTCTGGAGGCAGCTGACAGGTACCGGAAGGCCAAGCGGTCTGCAGCTCTGGCGGTCGATGAGGCAAAAACCCGGACATGGGGGGAGTTCGGAGAGTCATCGAAAACGACTTCCAGATGGAGCAGTGCACAGTCAACACCGTGTATGGTGGGAACGGTGTGCTGCTGAACTCGACTCGAGATGTTGTGGACCGGTGGAGAGAATACTTTGAAGACCTTCTCAATCCCACCGACACGCCTTCCAACATGGAAGCAGTGCCCGGGGACTCTAAGTCGGGTTCGTCTATCTCTGGGGCTGAGGTCACCGAGGTGGTCAAAAAGCTCCTTGGTTGCAAGGCCACGGGGGTTGATGAGATCCGGCCAGAGTTCCTTAAGGTCCTGGATGCTGTGGGCGTGCTGCAGAGTGGTGCTCTGCATATGTTGACTTTATTCTTGTAAAATTATAACCATTTTTCTTGTTACATAACAACTTTTTTTATATGTTGACTTTGTCTTGTTATAGTGCAACTTTTTTACTTAATGTTTTAAGTTTATTCGGGTAGAATTGTTGCAGATTTTTCCAAGTTTGTTGTTGTTTTTGTTTAGTTTTCTTGTTAAATTCTATTTATTACAATATTTCGGGGCAGAAAAATGTGTCGCATAGGCTGTACTTGGGACACGCCTGCTAGATGGACAAAAATGGCAAAACGTGTCATCTTTGCCTCAAACACAAAGAACATGTACCTGCTTTCATGGAGCAAATAAGACTGAAATAGGGTTGTCAGTTGGCCCGTTAGGTGGCAAACCATTACAAAACATCGTTAGTAGCCACGGTTCCTTTGGAACGAGGCAGTTTTTGGGGAAAGAGATGTCAGGACATTATTATAAGTAGATAGTGGGCCAAACTGATACATTCACAGCAGCTAGGGTGGGCTTAAAGGGACCTGGACATGATTCATCAACTTTGCGTAAATATATTACACAGTATATTGTTTGAAAGCGGACGCTAAATTTGCAAAAAATACTTTTATAGTTCATTGCAGTACTATTGCATTGAGGTACTATCACTCAGGTAAACAAACAAGGTGGTGTCAATAGTTTTGGAGGAGGAAGAAACATTTGGAGATGAAGTAGAGAAGATGCAGAACAGAGACCCCTTAAGAACCTTGTTGAAGTGGATAGATGTATGATCAATTGTTCTCCTGGTGTGGTCCTCCTTTAGCCAGAAGCTAGTGGATGCGGAGGGCAGAGGCAGAAAACCCACAGAAGGATGGCCTGCAGTCTCCTTTGTGAAATGAATTAGCGTGAGGGGTGGAGAGCGCTGGATAATCACATTAGCGCCGCGCTAAAAGTGTGACGCAGCACATGTGCCTGTCTAAAAAGAGCACACAAAGAGCAGCCAACTGAGCTTCCTCCGGGCTTTTCACCCCAAACAGAGATTCTGTCAGCGTGGCGGGGCTCGTGGTCGGCCCTGTCATCAAATCCCAAAGGGCTTCAGAAGTGGGGACTCTCTTGCATAATGTGCAGGGTCCGTTTCCAAGTTTTCT
Organism: Oostethus manadensis; assembly: GCA_024372805.1. NCBI lineage: Eukaryota > Metazoa > Chordata > Actinopteri > Syngnathiformes > Syngnathidae > Oostethus > Oostethus manadensis. The sequence goes on along the minus strand of QODF01000214.1, from coordinate 638,270 downwards.
CTGACATGGGATGACTTGCTGTGCCACACAAAAAGGAAAACTTCCTGTCCTTTGAGATAAAAAGCGGACGGGATGTCCTTTGAGGAAGCTGCAGGTACTGTACGTGTTGGCACTCACCGCCAAGGATACACGGAGACAGGCGGTGGCGTTCAAAGTGTGGGCATTAAAAAAAAAAAAAAGTGCTGTGGTTGGGAGAATTCCTCACTAACATCTGCTTTTCATTCCAACAATGGGGTCCATTGATTCTGGACGCAGCACCGCCACCCGCCCACAAGCTGCATTCCCTACAATAGCAAGTCCAAACAACAACTGTCCAAACAGCTACAGTGGGGGAAATAAGTATTTTGCAGCTGCTTTTGCAGCTTCTCCCACTCGCAAGGACTGCAGTGCTGTTTCATTTGAATGACTTGTTCCTTTTGAGTATTAAGACATACAGTATATGCATTGTAGCAATTTACTTGCTTATGTCTGGACAAAAACAGCATGGTAACATTTTCTGGAAAGATCAGCTTCTGTCACAAGATCGGGCCGATCCGGTTGCTGTAAACGTGGTCCATGCTTCCACATGGTAGGTGCGGTAAATGCTCCTCAAAGCTAGTTGTCTCTCAACTCCCGTTGCCCGGATGAAGGAGAACACGCAACACCACCATGCAGACATGTCTGTGGGCTACCGTGGTGAAGTTTGTTTCACATTGGACGGTGGATATTAGGCGGTTGGCTTTCTTTGCTGTGCCCAGACTCCTCTGTCATGGTGCCGGGAGCTCAAAGACAAACAATTTTGTTGCTCAAGCTGTCTAATAAAAAATAGGGATGAACAATAATGCCGGTCAATCTGTTGTTTAATGTTAGATTTGCTGTTGTCCACATTTGATGTGAAAAAGTAGAAAACAATTCTTTTTGCACAGTTACATATTGTTGTTGTTTATATACTGTATTTCATCACTTTACATGCATCAGTACTCCAGTTGCCTTGCCGCCACGACTGGCACCCAACCACTTTGCCTCCGCAACTGCAACTGTCTGCCTCGGCAATGAAGGCCTGGAAAATGGCCCGTTCAGACTTGATCTCCCCATCCTCCCTCGGGATGCAGGCAAAGCTCTGCCCGAGGTGAGAATTGAAGACTTGGCTCGATCGACTCTGCCAGATGTGTGCAGCACACCCTCACTACAGGTCTGTCCAGCATCCTCCCCCGCCATCTAATCCAGCTCATCACCAGGTGGTGATCAGTGGACAGCTCATCCCTCTCTTCACCCGCTAGACCGGAACATGCGGACGCAGGTCTGATGGTACGGCTACATAGTTGATCATAGACCTAGGGTGTCCTGGTGCCAAGTGCGCTTATGTTCCAACTTGGTGTTTGTTATGGACAAACAACCAGCAAACAACATTAGGCAAAGGCTCTGATCGGGGAGGCGGTTCCTCCCAATCACGCCCCTCCAGGTCACACGGTCATTGCCACATGGGCGTTGAAGTCCCCCTGTAGAACTACGCTGTCGCCAGTGGGGTGCTTTCCAGATACCCCCCGATAGACTTAAGAAGACTGGGTACTCTGAGCTGCCATACGCGCAAGCAACAGTCAGGACCCTTCCCCCGGCCTGAAGGCGTAGGGAAATGACCCTCTTGTTCGCCGGAGATGACTCCAACACAGAGGCCCCGAGCCGGGGTCTTTTAAGAAGCCCACCCCAGCTCGCCGCCTCTCCCCTGCAGCAACTCCAGAGTAGAACAAGGTCCAGCCCGTCTCAAGAAATTTGGTTTTAGAAAAATGTGGCTCGAGGTGTGTCAAGTCAGAATGTATCAGCCTCTAGCACGAGCTTCCCTATCAGACAGGTAACATTTCATGTCCCAAGAACCAGACTTGGCCTCCAAAGACCAGTTTACCCGGACTGGCGTCCAAATTGCACATGACTGGACTCTAATTCTTGCCCCTGCAGGTGGTGTGTGTGTGGGGGAAACACAAGGAAAAATAATGTCATAAAGAAAAAAATACATTAAGTCGAAATATTACAAGAAAAAAGAAAACAAAATAAGCTGTAAGTTAAAAAAAAAAGTTATGTTACAAGAAAATTGAAAAAATATTTAAGGATATTAAAACCTTAATATTAGAAGAAGGTCGTTTACAAAAACAAAATTGAAATAGTTGGAAAATAAAAAAAACACAATTGTAATTTATAAAAGCTGTAATTTTATGATAATAAAGTCAAAATATTTAATATTAACTAGTAGCAGTGCATTTGTAATTTTATAAGGAAAAACAATGTCAGAAAGAAAAATTCATTCATTCATTCATTTTCTATGCCGCTTATCCTCATTAGGGTCGCGGGTATGCTGGAGCCTATCCCAGCTGACTTCGGGCGGCAGGCGGGGTACACCCATATAGAAAAACAAATATTCACACTCTAATGGACAATTTAGAGCGGCCAATGAAGCTAACATGCATGTTTTTGGAATGTGGGAGGAAAGCGGAGTACCAAGAAAACCCCCCACTTTTCAGGGCTCTCTTTGAAAAGGTTGTGACTTTTCCGCAGAGCGCCAACTCCACCTGCTCACTGCCAGGAGACCTGTTTACTCAGCTGAATGGGAAATGCTGCTGAGCTGACGACAAGCCCTAAATCTCGCTTCTCGCTTTGCGAGTTAGCCTCCATTCGAGAAGGAATACAAACAGGAAAAAGCCTCTTACTCGGGATGTCGCAGCGTAAACACACCCAGTGTGTATCGTGCTAGCCTGGGGCTGCTGAGCTGCTTTCCATAAATACCTGACTGTGTGTGTGTTTTTTAGCCTTTAAGCCTAATCTGCCGACTTTTTTCTCATCTTCCTCCGTCTCCGGCAGTGTGTGCTTCACGAATCATACAGTATACTTATATATCACATACAATAACGTGGGACAGCAACACTAGCATAGCTACCGCGCTAACAAGACACTCACCTGCACTTATCTTTCTAGCTGAGTTGGCCCTGCGATGGACTGGCGACCATCCAGGGTGTACCCGCCTCCCGCCCAAAGCCAGCTGGGATAGGCTCCAGCATACCCGCGACCCTAATGAGGATAAGCGGCATAGAAAATGGATGGATGCTAGCTGAGTTGCTGCACAGGAAAGCAACAGATGTGTAGCAAAGCCGTTTTGTTTTAATTTTATGTTTTTATGTTCTCTACCATTTGTAACTGACTAATGGCTAGTTGTGAGATGTGTAGAGAAGCCCTTTTTTTATAAAGCTGCCCTTTCTCATTTGTAGCTGTCTGATAGTTCAGTGCTGTATTTTAAGATGTGTAGTGAAGCTTTTTAAATTTATTCTTTACAAAGCCATCTTCCTGCATGTGTATCTGACAGTTTTAGAACGTGTAGTGAAGGCTGTTTAATTTTTTTCATACAAATCTTTCCTCCTCTCACATCTGTATCTGACTGACGGATAGATTTAAGATGCGTAGTGAAGCCTTGTTGTCTCTTTTTCATACAAATCTTTCCTCCTCTCGCATCTGTAGCGGACTGACGGATAGATTTAAGATGCGTAGTGAAGCCTTGTTGTCTCTTTTTCATACAAATCTTTCCTCCTCCCACATCTGTATCGGACTGACGGATAGATTTAAGATGCGTAGTGAAGCCTTGTTGTCTCTTTTTCATACAAATCTTTCCTCCTCTCACATCTGTATCTGACTGACGGATAGATTTAAGATGCGTAGTGAAGCCTTGTTGTCTCTTTTTCATACAAATCTTTCCTCCTCTCACATCTGTATCGGACTGACGGATAGATTTAAGATGCGTAGTGAAGCCTTGTTGTCTCTTTTTCATACAAATCTTTCCTCCTCCCACATCTGTATCGGACTGACGGATAGATTTAAGATGCGTAGTGAAGCCTTGTTGTCTCTTTTTCATACAAATCTTTCCTCCTCCCACATCTGTATCGGACTGACGGATAGATTTAAGATGCGTAGTGAAGCCTTGTTGTCTCTTTTTCATACAAATCTTTCCTCCTCCCACATCTGTATCGGACTGACGGATAGATTTAAGATGCGTAGTGAAGCCTTGTTGTCTCTTTTTCATACAAATCTTTCCTCCTCCCGCATCTGTAGCGGACTGACGGATAGATTTAAGATGCGTAGTGAAGCCTTGTTGTCTCTTTTTCATACAAATCTTTCCTCCTCTCACATCTGTATCTGACTGACGGATAGATTTAAGATGCGTAGTGAAGCCTTGTTGTCTCTTTTTCATACAAATCTTTCCTCCTCTCACATCTGTATCTGACTGACGGATAGATTTAAGATGCGTAGTGAAGCCTTGTTGTCTCTTTTTCATACAAATCTTTCCTCCTCCCGCATCTGTAGCGGACTGACGGATAGATTTAAGATGCGTAGTGAAGCCTTGTTGTCTCTTTTTCATACAAATCTTTCCTCCTCCCGCATCTGTAGCGGACTGACGGATAGATTTAAGATGCGTAGTGAAGCCTTGTTGTCTCTTTTTCATACAAATCTTTCCTCCTCCCGCATCTGTAGCGGACTGACGGATAGATTTATGATGCGTAGTGAAGCCAAGTTGTCTCTTTTTCATACAAATCTTTCCTCCTCCCGCATCTGTAGCGGACTGACGGATAGATTTAAGATGCGTAGTGAAGCCTTGTTGTCTCTTTTTCATACAAATCTTTCCTCCTCCCGCATCTGTAGCGGACTGATGGATAGCTGACAGAGTTTCACGCTGTATTTTGAGATTCATAAAGTCATTAAAAGATTTTGCTGATGCTGGGATTTATATTCCAAAGTGAGAACTGAAACAACGTGCAGGACTCGGTAGGAAGGAGGCGATAAGAGCCCCTTTTGTAGCTAATAATTCAGCCTGACTGCAGCTTGCGAACCAGAGTGTGCTGCATATCATACTTCTCATTAGCCTCGTTCCATCAACCCAGACGTAACAACTGCATTGCATGAACACGTGCCTCGGTTTTGTGTAGTGAGTCCTGAGGAGGCAGGGTGCTGCAGCACATGTGCTGATGACCCGGTCACGACTCGGCAACAGACTCTGCCGAATGGCTGATTGAATGAATGGCTGCCAACAGGGAGAGATGCTGGTGTGCTCTGATCGTTCTTCAGCCTTCCTCACACTCTCTGCTAGCGCCCATTAGAGCGGCTGTGGATTTTATTCATTGTTTTCGCGTTCCCTGAAGAGCCCTAAATAACACAGTAGTGTAGAGGTGTCCAAAATGCGGCGCCGGGAGGGTAGCTGTTTTTCTATTGCGGAACTTTCTAAATATATCATTTGACAAGAAAACTAAAAAAGACCCCAAAAACCCAACAACAACAACAGCAAAAATGGAAATGTCAGTACAAGTCACTTCATGAGAATAACATTGTATGAGGAATGAAACAAACAAAACAATCAAATAAGATTGCAGAAAAAGTTGTGAGAATAAAGACCAATTATTATTTGAACTAAGAAATAATTAGTAAAGGAAAACTGACCAAAAGGTAGTTGAAATACTTGAAAATTCAACTATAGATAAAACAGCTGTAATTTCATGAGAGTAAAGTCATAATATTATGTGAAAAAATAACATTTTAGTTGCATAATGTGGAAATACTAAAGAAAAAATGCATCATTAAAAAAGTCACAATAATATTAGAAACAAACAAATAAAGATGTTGATTTTAAAAATTAGGTTGTGGAAAATGTTATAATGTTATGAGAAAGAAATGAAAATATTGTGGGAAGTCATAATTACAAGAACATTTATAAGAAGAAAAATGAAATTGGAAAAAAAACAGTATTTAGTCCGGGATCAAACTATTGTGGGAATTAAGTCAAAATTAGGAGAAGAAAAATTTAAACTGAAAAAAAAAAGTCATTTCACCAGAATAAAATCCAAATATTAAGACAATAAAGTTAGATTCTAACAAGGAAAAAAAAAATCCAGATTTTAGGATAATAAATTCCTAGAATTATGAGGAAAAATAATGTCATTTTAAATAGCATTGCATTGAAATATTAAAGAAAAAATACCTAAAAATATTAGTAAAAAAATATTGTGGGACTAAAGTCATCATTACTAGAAGAAGTTGAAATAGTTGGAGTGGAGAAGAAAACTCAAATTGAAAAAACAGCAGTAATTTTGCAAGAATCAAGTTGAAATTGCGAGAAGAAAATTTACAAGAAGAAAGGGGGAAGATGGCCCTGGCTGGGAAAACGTTTGGACACCTCAACCATAGATGATCAAGAGTTATTTTCCCCAGATAAAAAAGTTCTGTTGGAAAAAAGGGCTAAAGTTGCACATTTTTCATTGTGTCTCCACAGCGGCTAACTGCAGCCGGGATCCTCATGCTCACTGCTGCCCGGCCTGCTGAGCCCGCCGGAGCCGCCGCGTCTGCACCGCCGGGTCGCAGCTGAAGCACAAGTGCAGCCGGCCTGTCGCGCGCCGTCTTCCGAGGGCACCGGAGCCCGGAGGGGCCCTGCCCTGTCCCCGGCCCACACGAAGATGAACAAACTGAACTTCCACAACAACAAAACCATGCAGGACCGTCGCTGCGTCTGTGTCTTTCTGCCCAACGACGACACACTCAATGTCATAGTTAACGTGAGTTTATCCGCGTGTCGGATGGCCGAGCGGTCCGAGGCGCTGCGTTCTCCTGTGGAGGTGTGGGCCGAATCCCGCCTGTGACACAGCAAACCAATTTCACCGAAGAAAAAACATGCAGCTTTTTTACCAAAATGAAGTCAAAACATTTGGAGAATTTTAGTGGCACAAAGATGTAATGTTAAAGAAAAAAATCATAATATTAAGAAAGACAAAATAAAGTTGTCTCTTTTAGAAATCCATTTTGAGAAAAAAGTGAAATTGTTGCGAGAATAAAGTCCAAATATTCAATGAATAAAGTCCTAATTGTTAGAGGAAAATGTACAAAAAGATAGCTGCAATACCAATTAAAATGAAAATGCAAAGTAGAAAAAACAGCTTAATTCATACTGTGGGAAACAAACAAAGCAAGGAATAAAGTGGTTGCGGAAAAAGTTTGAACAATATGTGAATAAAATCATATCATAATTACTACAAAAACATTGTAACAACAAGGTTATAATACTGTTTTTATGAAAGTATGTTCAAAGTAAAAAAAAAACATCATTTTGAAAGTCATAATAATCTGAGAACCAAACAAAACAAAAAATGATGATGGAGGAAGGAAATTACAAAAATAAGGTCAAAATATTACGAGAGGAAAAGTTAGTGGAAAATCGCAAAACAGCTGCAATAAAAAAGTTGATTTAGTTAAAGTAGGTTTTGGTCCCAGTTGGACTTTCTGGAAGGGATGAATGAGGCTAACCGAGGTTCTGCTGTGTGTTCCTACGTGGATGAGCTGTCCTATCTTGTTCCCTTGGTTATCTCCTCCTCCGCAGCTGAAGACTGTGTGCCAGGAATTGTTGGTCCAGGTGTGTGACCTCCTGAGGCTGAAGGACTGCCACCTGTTTGGACTCAGCGTGATTCAAAGTAAGAAAGCAATGATTCTTTTTCCCGCTCGTTACTCCGCGGGCGTTCCGGTTGTGCCCATTGTGACCCGGCAGACACATAAAAACCTTGTAGGCCGAGCCCAAACTTGGCTTGTCTCACCTAGCTGTCATGGAGGTCCGCGGGAACGCCGGGCCTCCTCATCTTGACTGGCTCCATTGTGTGGCACGCAAAATTTACAGCGACGAGCCTCCGCGAGGGTCATATGACTCACTGACACATGAGGCCGAGAGGCAACCGCAGTTGGGAACGTGTGCTGCAACAGACCGCTGGCTGCCAGATGAGCCGATGGCCGGCCTCTTGGTCCGTTGGGCCAGAGCCGACGACCCTGATTGTGGGACATTCCTCGAGTGCTTGTCTGAACAGCGTGAAATCCCCAAGGCAAACAGAGGCCACCCAGCCGCTTTGTGACACCCACCCCGGCCCCCCGGCCTCGGCCCCGGGGTCACCCGCTGTGAATCCCACGACATTCCTGTCGTGGTTCTGCCCGTCCAAACGGTCCTGCTCTGTTTGCTTTGTGGACTGCTAATGAAAACATGGAATAACAAATCATGCGATTGTGTTGTTGGTGTTTTATAAGAAATAATGCAAAAATAAAGCTATGTAATATATAAATCTATAATAAATTCATTAGGCAAATCAAATAAGCAGAATGTGCAGGTTTGGTTCCCTATGGTGGAAAGGCAGGTTATTCAACTACACAGCAACTGGCGGAATAGGCATTTGCTTGTACTATTAGCATTTATTCAGCTGCACAGTAGCGTCAAGAACATTCCTGGGAGGCTGAACTTCAACACAAGTTCCTGGGAAGTAGGCGCATCTCGCTAATTGTCCAACAAATGATTGCTGATGAACGATATTATTGTCAAAAGTTTTTTGAGGGCTTATTTTGCCTGAATGCAACGATAATAAATGGCACAATCATGCCAGTACACTGTATCAAAAGTAATAAAGGTTGATTTCTGAAGAGTATTTAACATTTCAACTGGAGTGTCAACAAGTATTAAATAAAATTAAGAAAACAAACCAACAAAAAACAACAAAAGCACCCCAGTAAATATAGAAGTGACTCTTTTAGCAATAATTGCACTTCAATAACAATCATATTTCTGATTTTGAATTAGTGTCATGTTTGTTATTGTCTGAATATAAAAACGAACCCAGAAATATACATCAGCTCATTTGCATATACAATTCTGTGTGGAATACGCTGTTTACTTTTAATGAGGTGCGTTTGGTCAAAGTACATGTTTGGATGCACCAAAGTGCATTTGGTGCACAATGAAGTTGTATACCTGGAGAATCATGGCAACTAAAACGCAAGTTCCATCATTTTGTATTTGTTATCATTGTCTTTGTCACAAAATGACGACGCGACCTGGTCTCCGGCGGCCAAATCTGGTTCTTGGGACATGGAATGTCACTTCTCTGGTGGGGAAGGAGCGAGCTTGTGGAAGAGGCGGAGACATTCCGACTAGATCTAGTCGGACTCACCTCAACCCACAGTTTGGGCTCTGGAACCAAATTCCTTGAGAGGGGCTGAACCTTGTTCTTCTCTGGAGTTGCTGCAGGGGAGAGGCGGAGAGCTGGGGTGGGCTTATTAATAGCCCCCCTTGGTGCCTCTGTGTTGGAGTCATCCCCAGTAAACGAGAGGGTTATTTCCCTACGCCTTAGGGCTGGGGAAAGGGTCCTGACTGTGGTTTGTGCGTACGCGCCGAACGGGAGCTCAGAGTACCCAGCTTTCTTGGAGTCTTGGAATCAGAGGGGTTTTGGAGAGCACCCAAGCTGGTGACTCCAGTTCTACTGGGAGACTTCAACACCCCTCCAAGTGTGACTTGGAGGGGCGTGGTTGGGAGGAACGGCCTCCCTGACGTGAACCCGTGTGTTGGGTTGTTGCTGGACTTCTGTGCGAACCACAGTTTGTCACTGTTTGACACCAGGACACCCTAGGTTGCAGGTCTATGATCGACTTTGTGGTCGCATCATCAGACCTGCGTCTGCATGTTCTGGACTCCCGGGTGAAGAGAGGGGCTGAGCTGTCAACTGACCACCACCTGGTGATGAGTTGGATTGGATGGCGGGGAAGGATGCCGGACAGACCTGGTAGACCCAAACGCGTAGTGATGGTGTGCTGGGAACGTCTGGGATAGTCTCCCGTTTGTCGAGTCTTCATCTTTCATCTCCGGCAGAGCTTTGCCTGCATCTCGAGGGAGAACCGGGTAATTGAGTCCAAATGAGCCGTATTCCGTGCCTCCGGTGCTGAGGCAGCCAGTCGTAGTTGAGGCCGCAAGGTGGTCAGGGCCAGTCGTGGCGGCAAGACCCGAACCTGATGGTGGACACTGGGGGTTAGGGCTGCTGTCAAGCTGGAGAAGGAGTCCTAGCATGGATGGCTTGTGGGACTCTCGAAGCAGCTGACAGGTACCGGCAGGCTAAGCGGCACGCGGCTTCGGTGGTGGTCAGGCAAAAACCCGGGTGTGGGAGGAGTTCGGTGAGGCTATGGAGCAGAACTTTCGGTCGGCCTCAAATTGGTTCTGGCAAACCGTCCGACACCTCAAAAAGGGGAAGCGGTCCCCAGTTCACATTGTTTACAGTGTGGACGGGGGCTTGCTGACCTTGATTGAGAATATAGTTGGTCGGTGAAAGGAATACTTCGGGGCCCTTCTCATTCCCACTGACATGCCTTCCGTAGAGGAAGCAGAGTCTGAGGATACGTACGTGGACAGTTCTATCACCGTGGCTGAGGTAATTGGGGTAGTCAAAACACTCCCCAGTGGCAAGGCTCCATGGGTGGACTTGTTTCGCCCTGAATTTCTCATGGCTCTGGATATTGAGCTTGTTTCTGGTGAACGTTGGCCTCCGCCAAGGCTGCCCTTTGTCACCGATTCTGTTCATAATCTTCATGGACAGAATTTCTAGACGCAGTCAAGGCGTTGAGGGAGTCCAGCTTGGTGACCTTAGGATCTCGTCTCTGCTATTTTGCAGACAATCTGGTCCTTATGGCCTCACCAGACTGTTTCAGCCTTTACTGGAGCGGTTTGCAGCTGAGTGTGAAGCTTCTGGGATAATCCAAATCCGAGGCCACGGTCCTCAGTCGGAAACGGGTGGACTGTACCCTCCGGGTTGGGAGTGAGGTCTTGCCTCAGGTGGAGGAGTTCAAGTATCTCTGGGTCTTGTTCACGAGTGAGTTGGAGCGTGAGGTCGACAGACGGATCGGTGCAGCATCAGCAGTAATGCGGTCGCTGTACCGGACCGTCGTGGTGAAGAGAGAGCTGAGCCGGAAGGCAAAGCTCTTTACCGATCCATCTACGTTCCCACCCTCACCTATGGTCATGAGTTATGGGTCATGACCGAAAGAATGAGATCGCGGATACAAGCGGCGGAAATGAGTTTCCTCCGTAGGGTGGCTGGACTCACCCTAAGAGATAGGGTGAGGAGCTCGGCCATCCGGGAGGAGCTCAGAGTAGAGCCGCTGCTCCTTCACATGGAGAGGAGCCGGTTGAGGTGGCTCGGGCATCTGGTCCGGATGTCTCTTGGACGCCGCTGGAGGGACTCTGTCTCACAGCTGGCCTGGGAACGCCTTGGTATCCTACCATTGGAGCTGGACGAGGTCGCTGGTGAACGGGAAGTCTGGACTTCCCTACTAAGACTGCTGCCCTCCCAACCTGGACGCGTATAAGTGGAAGAAAATGGAATGTAATGGAACAAAATGATGACACAAAATCGTCAGATGGTGCTTTATATGCAACAAACACCAAGCGAGTATTCCACGGCGTTATATAATATTGTTATATAATATGTTTGGCTATGGCTTCAAACGTGTCTGTGCAAGTTCACCAAATTCCAATTCTCATTCCACATCAAAAATGCAAGCCTTTGGCGCCCTCTTGTGGCTGTTAAGTCAGCATTCCTTCACATTCCCACACTCGTGTCAACACAAAAACACCAAATAAGCTTGTGAGTTGAAATTGAGCCTCTCCTCCCTGCAGATAACGAACACATCTACATGGAACTGGATCAGAAACTGTCCAAGTACTGTCCCAAAGAATGGAAAAGAGAAGCCAGCAAGGTGAGAGCGGGATCCTATATGGTACCAGGGTGGCTGAGCGGTTAAGGTGTCGGATGTATAATCCAGTGATAGTAGTCCTCTTGGGCTCAAATCCCACTCCTGGTATTGTCTGGTTTCTTTCAACACTCCGAATGTTAGCTTCCTCTTTTCTGTGTCTTTTGGCACCATTGGAATGTAGGCAGTCATTGTTTGTACGCTGCCCAGTCGGCATCACTCTTGGTGCAAAGCCTGAAATGACGGAATTGAAAAATGCACACATTAAGGGGGCAGCACCTCAATGTCCAGTCTGTACCGTTATGTAACACGTCAACGTTTCTCGTAGTTTTCTTCACATTTCTAAACGACACCATTCGCCTTGTCAGATGGTTTGCAATGGTTCGTCACACTGCACTGCTCTTATTTTCAACACTACTGTAGTTGCATCTAGACGGAAAAGGATCACCAGGTGAAATGGTGAAAAGTCTAGCCTGCAGTCAGCTGGGATAGGCTCCAGCATACTCCCCACCACCCGGGTGAGGACAAGCAGCATAAAAAATGGACGGATGGATAATTGTTTTAATTTCAAATCCAATTTTTAATTTGATCGCATTAAAAAAATCTGCACATTTTTCACCATATACTGTAATAGGGGACATTTTAAAGCGTGACACAGAGCCAGGTCGTTGGCACACTGTAAAAGGAGTGTCTTTGGCAGGGAATCGACCAGTTTGGGCCCCCAATGATCATCCACTTCCGAGCTCAGTATTACGTGGAGAACGGCAGGTTGATCAGGTAAGGTGCCTCCCACCCCATCAGCAGTTGGTCTACGCTCAGCCCCGCATGACGTGGCGTGTTTCTGTACGATTTGCAGCGACCGCTCGGCCAGGTACTACTACTACTGGCACTTGAGGAAGCAGGTGCTGCTCTCCCAGTGCATTCAGCGGGAGGAGGCCTATTTCCTCCTGGCGGCCTTCGCCCTGCAGGCCGACATGGGCAACTTCAAACGGAACAAGCACTTTGGGGAATACTTTGAACCCGAAACCTACTTCCCCCCCTGGGTGAGTGCGGCTAACAGGTACCGGATGGCGGTCTCGCCCCCTCCTCCACACACAGATGGGCAGTTAAGCCGACCCTCTAACTGTGAGACCATAGAAATGTAGAACCACCTTGTGATAGTGTCACACTTTCAATTACCATTGGACTTTTTTACCCTTGCCACTTTGCGCATGAGATTTCACCTTTTCCCTCTTTCACAAATATATATCAACTGTTTTGTGGTTGAATAACACACCTTTTTACGTTCTTTTGTGTTTAAGTTAGGGAAGATTGGCCCGGGTGCCAACCAGCAGGACGATTACAACAATTAAGTCAAAATATTGAGTTAATACCAAGAAATAAGTTGCTATTTTACAAAAAATACTCATAATATTGTGAGGAAAAAAATGGTTTGTTTTTTTTAAGAAGGCATAATACAATGACCACCAGTCCAAAAGTCAGCTGGGATAGGCTCCAGCATACCCGCAACGCTAATGAAGATAAGCGGCATAGAAGATGGATGGATGGATAATACTATGGGAAACAAACAAACAAAATAAAGAATAAAGTTTATTTTTTTTGCAGAAATGGGAAAAATGCCCTAATTGTATGAAAGTAAAGTCAAATTTTGAGAGAAAAAAGTTGGAATGTCACAATAAAGAATAAACGTATCATATGCTGAAATATCCAAGAAAACAGACGCAATATCAGAAACAAACAAAATTAAGAATGAAGTTGGAAAAATCTATCTTTTGACAGAAAAAAAGTGAAAATATTCTGGAGGCTGCCCGTGCTTGTTTTGTTTTTTTCCTCAACTGCTGCTAATATGTCATGAAACCACACCCGCCTGATTGCTCACCACTTCCTACAATTTCCCCCGTGCCTCCTTATCACGTCTTGCGATGGGAAAGCAAACCTCAACACGGATTTCCAATTTCCCAGAATTTCCCAGAAGCCCTCTGGATGCTGCTGCCGAACAATCCTGATGCTCCTCTCCCTTTTGTTGCAGGTGATAGCCAAGCGCGGCCGTGACTACATCCTGAGACACATCCCAAACATGCACAAGGACCAGTTTGCCCTCACGGCCTCAGAGGCGCACCTCAAGTACATCAAGGAGTGTGCGCAGCTTGATGATGTCACCGTCCACTACTACAGACTCTACAAGGCGAGTCACGCCATTCTCCTTCTGTCCGTGCAACGCACAATTTACTTTAGTTGTAGATGCCACAGTGCTAACATTACACTCACATTTCAACAACCTGGCCTATTTTTATCAGGGTTCTATGACACGCTGAAAGGCAGTGTTCAAAAATTCACTCTTGCTAAAATACTGCGTTTTCAAATGTATTGTATATCAAAAAGTATCTATATATTTTTATAATAATCTTATGTACTGCATATATTAAATTTTTTATACATATATTTTATGTGTATTTTTCTCTACATATATATAGAACATAATAACCCCACTGTATCAGTACAGACACTTAAATAAATATATATACAAGAAATGATATAAAATATATACCAAATATACTTCAAATATATATATTTGATATATGTTTATTGTTTTATTTAGTTGAAATATATGTAGATTTATTACATTTCTGTTTTTATACATATATTTTATGTGTATGTTTGTTTACATGTATACATAACATAATGACACAACTGTATCAGTAATTTATGTAATGTAAATTGACATAAAAATATATACTAATATTTTTCACTATGTAGTAGTAGTAATTTTATTCGGTCATTTCAAACAAAATGCACACCATCAAATACATGTATACATGTATACATACATAATAGTCCTCTCATGACCGAAAGGGTTTAGGCTGAAGTAACAGATACTTATTACGCCTAACCCTGTTTAAACTATAAGAAAAACCCCAAGATAATACAGCATATTAACAGACATATCCAATTTTACAATGTACAAACTAATATGTATAAAAATTTTAAAAAAACAAACAAAAAAAACACCAGCAACAAAAAATAAATAGAATAAATAACACAATAATGTGCTGGCTCATTCAGAACCCCTATAACTTTCAAAAAGCAATCTTTTATACAGACTTTTAAAAGCTACAATTGTATTGGATCCTTTTAATGCATCAGCGAGGTTATTCCATATATATGTGACCCCAGCTAGGAAAATGTTAGGACACCCGTGAGTTAACAACTCAACTCAACAGCTCAACTACATACTGTTCACTAAGCCGAACTCAGCTCAGATTGCACAATGGTCTTTAAATTTGTCATTGCTGCTGCTCACACTCATAAGAGATTTGGATATACTGTATTTACATTCCATTCTCCTTTTACTGTACTGCATAGTTTACATATTTAGTCATCTAAAATGTTTTTTTTTTTTATTCTGCATATTTTTGCACCTTGACAAACAGTTTGGACAGCAAAGTAAGAATTTCATTGTACAGGGAAACTTGGTTTCCTTACTGTACACATGACAATAAACACTTTGAATCTTTTAATCTTTAGAGGTGTAACGCAAACAAGCAGGGAAGCTCGACCCATATTACTGTTATAGTACTGTTACATTACTGTTACATTGCTGTTATAGTACTGTTACATTGCTGTTATAGTACTGTTACATTACTGTTACATTGCTGTTATAGTACTGTTACATTGCTGTTATAGTACTGTTACATTACTGTTACATTGCTGTTATAGTACTGTTACATTGCTGTTATAGTACTGTTACATTACTGTTACATTGCTGTTATAGTACTGTTACATTGCTGTTATAGTACTGTTACATTACTGTTACATTGCTGTTATAGTACTGTTACATTGCTGTTATAGTACTGTTACATTACTGTTACATTGCTGTTATAGTACTGTTACATTGCTGTTATAGTACTGTTACATTACTGTGACATTGCTGTTATAGTACTGTTACATTGCTGTTATAGTACTGTTACATTACTGTTACATTGCTGTTATAGTACTGTTACATTGCTGTTATAGTACTGTTACATTACTGTGACATTGCTGTTATAGTACTGTTACATTGCTGTTATAGTACTGTTACATTACTGTTACATTGCTGTTATAGTACTGTTACATTGCTGTTATAGTACTGTTACATTACTGTGACATTGCTGTTATAGTACTGTTACATTGCTGTTATAGTACTGTTACATTACTGTTACATTGCTGTTATAGTACTGTTACATTGCTGTTATAGTACTGTTACATTACTGTGACATTGCTGTTATAGTACTGTTACATTGCTGTTATAGTACTGTTACATTACTGTTACATTGCTGTTATAGTACTGTTACATTGCTGTTATAGTACTGTTACATTACTGTGACATTGCTGTTATAGTACTGTTACATTGCTGTTATAGTACTGTTACATTGCTGTTATAGTACTGTTACATTACTGTTACATTGCTGTTATAGTACTGTTACATTGCTGTTATAGTACTGTTACATTACTGTGACATTGCTGTTATAGTACTGTTACATTGCTGTTATAGTACTGTTACATTACTGTGACATTGCTGTTATAGTACTGTTACATTGCTGTTATAGTACTGTTACATTACTGTGACATTGCTGTTATAGTACTGTTACATTGCTGTTATAGTACTGTTACATTACTGTTACATTGCTGTTACAGTACTGTTACATTGCTGTTATAGTACTGTTACATTACTGTGACATTGCTGTTATAGTACTGTTACATCGCTGTTATAGTACTGTTACAGTGCCATTAAAAAGTCATGGATCTTGGCCTCATCAGCTTTTGTTTTCCTTTTAGGACAAGAAGGAAGTGGAGGCGTCTCTGACTTTGGGACTGACTTTACGTGGGATTCAGATATTCCAGGTAGCATTTGTGATGCTGCAGGCATACTTTTCTCTTGCAGCTTGCCGCCTTTTAATCCCAAGATTGGTTGCATTGTTTGCAGAACATCGGCTCTGTGAGGCAGCTCTTGTACGACTTTCCCTGGACCAACGTGGGAAAACTAGTTTTTGTGGTGATTCGCGCACACGCACACACTATTGCTTACACATAGTACAGTTGTGTGTGTGTGTGTGTGTTTGTGTTGCTTCATTTCTTTTCATACCTCTGGTACTAATCAAGGCTTTGGGATGACATTTTATTGGCCTGCAGCACATTCCAAAAATATGATTTAGTAAGAAAACAACAACAGCAGAAAAGAAAAAGTCAGGAGTCATTCTACACAAATAAAAGTGAAAATATTAAAAGGGAAATGTTGCAATTTAACAGGACAAAAATTGTAACTGTACAAGAACATTTTAGTTAAATACTTTATTCGTCTCCTAGAGAAATTTACGTTTAGTGTAATATTATTACTATTCAAATTGTTTTCACATAATAATGACATTATTTAAATATTATGTAATTATGATATTCATTCATTTATTCATTCATTTTCTATGCCGCTTATATAAAGTGTCAAAAATATACTGACCCACATGCAAGTGTGAGGAGCAATGATCAAACTTCTTCTAGCGTTAGCCTTCACAGAGGCACAAGGCAGGGCTGTCCACTGTCTTCTTCACTGTTTTCCATATTTATGGAACCCTTAGAACCATTTCTTCATGGAACAACATGAAGAAATCAAAGGGATCCGCAGCAGAAATATGGATCACAAAATAAGTCTCTACGCTGATGATGTATTACTTTTTCTCCAGAATACTCAAGCGTCCCTTTCCCGCACGATTCAACTTCTAAACAAGTACTCATCAGTGTCTGATTACTCTATCAACTGGTCTAAGACCACAGCTCTGCCCATTAACTGTCACTTTCAGGGTATACCTGATGCCATAATACGGACAGGAAATATCCGATATTTGGGTATAAACATTCCACCCAAGTTGTCAGAGCTGACAGTTGAATTACGTTCAGCTTTTGAAAACAACTGAGGGTGATCTTTTGCGGTGGAGACATCTACCCATATCACTCATGGGGAGAGTGGCTGCCGTCAAGATGATGGTTCTACCGAAAATTAATTCTTTGTTTTCAATGATACCCACCAAACCATCCTCCAAGTGGTTCAAGTCACTGGACTCCCACATCTCTAAATTCCTTTGTTGTGCTTTGTTTGTTGTGCCGTGGTCTGTAGTTAGACTGTGCTTAGTACCCCCTCTAATTAGATTGTACTTAGTACCCCCTGTAGTCAGCTGTAGTTAGTACCCCCCTGTAGTTAGAGTGTTTTTAGTACCCACCATAGTCAGACTGTAGTTAGAACCCCCTGTAGTGAGATTGTAGTTTGTTCCCCTTGTAGTCAGTTAGTTACCCCACTGTAGTAAGACTGTAGTTAGTAGCCCTTGTAGCCGTGTAGTCAGACTGTAGTAACCCCCTGTAGATAGACCGTAGTTAGTACGCCCCTGTAGATAGTACTCTGTAGTTAGACTTTAGTTAGTACCCCACCTGTAGTTAGATTGTCGTTAGTACCCCCCTCTGGTTAGTAACCCCTGCTTTCCCGCTACACTCCTTTACACTAATCTCTGACATAAAGTAGTGTGAGACCCCCTAGGGGGTCCCGAGTCCAATCAGTCAGTATGCGGCGAAGCTAACATTCCTCCTGAGCTTTCCCGAATATTTTGCGTTTATAGTTTTGCATCTGATCTAATTGCGGCGCCGACGAGCCGGGACGGCGGTCACGCCCTTCTCCCGAATGACAGGCTTCTTTCACACACCCGCTGAGCGCCGCAGCGAGCAGGGCGTGTCGGTAAACGCCAGATGTTGGTCATTGGCTGATGCAATACGACGAAACAAAGCCGTGTTTATGTTTTCAGAGGAGAAATGAGATCATCGGCCCGGAGACGCTGATTGTGTTTGATGGGAAAATCGCGTCTGAGCGTTCCTGCCTGCTTTGCTAAATAATCCTGGAACAAGCCTTGCAGAAACACACAAAAAAGCCAGAGGAGAAATGAATACTGAGGTTTTCTGTTTCGTCTTTCCGCGCGCCAAGAAAATGCCAAGGGAGAAACCATGGAAGAGCTTTCCATTCCTGTTTTGTCTTTCTTCTCTCAGGGCAAGAAGTTTGAAATCCTTCCCGACGGACTCCCCTCGGCCCGGAAGCTCATCTACTACACGGGCTGCCCTGTCCGCTCACGCCACCTGCTGCAGCTGCTCAGCAACAGCCACAGGCTCTACATGAACCTGCAGCCCGTCCTCAGGCACGTCCGCCGGCTGGAGGAGCACGAAGGTGATTGGACCAACTCCTTTGTCTCCTTCCTACAGCGTCATGGTGCAAGCTGGAGCCTATCCCAGCCGGCTACACTCTGGATTGCGCACCAGCCGGTCACAAGACACCCCAAATATTTCTGCGTTCTTCATGTAATTTTGACTTTTTTCCAATATTATTTAGACTTTATTCTCATAATATTATGACCCAAGCTCATTTTCCATAAAGTGGATAAGATGTGTCATTTGGATCTGTTTACATATAGTATATTGGATGTGTAGCTGGTTTTTTGTTTTGCGGCTTTTCTTTCTTTTCAAACTCATATCATGTTTGAAAAACGATTGTTCTGAAAAGGGTGTGTTCCAACTTTAGGGGGATCACACTCCTCAGCCTCCCTGGGAAAGTCTAGTCCAGGGTGCTGGAGAGAAGGGTACGACCGTTAGTCCAACCTCGGTTACAGGAGCTGCAATGTGGTTTCCGTCCCGGTCGCGGAACACTGGACCAGCTCTACACCCTTGCAAGGGTACTGGAGGGTATGTGGGAGTTTGCCCAACCGGTCTACATGTGCTTTGTAGACCTGGAAANGACCTGGAAAAGGCATTCGACCGTGTCCCTCGTGGTGTCCTGTGGGGGGTGCTCCGGGAGTACGGGATTGATGGTCCGCTTCTACGTGCCATTCGGTCCTTGTACAATCGAAGCAGGAGCCTGGTTCGCATTGCCAGCAGTAAGTCGAGCTTGTTTCCGGTGAACGTTGGCCTCCGCCAAGGCTGCCCTTTGTCACCGATTCTGTTCATAATCTTCATGGACAGAATTTCTAGGCGCAGTCAAGGTGTTGAGGGAGTCCAGCTTGGTGACCTTAGGATCTCGTCTCTGCTATTTGCAGACGATGTGGTCCTTATGGCCTCATCAGGCTGTGACCTTCAGCGTTTACTGGAGCGGTTTGCAGCTGAGTGTGAAGCTTCTGGGATGAGACTCAGCACCTCCAAATCCGAGGCCATGGTTCTCAGTCGGAAACGGGTGGACTGTACCCTCCGGGTTGGGAGTGAGGTCTTGCCTCAGGTGGAGGAGTTCAAGTATCTCGGGTTCTTGTTCACGAGTGAGGGAAGGTTGGAGCGTGAGATCGACAGACGGATCGGTGCAGCATCTGCAGTAATGCGGTCGCTGTACCGGACCGTCGTGGTGAAGAGAGAGCTGAGCCGGAAGGCAAAGCTCTCTGTTTACCGATCGATCTACGTTCCCACCCTCACCTATGGTCATGAGTTATGGGTCATGACCGAAAGAATGAGATCGCGGATACAAGCGGCGGAAATGAGTTTCCTTCGTAGGGTGGCTGGACTCACCCTAAGAGATAGGGTGAGGAGCTCGGCCATCCGGGAGGAGCTCAGAGTAGAGCCGCTGCTCCTTCACATCGAGAGGAGCCAGTTGAGGTGGCTCGGGCATCTAGTCCGGATGCCTCCCGGGCGCCTCCCTGGTGAGGTGTTTCGGGCATGCCCGGTCGGGAGAAGGCCCCGGGGAAGACCTAGGACACGCTGGAGGGACTATGTCTCACAGCTGGCCTGGGAACGCCTCGGTGTCCTCCCGGTGGAGCTGGAAGAGGTCGCCGGGGACAGGGAAGTCTGGACTTCACTCCTGAAACTGCTGCCCTCGCAACCCGGACCCGGATAAGCAGAGGAAAATGGAATGGAATGTTCTGAAAAGCGACAATCCCTCAAGGGTTTGAGACAGGCTGAACTAAGTAGTTTCCACACTGCCCCCTTGTGGCCCGCTTGAGCTCAACTTACACAAGACATCCATGTGCTTCCAGAGAAGAAACAGTATCGGGAGTCGTACATCAGTGACGCTCTGGACCTGGACATGGACCACCTAGAGAAACGTTCCCGGGCCAGTGGCAGCAGCGCCGGCAGCGTGCCCCACCACAAGCGTCTGTCCCGCCACTCCACCGCCAGCCACGGCAGCTCGCACACCTCGGGCATTGAGACGGACAGCTTCAGGGTGTCCAACCGGGTCACCCCAAGGCCCCCGAGGACCTGTGGCTCGTCCACCGCCAGCCACGGCAGCTCGCACACCTCAGGCATCGAGAGCGGCGGAAAAGAGCGCGTCCTCGATGTTGACGGTAAAGAAAAAGACGCTTGTTGGCCATCTGAGCACCGGAGAGATGAATGAGCGTGTGTTTGCTCTCAGCAGAGATCGAGATGCTGGTGGACGACCCCAAAGACTACGAGGAGCTCAGTGAGATGCCTCTGGACCAGGAGCTGTGCATACACATCACGGAGGACATGTTGACCGTGTCCTCGGATCAGACAAACGGATATTCTGGTAAAGAAACTACCGTATCCACTAAAGGCCGCAGGGTACCCAGACGTTAACGGCGTGATCTTTGCAGGTCTTATCGTCAAAGACATCAGCTCCTCCACCTCCAGCTCTTCTGAGACGGTCGTCAAGATGAGAGGACAAAGCATCGAGTCGCTGCCGCAGGTGCTTTTCCCGCAGGACAGGGCTTTGACTGCGGCCGTGGCTTTCTGGCGAGCGAAGCCTTCTGGTTTGTGTCATAGGAAAGATGCGGCAGTTATTGACTTAAACAAATCCTACATGTCTAACATCTTGCTGCATTCTGGCATAGAGTGCCCAGCATGCCTTGCGGGCACCTTAGTCTTTTGGTTTGTTTCTCAGTTGCCGCTGTGAGACTGTCGTTGGCATAGTTGTCAAGCTAGTTGTTGCATCTGACGTTACGAGTTACGATCCACCGGCGTCCATGAGGAACCCTGGCTTTTGCTAGCCACATCGGTGACCATCGAGCGGCGTATACGGAAGAATGTTTTTAGACTGAAAAAGGAAGAAACCAGTGACAGCGTCCAGTAGAGGTTACTACGCCGCCCGTCTACAGGGGGGTAGAGGTTGGTTTACATTGATGAGTTACGTCACCGCTCTACAAAGGGGTAGAGATCCGTTACGCTGGAAAGCTACTTCCCCGTCTACACTGGGGTAGGGACCGGTTTATGCTAGCGAGCTACATCGCCCCTCTCAAGAGGGGTAGAGATCGGTTTCCGCTACGTCACTCATGTGGAGAGGGGTAGAAATTGGTTACATTGCCGTCTCCAGTAGGGTAGAGATCGCACATGCTATTGAGCTACCCCACCCCTGGGTTAAGCTAGCACGCTGACCAACCCGGGGTAGCGCAGAACCACGGAGAAGGCGCTGACCTCCTTTATGTTTCCTACACTAGCAGACGTCGACGGGCAGGAAGCCTCCGTCGTCCGCCGACCGCCACAGCCAGTCGCTGGACGACATCCGCCTCTACCAGAAGGACTGCCTGCAGTGGGCGGAGCTGTGCCAGGACACCGCCCACAGCTACACCTTCGGCTGCGCCCAGGAGCTGAGCGACGGCTGCGGCTGCCAGGGCCTGGCCGAGCAGTGCGCCGGCATACGTGGCGGTGGCGACCAGCAGGCCTTTCCCATCAAGAGGACCAGCAAGTACTTCTCGTTGGACCTGACCAGCGAGGAGGTCCCCGAGTTTGTGGTGTGACCTCCGGGATGGAGGATGTCTTCTCACTCCCTGCTTTTTGTCATAAATGAACGCATGGAAGCAATGAAGGGAACTTGAAGCACAAAAAAAATGCACAAGACCAAACACCTGTTCGCCTCCGACAGGAAGTGCAGCGTGCCAACCAGCCGCCGTGCCTTCAGCGCCCCTATGCGGGTGCCACACCGCTGCCTCTCCACCGCCATGTTTCATGTCCCGCCGCCCACAACAGCTTTTTTAAACCCATTTTTACCAGGATATTGTTACACTCTTGACTTCCTGGCGTGCTTGGGGTCACCCGAAAGCTCTGCCCGTTTCGTATTCCTTGTGTGACAGTATTACCTTTTCCATCCGGGGCTCACCCGTCCGGCCCCAGGAGTGCATTTATGGCTTTAAAACGCCTCCAGCGTCGTGACCTCTTGTCATATTTGTGTCTGCGTTGCGTAAGAAAACAGTTTCAAAAACGAGCAGCTTTTTTTTCAAACGTCTTCCAAGTTTCTTAAGCTGTTAAAATGGGAAAGACAAAAACACCAAAGGGAAAAACATGTTTCTTCTTCCAAGGCTTTAATCATGCATGAACCAGCATCGGAACCATTTTTTAAGATAATAAGTCACAAGCTACATTTATATTTCTAACCGGTTGTGGTTATTTTCTGCATACTTTACCAATGTTGATGTTTCTTGTACATGTGTTTATTAAATTGAGGTACATAGCCATAACCCCAATACAGGAGTGTTCCAAATAACAGCAGTCCAATGTGACTAAGCACATGACGTACTCTTATTAGTATATTGTTATTGCTACATGCCAAAGTAGGTGCAGTAGATTCTCCGAAAACAAAAAGGCCCAGCATTCATGACATGCACGCTCTTAAGGCTGTGTAATTGGCCAATTAGGTGAAAGGGGCGTGTTAAAAAATAGCAGCGTGGCATTCGATCAGTGATCAATGTAGTGAAAAAACGGGTGTGAATCAGGTGACCCTATTTAAGGATGAAAGCAGCACTTGTTCCACATCGTTTCTCTTTGAAAACCTGAGGAAAATGGCTCCTTCCAGACATTGTTCAGAAGAACAGCCTACTTTGATTCAAAAGTTGATTGGAGAAGGGAAAACTTATGCAAAGATGCAAAAAAATGTTTGCTGTTCAGCTAAAATGATCTTCAATGTCAATCTCCAAAGCAAAACCAGAGACACAGGGCAGAAAACGGGAGACAACCATCAAAAGATGGAAGAATAACCAGAATGGCAAAGGCTCAAAGACTGTCTGGTGTTACCTGTAAGTAATGTGACAGTAAGAAGACATCTGTGTGACGCTAAACTATTTACAAGAATCCCCTGCAAAGTCCTGGTAACACCCCTTTCGACTAATTGGCCAATTGCACAGTCTTAAGAGCGTGCATATCATGAATGCTGGGGCTTGTTTGTTTTCTGAGAATCTACTGCACCTGCTGCTAACTTGTTTGCAATAAAAATATAATAATAATAATGATTCATCTGGTTAGTCACAGACTGCTATTGTTTTCAACACTACTGTATGTCTCTGTCCAGCGTTGTCCTTTCCGTGAAAGGATTCTCCCTTCAGGTTTAAAAAAATTAATAGTTTTCTTGTTCAACTTATAGCTTAAAGAAGGTAAATTTGTCATTATTATGAAGTCTGGTCTGTGTGCCTTTTTGGTACTAACACCCTCAATATTCAAATAAAAAGGAACATTTTATTTGCCAAACGTGTGCTGTGGTGATTTGAGTTAGTTGTATATTATTATGATATATTATGTTGAAATGCACAGTTACACTTTTAAAAGAATTGAATCAGTTCATGTTAAAGCAGGAGTGTTATTAGCACATTCTATAAATGTAATTTCTAGAAAAAAAATGCAAACATGGAAAAATCTGCAGTAATTTTACAAGATTAAAGTCAAATTTGATAATGGACCCAGAAAAAAGTCATAATTTCATGAGACTAAAATACTTTTTTGAGGAATGATAAAATCATCTAGTAGCACAAAAGTGAAATATTATAGAGATAAAGTCACCATTACAAAAAATTAAATATGAGGACAAAGAAAGCAACAAGAGCAATTGAAATAGCAGAAACGAGTCGTCCGGGCCGGCAGGGGGCGGCGTCGCATAAGCTTGCATTTACAAGCACCTTTCCTCCCTGCTTCCTGTTGCACGCTGACGTCACCAGCACGAAGGAAAAACGTCCACACGGCTCATCAGCTGAAATGGAGAGTACGTCACGTGACTGAAGGACTTTCTGAAATGACGATCCGCCATCTTGGACGGGTAAGTCAAGACCGACTTTACGTCGCGGAAATATGCCCAGTTGTGTTTTTTGTTAGTCTAAAAGTGTATTTCACAAAAGCGGGTTCTTTATTTTTAGTTCTTTTCATGCCAAAGTGTTTTTCTAAATAAAAACCTGTTACGGTGCCGAAGTTTCCTGTGACGTCACGAGACAGCCCAGCAAGCAATACCCCAACTGGCCAGCAAGGGCAGTAGCGAGTCTTCCCCTCCTCCATGCTTGGCACAGATGGAGCCAGAGATTAGAGATGCATGCATAATCTGATTATGTTTGATTTACCTACGATCTTTTGCTTTCTTAGGCTGCTTGTGGTTACGAATGGAGAGGACGGGTTCAAAAATGGAGGCATAGCAAGGAGGAGGAGGAAGGATCAATGAGCGTGGTTTACATGTTCACGTGGCGATGGGGGTTGGCACCGGATTTCATTTCTGATTTGGGACCATCTGGGTGCCCCCCACCCGGGCAGCTTCTGCCGTGCCCCGAGGCCTCATGGGAGTTGGTGAGAGGTCGCCACCCGGCGCTCTCCCATCAAACGATGTGCCAGTAGTAAGACGCCTAATTCGAGTAGACAAAGGAATTCCCTCCCCTCTGTTGCCACGGCGACGAGCCTCGCGGAGGATGGCTGATTTCCTGTGCAGCTGTGTGAGGAGACAGGCGTGTTGGCGGTGTGCGTTATGTGTACTGCGCTTTGCGTCATTGGTCAAATTTTCTCGATGGCAGCAAAGCAACCCGCCCTTCCTCCCATCACATGACTAAAACACTTTGCGCTGTAGCCGCCAATGCGCCCGCTAGCCCGTCACATTAGGCACACATGCAAACTCCACACCCGTCCTGTTTGCCTTTGCAAAGACAAGACAGTGCTGGTACTGATAAAAGTGTTTCAGGATTTGTTTGGATTTCGGAGCAGTTTTCTCCAAAGAAAATCCTGTTCTAGACCCAAACCGTGGCCTTGATTAAGGTCTCCGGAGTGTAAGAGGAAGTTAAGCACTCCGTCTAGCCAAAAAAGTCTTTTTTTATGAGATGCATTGTCACCCTCAAGAAGGAAAAGAAAAAAGTAAACAAACGAAGGTCATTTTTGGATTTTTCCAACTTTAGAGCAATGGTGTCCAAAATCATTTTCCTCCGCTTATCCGGGTCCGGGTCGCGGGGGCAGCAGCTTCTGTAGGGAAGTCCAGACTTCCCGGTCCATTTTACATTTATTTTTATTTACATACATTATATTTACATAATAAACATTTATATTTATTTACATACATTATATTTACATAATAAACATTTATATTTATTTACATACATTATATTTACATAATAAACATTTATATTTATTTACATACATTATATTTACATAATAAACATTTATATTTATTTACATACATTATATTTACATAATAAACATTTATATTTATTTACATACATTATATTTACATAATAAACATTTATATTTATTTACATACATTATATTTACATAATAAACATTTATATTTATTTACATACATTATATTTACATAATAAACATTTATATTTATTTACATACATTATATTTACATAATAAACATTTATATTTATTTACATACATTATATTTACATAATAAACATTTATATTTATTTACATACATTATATTTACATAATAAACATTTATATTTATTTACATACATTATATTTACATAATANGACTTTATCTCCAAAACCTCTAACATGTGCTGTCCCTCTGATGTGCTCATTCCTGATCCTGTCCATCCTGGTCACACCCAAAGAGAACCTCAGCATCTTCATCTCTGCTACCTCCAGCTCTGCCTCCTGTCTTTTCCTCAGCGGCACTGTCTCTAAACCAAACAACATGGCTGGTCTCACCACAGTTTTGTACACCTTTCCTTTTATTTTAGCTGAAACTCTTCTATCACACATCACACCAGACACTTTTCTCCACCCATTCCAGCTTCTTCACCTCTTTTCCACACTCTCCATTGCTCTGTTGACCCTAAGTACTTCAAATCCTCCCGCTTCTTTATCTCTTCTCCCTGTAACCTCACTCTTCCAATTGGGTCCCTCTCATTTACACACATGTACTTCACTTCCAGCTAGTTAGCCCATCTGTACAGCACTTGGTCGACGTGTTTTTACAAATAGATTTTTGCATTAGTATGTTGTTTGGACATCCATAAGTCATGTTTCAAGTCATTTCATTCCTTATTGAATCATTTTTTTTCAATTCAAATTAATTTCATTCCTAGACCTCAATGATGCACAATAACAATGGACTTCGTTTTCCCTCGCCCGGACGCGGGTCACCGGGGCCCCCCTTTTGGAGCCAGGCCCGGAGGCGGGGCACGGTGGCGAGCGTCTGGTGGCCGGGCCTGCACCCATGGGGCCCGGTCGGGCACGGCCCGAAAAGGTAACGTGGGTCTATATTGAGAAAAGTCCTATTCTAACAAGAAAAATGTTATGGGACTAAACACGACACTTTATGAGGAAAAATAAACATTTCTAGTTGCACGGAGTAGAAACACGAAGGGAAAAAGTCACCAGTTTTTCAAGGATGTAATGCTATAAGAACAAAACAAAGGATGAAGCTGTAGTTTAGAAAATAAATTGTTTATAATACTACGGGAATAGAGTCAAAATATTAAGGGAATAACTTACCAGAGGAAAATTCAAATACATAGAAACGGAAATATTAGCTGTCATTTAGGAGGGAAAAGTCCAAATATGAAGAAAAAAAAGAAATACAAGTGAAAAATATATTTATTTTCTTATACAATTTACATTCACCACTTACACAGAACATATAAGTTCTACATGAATTGGAATGATTCCGGGAATTGTGGAAAATAGGATATGGAAGAAGTGATTACTTTCCGGGGGTGATCCGGATCCAGGAATATTTTGGGAAGGATTCTTTAACACATTGAGATGGGACCTTTTTGGGCCTTTGTGCACATAACTCCGCAAAAAATGATCAGGAGTTTCCAACAGGTTGTGCAAAATATCAACACTGATCCAGATGGCGACGTCTTCCATCACTGGACAAAGTTTGGCCTGCCCTGCTTTAGAGGCGCTTCAAGAGGTTCCGCTGCACTTGCAATGCCCCAAAACAAGAACGCACTCAGCCTTAAGTGGCAGAGGGGTCACCGAGAGGTTAGTGGCGTTCTTTTTGTCAAGTGTAAAAAGAAGTTAACACCTCAGGGGCACCGCCGCCCTAGTTGAGGAGCTCGCTTGTTGCTAGCAGGCTTACATTTGAAAACATGAGCTTTCGGTAAGGTGGACACGTGGGGGTGTCATCGCCGAGGAAGCGTGGCGGCGGCGGACTCCTTTCCTGCGCACCTCCGGGACACGGAGAGAGAGTGCTGGTAGCAGAGAGGAGAAGGAGGGAGGGGGAGGGTATCTTCTGGCAGCCTCTGCGTTTGGCTGGAGGGTGGAGACTGGGAGCGGCGGCGAGGAAGGGAGGCAGGGAGGATCTCAGCCAGAGCAGGGAAGGAAGGGAGGGAACGGTGCGGATGGTGGCCGGACTCGCTCCTTCTGATCCACCCTGAATCAGGACTGGATTCGCCTTGGGGGACAAAAAGACTGGGATTGAACATCAAGCAAGGTAGGCTGTTGTTGTATTTTGGCTGTGCTTGAGCCCCGTGAGTGCCTTCCCGAGTTTCCCAGCCATGCCGGACCGACTGGTGACCAGCAATCCCCTCTCTTTGTACGGGAGCGCCGTTTAAATCTTCAGGGATGGACGGGGCAGTACGTCAACAGATGAACCTTGGACCTTTTCCGCCATCTCCAGCATGCTTCACGTCGTGGTAGAGGGAGGGGCGTGGTTTCCAATCTCCGAGAGAGGCAGGAACAGACACGGCGTGGTGTGGCCCACAGGCATTGCCATCCATGCGCTCCGTCCGCAGCGCTCTTTGTGTGCGTCTCTGCTCCCGATCCCGGCCCGTTTCCCGGCGCCGCTGAGTCGCTTCCTCTTCTCAGGCAGACGCCAACGTTCCAGGTGTCGGTGAACGGCGCGAGGAGGACGGTTCGTCTTCTGCTGTCAACGGTTTGAGGAAGCGGCAGCCCCACTGGCTGAGCTGGCGTGCGATCCGAGTTCAAAGGGAGAAACCGGGTTTTGTTGCAGGTGTAAACAGCCTCAGGGAAGATGAGCTGAAGATCTCGTCTACTTTGTTTGCTGTGACAGTGTTGGTTTTCGAAAAGCTCGTTCAACCGCCTCCCGTTTGCCCACGGAAGGCGGTTTTGTCGCTGAGACCTAATTGAGTCTCGAAAGAACTGAATGTTTGAAGCTTCTGAGTTGTACCGCACAGCTTCAGGTTCGACCCTTGAGTCTGCCAAAGTATCTCTTGGTCTTTTGAGGTTCCGACCACCCGCACAAAAAATTGCCAGATGTTTTGATGGATCTCCAAGCAGTCTGGGAAGCAAAAAAAAATGTTGAAGCTAAGCAAAGCTCTCTTGTTGGGACCATAGGTAGGATTCCGGTCCTGCTCTGGGGTCTCAGTGCAGTCTAGGGCCTAAATCTTGAGACTTCTGATGCCAACACCTTTTGGTCTTAAATCCTGTCAGAGCCAGTCTAGGTAAAGCTGAGGTCTCAGCCGGCACAGCGTTAGGATCTTAGTTGGGACTAACGGTTAGATGCAAGTCCTGCCCTCGAGTCTAACAAACCACGTCCCAGTTTTCCTTACAGACTGAAATGTTCTTAGAGTTTCAAAGGAGCCAAAGTTCTTGGGTCTGGGATTGTCTTAAATTCACTTGTCTATGTCAGAGGTCTGTAGGCCCAAGTTCAGATGCTATCCTTGAGTCTACCACCTCGGAGAAATACCAACCAGGTCTCAGTTTTTGTCATTGAAAAAATGTATTGGATGTTCTCAGTATGTTGATTCCTACCTGGTTTATCAGATCTGCTTTAGTGTCTTTGGGCCCCTTCTGGTCCAGAACCAAGTCTTTACCAACAGAACTGCCCCGAAGACCAAACGGAACCTTCAGTGTGGGTTGTCAGTGACTCGTCTTGTCCCCGAAGCAGATCAGCTGGTGCTGGCTCGGTGCTACGTAACACCCGACAAGCTTTTAACCCTTTGGAGTCTGCAGCTAATTTGCCCTGTCAAGCTTTTGGCCCTAAAACTAAATCGGAGCCAACAGAACAAAAGCCGTGTCCTTCAATCCCAACAAAGACGTGGTTTGGATCTGATCAACATAGGAGAGCACGTTTGCGCTCCCTGGAGAAATAGGCCTCCTCACGGATGGCTCCCAGGAGACGCATCATTTCCTCCCACTTCCGGGCCTAACCCGACACGCACAGGATGGGCAGGGAAGGCTGGCGGTGTCGCCGTTGGAATGATCGGGATGGTCTCACTGGGAAGAACCCATCGCAGATGTTTCTTTTACCCTTGCTAAATATCTGACCAACAACGGCTCCATATGGTCGGCATCACAACGAGAAGCCCACAGAGGGGAGTTTACTGCGACCCGTTGCTTGCAGACCGGACCGGGATAAGCGAATTTCCGCCAAGTAGGATTCCGTATTTAAAAATATGAAATATCTTTGTAGTTAGAGTGCAGAAACCCTGTTTTTTACATAAATAGAGCCCTTTACACATGATATAGCACCCCTACAGTCACCTTAACCCAGTGGTTCTTTGCTGTCACGCAGACATATTGGCAGGTTTACACTGACATTGAAAGTACTTCCTGCTTCTCGCGCCCCCGACAGTTCAGGAGAGTTTCTGAAGGTTTTTCCAGCACAGTGAAAACAAACTGCAACGTGTGCATATGCTAGGACGTTATTTCACACAAATCTTTGATTCCATTCCATTTTCCTCCGCTTATCCGGGTCGCGGGGGCAGCAGCTTCCGTAAGGAAGTCCAGACTTCCCGGTCTCCGGCAACCTCTTCCGGCTCCACCGGGAAGACACCGAGGCGTTCCCAGGCCAGCTGTGAGACATAGTCCCTCCAGCGTGTCCTAGGTCTTCCCGGGGGCCTTCTCCCGGCCGGGCATGCCCGAAACACCTCACCGGGAAGGCCCCCGGGAGGCATCCGGACTAGATGCCCGAGCCACCTCAGGCTCCTCTCCATGTGAAGGAGCAGCGGCTCTACTCTGAGCTCCTCCCGGATGGCCGAGCTCCTCACCCTATCTCTTAGGGTGCCTTCCGGCTCAGCTTGTTCTTCACCACGACGGTCCGGTACCGCGACCAACCAACCTGCCCTCTCTCGTGAACAAGACCCCGAGATACTATTTTTTCACTTTTTCCTTCTTCTTTAAAAATCTTTGACATTTTTCCCCAAATAATCCTTTGCCTTTTCTAAACTCTGTTTTGTTTCTCATAAAATGTTTCCTTCCTTCTTGCGCCCTCATAATTCAGCAATAAATATAGTCCCCATATTTTTACACACGTTCTGTAAATATGCAAATATTGTTCATCTTTATCGTTTGTATTTTTTGATATTATACTTTATCGTCGAGTCCAATCTTCTTAGTTCCCTCGTATGGCATGGCGGTATTTTGGCTCCGAAAATTCCATTTCCAAATTTTCTCCTCAGAATCTTGGCCTTATTCCCATTTTCACAATGTGCTGCGGGTCGATGAATAAATGCAAAATGCTCTTTGGGCACCCCTGTTGTGAAAGCAAGCATGGGAGGAAGGACAGGAACCACGAAGCGTACAAGATAGACCAAACAGCGTGATGGCGTAAGGGCCACGTGGTTATCAGGGTGCCGTCTTGTCCCTCGAGTTGGCATTGGCGCGCCAGGGGTGCCCTTGTTGCTGCTCTTGGAGGGCAGTGTTTGTAACAGTATCGCTGGGCTGGTGTGCCACCCCATGCTGGAAGACTTATTGCTCATCATCCTTATTCCCAGTTTGTCATGGTGCCCCGGCAGTCTGCCCACGTGCCCCGGCAGTCTGCCCACGTGCCCCGGCAGTCTGCCCACGTGCCCCGGCAGTCTCCTCTTGTGCCCCGGCAGTCTGCCCATGTGCCCCGGCAGTCTGCCCACGTGCCCCGGCAGTCTCCTCTTGTGCCCCGGCAGTCTGCCCATGTGCCCCGGCAGTCTCCTCTTGTGCCCCGGCAGTCTGCCCATGTGCCCCGGCAGTCTGCCCATGTGCCCCGGCAGTCTGCCCACGTGCCCCGGCAGTCTCCTCTTGTGCCCCGGCAGTCTGCCCATGTGCCCCGGCAGTCTCCTCTTGTGCCCCGGCAGTCTGCCCATGTGCCCCGGCAGTCTGCCCATGTGCCCCGGCAGTCTGCCCATGTGCCCCGGCAGTCTCCTCTTGTGCCCCGGCAGTCTGCCCATGTGCCCCGGCAGTCTGCCCATGTGCCCCGGCAGTCTGCCCATGTGCCCCGGCAGTCTCCTCTTGTGCCCCGGCAGTCTGCCCATGTGCCCCGGCAGTCTGCCCATGTGCCCCGGCAGTCTGCCCTTGTGCCCCGGCAGTCTGCCCATGTGCCCCGGCAGTCTCCTCTTGTGCCCCGGCAGTCTGCCCACGTGCCCCGGCAGTCTGCCCATGTGCCCGGCAGTCTGCCCATGTGCCCCGGCAGTCTGCCCACATGCCCGGCAGTCTGCCCACGTGCCCCGGCAGTCTGCCCACGTGCCCCGGCAGTCTCCTCACGTGCCCCGGCAGTCTGCCCACGTGCCCCGGCATCTGACCTGCCTGTCTGATGTTCATGATGAATGCTGGTGGCCTTTTATGGTATATGTCAGCATAAGCATGTTGTGATATTTTTCACCCTTTTTTTCAAAGTGATGTTAGGAAGCCCTGCTGTGTGTAGCTTTAATGTGGCGGTGCCCAAAGTGTGGTCTGGGGGCAATTTGCAGCCCACGGCACCCCAATATCGTTTCCCAAAAACCTTAAAAAACAGCAGCAAATTGAGAAAGAAAATCCTGGTATTCTGAGGGGAAATGACATCATTATAATAACATAATACTGTATATAACAATGATTTTTAGATTGGGGATCGTTTTAGGAGAACAAAGTATTCCAATCTTACGGGGATGAAGTCAGAATTAGGCGAGCAAAGTTCACGAGAAGAAAGTTGATCAATAAGAGCAGAACAAAAACACCCTGCTGCAAACGAAAAAAGATTCAAATCAAGTGTCAAGCGGGAAAATGTCTTTTTAGGAGCATCAAGCGGGAAAGTCCGATTACGACGAACAAGCAATGAAGAAATGAGTTTGTGGATTGTGGGATTAAAGTGAAGATACTAGAAGAAGTATCTGCAACACTGCACTCGGAAAACAGCGATGAATACGTTTGCAAAGCTAGGAAGGAAACTTTAGCAGCGTAGGCTGGAAAGAAGAAGTTGAAAAGTTCTGACAAGCGATGAAGAAACTAGCAGAAAGTTGCGTAAGGTTGCCCCAAAAGTGGGCTTATCAGCGGGCATTTCTGGAACATCAGGCGGCAGCAAAAGCAAGAATAAGGCCCAAGTATGGGGGAGTGCACGGCAAGAAAATAAAAACAGCCCAAGCCAACAAACAAAAGGACTTTGCCTGGGAAAATATTTGGAGATTAAAGCGAGGAAAAGTTCTTCCTAAAAGGATGGAAGACCAAACCAAAGTAAACCAAGTCAAAACATGATGTTGGACTTTTCTTCACGGAAGCGTAAAGAAGGAATGACAAAGCTGATCTTTGTGCGCTAAAACAGCCAATCGGAGGACACAAAAATAGCCAAATGATTTTGAGCGAGAGAAGCCCTTAGGATTTGGTGAGGGTCTGGGTAAAGGCGCGTCCATTCGGAGTGTATTTTTCTCCCTGCTTGCTCCTCCGGGGCTTCCCTCCGCTACAGCGGGATGTGTTGTGGGGTCTGGTGCTTGTGTGTCGCGGCCTTCACAGTAGCAATACTGACACCTAGCGAGAAGTGCGGAATACTACACTTAATCCCTTGAAGAATAACCGCACGCGACATTTCGGCCTCCGGTGGACGTAAAGCCGCCGTGTCGGCTCCAACGGGCTTTTTGCTTTTCCCCAACCCCGACGTATAACGTCTTTGCTTACGTCTCGTGTCGGGTCCTTTACGTTTCCCCAAAGTCCGGTGTTTCTACCAGCACGGTGTGTGATGTTGGCTTAGGCGATAAAAGTAACTGACAGCTGGATGTAGCCTGCATCGCTACAAAAGCCCGTGCTTGTGGTTAGGGAAGATGAGCCGTCCGCCGGGGAATTCCTTCCCCACAGGGCCGTTCCTTTGTCTGCAAACAAGACATGTACACTACTGGCATGAGTATTGCAGTGATTAAAGCCCTCCAGACAGGAAATAACACCCCTATCATCACGTTTACACTCCCATTACCCAACATACTAGACATTCAGTCATCCATTTTCTATGCCACTTATCCTCATTAGGGTTTCGGGTACGCTGCTGCTGCTGACTTTGGGCGAGAGACGGGGTACACCCTGGACCCCGGCCAGTCAATCACAGGGCGCGTATAAACAAACAAACATTCGCAAACACAGAAGACATGGAAAACCTGTTAAAACCGTCTAAATTTGCTTCTGAACACGATTAGAACGATGGGAACACACCGGGTCTGCCGGGGGGGGGCCAGCTCGACGGCTCTTTTTTTTACCGGCCCACAAATATGATTGAAGAAGAAAAGCCCAAAAAAATAACACTCAAAGCAAAAAAATGGACAAATCTGCAGTCATTTCCCAGGAAAAAAGTGCATTTCAGTAACACAGATTGCAAAAGTATGATTTTTTAAATGTCGAAACATTGTGCCAAACAAAAGCAAAAAAAGGGGTCATTTTTGGAAGATTAAGTCAGGGCAAAAGTTGTAATATCAAGAAAACAAAATAAAATGGGATGGGAATAAAATGAACACTAAAATGTCGTTTCGCTTCAGTTTCTTGATGTCCATTTTGGGTCCAAAAAGGCCGAAAAATAACTTGCAATCGGTGATTTTGCTGATATGAGGGATTTTGTGCAGGAGGGATCCGATACAGGAACTCCTATTTTAGCGACCCTGCACTGGCTGCCGTGCATTTAGAGTCCGTGTTAAGATTCTTTATTCGGTCTGAAATCTTCAAATGGTCTCGCCCCTCCTTCTCTCAAGAACCGCTCTGCCCATCTGCTCCCGCCCGGTGCCTCAGGTCAGCTGACCTCTTTCTACAATGAAGCTAGAAGGTCTGAGCTGAAGTGCAGAGCGGGTGGAGTCCAGCCCGGTCGCTGTCCGCTTCTGGCACTCTTCTTAAAACTCTTTTTTACTCTTTGGCTTTGAACCCAGTCGGAGATGATTCTGTTCTTTTTCTTCCTATTGCGCCGCCGCACTTTGTCTCCATCACGATTGTTTGAAAGCGCTTTAGAAATAAGGTCCAGTTGAGCATTTCAAACCCCTCAGGTCCTTTTAAAAAGAAAAATACTACGTAAACTTGCGTTACAAAAAAGGTAGACAAAAGTAGAAAGATGATGTATTAATAAGTTCAGACTGTAAACTTTGAACACTTGGCAGCAACTGCCTGTAACCACGTTTTGGCCTCAAAACATTTGGTGCGGGGTGGAGGGTGCAGAGTGGAGAGTGTAAGGTGTAACGTGCAGGGTGTAGGGTTAAGAGTGCAGAGTGGAGAGTGTAGGGTGCAGGGTGTAACGTGTAGGGTGAAGAGTGCAGAGTGGAGAGTGTAGGGTGCACAGTGTAGGGTGTAAGTTGAAAAGTGCAGAGTGTAGGATGTAGGGTAAAGAGTGCAGGGCGTAGAATGGAGAGTGTAGGACGTAGAATGTAGGGTGCAGAAAGGGTGCAGAGTGTAGGATGTAGGGTGTAGGGTGCAGAAAGGGTGCAGAGTGTAGGATGTAGGGTGTAACGTGCAGGGTGTAGGGTGAAGAGTGCAGAGTGGAGAGTGTAGGGTGCAGGGTGTAGGGTGAAGAGTGGAGAGTGTAGGGTGCAGGGTGTAGGGTGCAGAAAGGGTGCAGAGTGTAGGATGTAGGGTGTAACGTGTAGGGTGCAGAAAGGGTGCAGAGTGTAGGATGTAGGGTGTAGGGTGCAGAGTGCAGAATGTAGGGTGCAGAGTGTAGGGTGCAGGGTGTAGGGTGCAGAAAGGGTGCAGAGTGTAGGGTGTAGGGTG